>VXBU01004954.1:44465-162988 GCA_013400315.1 Bombycilla garrulus
AAGTTTGTACCCAATACTGTGAGAGTAATAGTAGCCTCTCCCAGGCGTTGCCCCTCTTCACTCTTGGCACTGATTTCACAGCGGTAGGTCCCAGAATCCCTTCTAGTCACATTCCTAATTCGGATTCCTGTGTTCAGCATCTCTGCTCGGCCTCGAAGATCACCTTCAGGGAGAACAGACAGAGAGGTTTCTGCCCTTTGCTTAAAGAATCATAAAATCACAGAGTGGTTTGGACTGGAAGAGACCTTGAAGATCATCTTGTTCCACCCCCACTGCCACGGGCAGGGACACCTTCCACTAGACTTGGCTGTTCCAAGCTTGGTCTGGAAGACTCCCAGTGATGGGGCAGCCACAGGTTTTCTCTGCTCAACCTGTGCTAGTGCCTCTCTACCCTCCCAGGGAAAATTTCCTTTTTATATTTCCTCTGTGCATCTAACCTAAACTTCCCCTCTTTCAGTCTGAAGCAAATATGTATGGCTCATTAGCTTATTCTGAAATCATGTACAGTTTATTGATATTTTACGTCATATTGTAAATGAAACTATTGTTTATTTGTTCAGTGTTAGTTACCTATCAGCAAAGAGCAATACGTAATCCCCTTCTCAAGACATTATGAACCTTCCATTTAGTCCAAAAAAACATTCTTAATTCAAATACTCTCCATCTGCCATACATTATCCAGCTGGGAGATGTAATGCATTTTCTGCAGGTGTTTTCAGAAAATATGTAAAGCAGTAGTGAGGTGACTGGAAGACATCCTGTTCCACTAGAGACAAAGCAATCACTAACTTAATTACCTTAAAGAAAATGTTGTGAGTGAGACCACAGCAGAGTATTTGACATTTTAACTTGGGAAGAAAAACTTGATGGATTTAGCAAAAAAATATTGTCATCAGACTTCTTACAGCGAAGAAGATTTTTTTAGTTCTACAGCTTATTATGAAATTCAAGTTGCATGCACACACAGAACCATGAGTTTCAGTGTTTCTCTAAATTAAATATATGCAGAAAATACCCAAGTTCATCACCAAGGTCAACATATCTCTAAGTTCTACAAACCAACAAAATTTCTGTGCTTTTATTTTACTTCTCAACGTTCATTTCTTGTGTACAATTTAACAGAGACTCATATGTTCTCCAACACACAAAGCTGAGGTAAGTCCTTCTCAGAACATATAAAGAGAAATTCTGCTTCTGAAAAGAATACAAATAATTTAAAATATACAGCTGAATTTATATTTTATGTATACAAAAAGTGCTGCATTATTCATACCTAAGCCTCATGCTTTACAGGAGGCTTCAGAAACCTCTTTTTAGGATAGTAGTGCAGAGCCTGCAGTAGTTTAGGGGAGTTTATATCCACATGTAATTTAATTGGTAAAAAATCCCAAGCAATCTGCAGTACCATTTTTCTTGGTCTTGAATTTTTATTATATTTAACTCCAAAGGTAACTAATAATTGATGATTTTAAAAAGAAATGCCTTTTTTTTCTCCAGAGAAGAATTATTTTTCTCAAAAGGACAGCTCTTCTAATATGAACAGCCAGGAGCCTTTTTGTTCAGCGATATTCTTGGTGCTGCTCCCCAAGAAAGAGGCAATAGCTATGATAGAGAATGTCACGTTAAATCCTCCATTTGTAGCACTGTACCTGTAAATTCACTATTGTAGTAGACAAATGAGACTCCTTGAGATTGGATTTTCTTCCACTCTATTCTTAAACTCATCCCTTTCGAAAATTTGTGTTTGCAACTAAGAATAGCCTCTAGAGGGAAGAAAAAAAAAAGACAAAAGGGAAAATTAGAGATTTTCGTATTGTGTTGGTACACATTCAGGCTCCATGAAATTCACGTTCCCCTTTCAAAAGAACTTGTACAATCAGCAGTGGACAGATCTACTTCTCAAAGTGATGCTTCTCCAGATTTACACAAACACAGTGAGAAAAAAGAAACCACTAATTTTCCTATACTTCAGTGGCCTTTGGGTCAAACTTCAGATGCTGGGGACTAGATATTCCCATGTTGGATAGGGTTTATTACTTTTCCCATCCAACATGGGAATATCTAGTTCATCAACTACATTCTTTATTACTACCCTCATTTTAGTTTAAACATTTTTGAGCAGATCACCTCTAAAAAAGGGACACTGACCCAGTTATAAACATATTTTTTTGAATTACCATTCTGAATTCAGTACCAATAGTTTTTTCTGTTTAAATGTGTAACTCAATGGAGATGGAAAATATTCCAGTAAGATGGTTAAAGAAACAAATGCTATATAGACCTTGGTACCTGTAAGCTACTCATTTTCCTATACAGGCCACAGTATCTGGAGCAAAAGCCTTTATAGTTTTGACAAGGCCTGTCTACTTTCATGACACAAATGTGCACTGCTCAAACATAATCAGCCACCATCCTCCTTTTCAGTCTGAACAAATGAGGCTGGAAGGCAATTAAAAGCTACTCACAGATCTACTTACTTGCCCTTCAGAGTCTGATTTCCTAGGTCTGCTCTGAAAAGAAACAAAAACCCAGACTGGTAGCCTTGGTGATACATCACAGGGGAAAAATACTCAGAGTTGAAAGAAAAATTGAGGCAGGAGGGCATTCCTTGCCAGAAACATGTTACACATGCACTGGCCGTTTTGAAAACCATACTGTGCACTCAGGAAGTCTGAGGTTCCTGACTTCAGGTTGCGTGGATGGGTGGAGGCTTCCTGAACCTTAAGATTTGCTAGTTTCCTTTCCATTTTGTTTTCATATCCTTCTAACAAAGAAAAACCATAATTCAAGCTCAGCTTGCTTTGGCTACTGGCCTTGTGACAGTTGGCTTGTCAAACGAGCTGGTCTCTATTAGCTGACACAGAGACAGCTCAGCTGAAGTGTTCTCAGCTGAACAAGTCACCTCTGTCTCAAATGAGCTGCCCCTTTCTTGCATGCCACGTGTTTTTGTTTCAGAAAAAACCCTAGCATTGATGCCCACCCACTAATCTTATTTCAAGAAAAGGAATGCATGGAAGAAATGGAGTGTGCACAGAATGGAGACAACATAATAAAATCATCCTTAGTTACAGCTCCCCTCTCCTGCTTTTTCCATAATAATAGTTGGGGAGAGGTATTTTCCAGAGCAGGTGTACCTGGCTTGCATTAAGGTAGGCCCACAGGACACACAGCATCAGCACTGTTTGTTTTGCACTGCTAGGCGTGCAAAAGCCCTCTAGAATCTTGGAGAGATCTGCACAACGTTTAATTTGGATTTACAACTGGTCTGGAGGCTATCACTGGTGACAGAATTACAGAATATCTCAAGCTGGAAGGAACCATATGCATCAGTGAGCCCAACTCCCAGGTCCTTGCAGAACCACCTAAAACTGGGAGTGTCATGACTGGGAGTGACACCTAGATGCTCCTTGACCTCTGTCAGGCTTGGTGCCGTGACCACTTCCCCGAGGAGCCTGTCCCAGTGCCTGACCATCCTCCTCTCCAGGAGTTAGAGAAGAAAAGGAAAATGCATTTAAGAACTATTTGCCCTACCATCCCTTAATGCTGCTACACATGGAGAGCTTGGCTTGGCATCTGGGCTGTGCTAAACTGATTTTATTCAATGTATGAATAACAAAAGAACAAAATGAAAGCCATATACCACATAAAAAGACAGAACCTAATCAAGCTTTAATATTACCTGAAGCATTTCTCTCTGCTTTTGCCTGCCTTGAGCTATAAATGTATTTTGTCAAGAGAATACTTCGCAGAAGTCCAGATGACAGCTTTAGAGATCCATATAATTGATTATTACCTCAAGCAGCTGAATAAGGTTTAAAGCTCAGAGAACAGTTCTTTCAATCCCAAATTCCCACTCTCTCCACTCCAACCAAATACAAAAAAAACAAACCCACATAACCCATAAATCTCACACTACAGTAGACCCTTTCTCATCTACCCAGCAAACAAGTTTTCCTCTTTGCCTCTGTAAGTCCTTCACCCCATTACTGGAAGTAATTTGCCATTTTATATATGATACATACATATATAAATATGTAAATAGCCATTATAGCTACTGACAAGTAAAAACAGCCATTCAATTATTATTACTTATAATTAGCTAACTTGTATCTGTTCTCCCTAGTCCCTCACTTTTCTTGCAAGATGTTTAATGTTTCTCCTTTCCATCAGCTCCCATAACATAGTGTGGAAGGAAACCAGGCAGAAGTTGCAGGACTGACAAACAAGTCACAGAACCATAGAACAGGAGAGGTTGAAAAGGATCTCTGGGGAGCACACCTAGTTCAACCCCACCTCGAGTAAATGGGGACATGACCAAGGTCACACAGAATCAGTGGACAGAGTAGGCACAAGACCCCTCGGGAAACAGGAAGACAACCTCAATAGCTGCACAGCTTCTGCATGCATAGTTTGAATGTATTGTGTGTATATTAAAAATTATCACAACAATGCCCATACTGTACCCTTAAACTCCTCTGCTTTTACATTTTTGTTGTCTGTTTCAATGGAGATTCCAGACGCATCAGGATCTGCAAGAGGACAGCAAAAAAAGACAATTCAGCAATAAACATTTGTGATTTCATACGTGCTTCAGCAGCTACAAGCAATATTTTTGAGACCTCCTCACACTGTTAGACACTGCCTACGAGAAAGAGTACAAACTAAGAGCTAGACCAGGGCTGGCCTTGAATGGTTCATCTTTTTTCTCCAGGCTCTGGCATCTGTAAAAAATAAGTAATATTTATTTTTTACTATTGCATAATGATATTTATATGTAAGAAGTTCTACATAAACAGTAAACATTTTATACTTGGGTAATGTCTTAGTCTGTTTATAACTGGGGAGGCATCTATTAATCCATAAGTGTATTTTCCATTACATTCTTATTACAAGGTATGCATGTTTGCTGAAGAATAACACTTAAAGATTCTACAGGGTAAAAAATACGTTCAGTAATTGGCAATTATCTCAAATTCTTGTTGAAATGGGAAGGAAGATAATCAACATTTATCTAGTTTTAACTCAAAGAGAGAAAAAAATCCCCATACACTCTTGGATATCTCATTGTTGCATTCCACTAAGGGGGAACTGCAGGGGTTTTTTTAACACAGATGACTGAGGGCAGAATTAAGTGAAACGAGGCAAGTATTATATCTGAGAATCATTTATTGGTAGTGTAAAGGATGTTGCCCTACTAAAGAAGAATAGAAGAGACAGAAAAGGAACAAGGAGGAGGAAAAAGGACAGGCAGAGAAAGAGGGGGGGGTGACAGAAGGAAAAAATGGGTGCTGCCACCAGAAGTTCAGAGTGTGCTGCCGAGGTCCTGCTGGGCATGTGACGTGCCCCGCCAGGGGAACAGGCGTCAGGCAGGAGGTGCAGAACCCTGGACAGGATCACAGTGGAGATGGTGGTGACATCTTAGATCAGCAACGCAGAGCTGGAAGCAGGAATCCAGCAGGAACAAGGCAGGCAGGGAGAAGAAGCAGGCAGGGCATCGGGCGAGAATGCAGGTAGGCAGGACAAGTGACAGCTGGAGCTCGTGAGGGAGATGAAGTGGTAGGGCAGGACACAGGAAGCGGACAGCAAGTGTCCAGCCAGGGAGAAGGAGAGCAAGTGAATGAGGGCAAGTAAAGGCCAGTGAAGGCAAAAACAGGGGCAAAAGAACCGGCTAGAACTGGCTAGTCAGGGCAAAGTGACAAAAAAGCTCTGATGCTGGTGATGCAGTTACTTTTATAGCCCCTGCCTCCTCCCAAGGTCTGCAGTGCTGACAGGAGACCATTGGCCCAACATTGCACTGCAGTCCATTGCCCTTTCACCATCTGATTGGAGAACCTTTCTGGAGTGTCCTCAATGGTCTCCTCCTGACTGCCTGTTATCTGTGAGATGTGAGATGGCTGCCAGGCAAAGTCTCCTGAGAGGGCTTTCCATCTTCTCCCAGCTGCCTCCTGCAAGCAGCACTGGTAATTTCAAACAGTATTGAAACAGAACTCAAAGTTGAATTGGTTCCTCATACTCACGTATTGGGAACACTGAAATTCATGAGAGAGCAAGGGAAATAACCACTAGACCTATATCAACCAGGAGTTGGTCATGGGAATTACAATTAATCCATCTCAGGCTAGCAAATGCTTGACAACAGCTGAACACAGTTCTTTACACAGGTCTACTTATTTTTTTTTCCCAAAAGCATCCCAAGTTCCCTTGGTTTAGGACTAGTTTTGAAGACGACATGGACACTTCTAATACAGTCCATTTCCTCTGTCTGCATCAGCCAATTGAACAATTGCTATAGTGGGTATGGACAAGAATTAAAAATCTGTTTCTATCAATGTTTAGAAACTTGACTTGTTTAGAAATTTTGACTGATAGGAACCAGGAAAATAGCAAGATTAGACTTTCTTAAGCACACAGACCTCCTTTGTCCATCCCTAAATAATTAGCTACCCTTTCCCTTGCTAAATGGGGGAAGAGTTGCACACACCTTAGCAGACAAATATCTATAGTCTTGACCTGAAGACACAAACAGATGAACAATCTCTCGATTCTTACGGCTTTCTTGTAACAGTTGATGACTACTGTTGAAGTTAGTGCTTCACTTTTGCCTTGAGTGAGTTCATTTGGGCTTTCAGAGGTCAAAGTTAACATGCTGTTTTCTTTGTTTGAAAATACCATCATAGAATCTTAGAGTGGTTTGTGTTGGAAGGGATCTTTAAAGGTCATCTAGTTCAAGCTCCCTGCAAATAAGCAGGAACCTCTTCAACATAAGTTGGTGGCTCAGAGCCCTATCCAGCCTGACCTTGAATGCTTCCAGGGATGGGGCATCCACATCCACTCTGTCCTTGGGCAATGTGTGCCATTGTTTCACCAGCCTCACTGTAAAAACTTTCTTCCTCATATCTAGTCTGAATCAACCTTCTTTTAGTTTAAGCCATTACCCCTTGTCCTAACCCACAACAGGCATTACTAAAAAGTTTGTCCACATCTTTCTTTTAAGTCTCCTTTAAGTACTGAAAAGCTGCAATAAGCTGTTCCCAGAGCCTTCTCTTTCACAGGGTGAACAACCCCAATTTTCTCAGACTGTTTTCACAGGAGAGGTGTCATATCCCCATGATCATTTTAGTGGCCTCTGGGCTGGCTGCAGCAGGTCCCTGTCCTTGCTGTGCTGGGAGCCCAGAGCTGGATGCAGCCCTGCAGGTGGGGTCTCAGCAGAGTGGGGCAGAGGGGCAGAATCCCCTCCCTGCCCTGCTGCCCACAGGGCTCTGGGTGCAGCCCAGCACACGGGGGGTTCTGGGCTCCCAGCACACGGCCGGGCCATGTCCAGCCTCTCAGCCACCAGCACCCCCAAGTCCTTCTCCCAGGGCTGCTCTGGATCTGCTCATGCCCAGCTGCAGTTGATGGAAGGCCAGGGAATGGCCTGACCCAGGCGCAGTACCTTGGACTCAGTCTTTTTAGACTTCATGACCGCTCATGGGACCATTCCACGAGCCACTTCTTGAGCTAGTCCAGGTCCTTCTGGATGACAATCTCATCCTTCATGTGTGGCAACAGCACCACTCATCTTGGTGTCATCTGCAAATCTGCCAAGGGTTCACTCGATCCCTTTGTCTATGTCAATAATAAAGACATTAAACAGCACTGATCCCATACACCACTGCACCCTATCACAGTTTTCTTGTCAATTAAAGATCATGTCTTATGGTTTAAGTCTGGCACAACAGAGGGAATTCTTCATTCATTCTGTTCCTATGGCCTCTTTCCTCCGTAATTTTCTAGGGTTTTTTTTCAGCATCCTTTAAACACACAAATTACAGTTCTACCAGTATCAATAACCACTGCCTCTGAGTCATGGAGCAACACTCAGAATTGGTATCTGAGACCCTGGCACTGCAGCAGGAGTTCAGTTATTCATTCACTCTATATTGTGGTGGCTTGACCTTGGGTGGACAGACACCCACATAGCTGCTCTCTCACTCCTCCTCAGTATGACCAGGGAAAAAATAAGATTAAAAAGCTCATGAGTCAAGAGAAAGACAGGGAGTTTAGTTAGCAGTTACCATCACAGGCAAAATAGACTAAATTTAGGAAAAAATAATTAAATTTACTGCTGGTTTAAAACAGAGTAAATGCAGCAGTTGTGTGAGTGAGCTCTTCTCTGCTGCTTCTTCCTCTGCATGCTCTCCCCTACTCCAGCATGGGCTGCTTTCTCTAGGTCACAGTTACTGCCAGGAAAAAAAAAAAACTTGGATTTTCTGTGCTGCTTTCTAGATATCTCACATCCCCTTCCAAATACATGTCCAATGACTCTTGTATCAAAAAGAATACAGCCTCACACCTGACAGCGTAAAGTGAATTTTCATGTGTGCACATTACCAAAAGATCCAAATTGTGTGTAGCTATCCTGTCTGTAACATGTTTCAATTTTATCAACTTTATGCTACCCCAAAAAGTTACAATCAGAATTTTATAATATGAAATAAATAAGACATGAAGAATTCTAGCAACGACATTTACATACTCCGAGAGTACTGAAATAGCAAAACAATATTTGCACTACAAATAGCACTTAGAAGTTTTTTCCACCCCTCCAAGAAAGAAAACTTTCCTATTGAACTTTAAAGAAAAAAATTTAAAAATCCTCTATATAAGCCCCCTCACACCCTGTTGAAACCAGAGGAGGAAACCATTTCTCCAGCCCCTCCCAAAGCAATCATCACTCCTGCTAGTCCACACACAGCTCAGCTCCTTGATTTTGCTTAGGCTTGGTCTAGAAGAGCCTGAAATCAGTAAGCAATTTTCTTTTTAACTTATTAGGTCCTATTTAGATTTATGGGAAAAGAATTAACCTGCGACTTTTACCCAAACCATGTTTCTAGGACAACTCCCCTCTTCCCCCACATTCTAGATGCCAATAGTTAACAAATCACATTTATCTATTGAAATAACATCTTCCTTCATGATGGGAAGGAACATTTTATTCTGAGACTCTCACAGCAGCTAACACTTGATAACATTTCAAAAGGAAGCCTTTCTGGGTCTCCAGTGTGTGGATAAAACCATTTACAAATTATTGGCACATCAGCCTCTTCTGTCTGGACACAAAACAGGTCAAGTAAATGCAATTCACCACTCTATTACATTCCCTGTTTCATGAGCCTGGAAATTTCTCTTCTCCTCATCAATACAGGTGTCATGCAGCTCACTGTCATGATCAAAATATTCACAGAATATGAAGCCACAAAAGAAAAACACATTTTATGACTTCTGGGGCAGGACCATGGTATTTAATTGTGGAAGTCATTACAGAATTATTCTGCATGCTTTTTATTGGGAGCTTGCAATTGCTCAAAGTCTTCATATTTACCTTTGCATCAAGGGATTTATAGAACACATGAAGATTCTACTATACAATACAATTAAGTAGAAAATAGGAGAAAGAGGGGGAGAAGGGGAGAGAAGGAAGTTCAGCATACTCACAGCCCTCCTCCTCACACATACAAAACACACATATACACGACCCTTTTCAAGAAGCTGTAGAGTTCAAACAGTAATGTTAGATGGTGCAGAGACAGCTGACTATATTAAAACCATTATATATTCTGATCAAGCAGAGAGATAGGAGAGGTCCTTAAAGCTAAATCATCTCTTCCTTTTGAGAAATGCCTTTGTCAAATATTCAGAATCCAAGTCTTCAGCTCTGGATTTTAATTCACCATATAAAAAACAATAATGAAAAGATGACATATTACTGTACCAGTAAACCTTTTATTCAGGCTGTTTTTTAAAGACCAGAAAAAAAAAAAAAAAAAAAGCTGCTTTTATATGCCAGTAACTATGCTTGTTTAGAAGTAAACTCAAAAAAACCCACACTTTCCATTTGATAAACACTCCCAGCTGTAAACTGAAACTACTAGCTGGACGAATCATTACGGAAAAACATATTAGTCAAATCAAATCAAAAGAGACAGTGTGCCTGGAGGAAATTAGATGAGAACAGAATCAAAACAAAGTTATAAGTACAAGAGAAAAAGCAGTCTTGCATTTGTTTTGCCAAGTTCTAAACAACAGGTGGTCTAAAGGAAAGTTTAACAAAGGGTTTCTGAGGATACTGTAAATTTAGGAAGTCCAACATCTCAAGAATAAAGCCAATTCTCTTACTGAAGTCCCTGAAAGAGAATAGGAAACCAGACATCTGTTTGGTGTTGGCATCCTTCAGACGTGACCACTTCAGGGTAAAACCTCAGCAACATGATTAGGTGCTGATGCAAACTTCTCAGCCATGAAAAGCACACAAACGATAGCTGGAGTTTTGCCATTGCAACGTCATTTAAGCACACCTGTTTTGGCTTCCTTTTTGGCATACTTCCTAGCAGAAGTAGCCCACAGACTACACAGTTCATAAAAAGGAAAGGGGAAGGAAAAACTGCCTGCCTTTGGACAGGATTAGTTATGAGTTATCAAAAAACACCCAAACTAGTAACTCCCGTTCTTCTTTGTAGTCCAAGATGTGGCTGCTATCACCCAAAGGCTACCAGCCCTGCTTAGAGTGGCATCAGCAGGCTGGACCACGTCAACTCTGCCAGGTGTTGACAGGCACCCAGGGCTCAGACCCATCATTCTTCCCCACCCACACGCCTCTCAGGGTCCATGTTAAGCAGCCTTCCCCTTCCATCAGTTCTGCTTGGTGAATGCCAATCAGATTGGGAGAATTCACAGCCTCTGCTGGAGTCTCCTGAGCTACCCAAAGCCCTTAACCCATCTCTCAAACTGGTGATTCAGGCATCAAAACATAACCTGGAATAACTGGAATCAACTCAGCTTCATTGTGTGAAGTCAATCACACATCAGAATGGTCAACCACATCCTGGGCTGCACCCAGAGCCCCGTGGGCAGCAGGGCAGGGAGGGGATTCTGCCCCTCTGCCCCGCTCTGCTGAGACCCCACCTGCAGGGCTGCATCCAGCTCTGAGCTCCCAGCACAGCAAGGACAGGGACCTGCTGCAGCCAGGCCAGAGGAAGACATCAAGATGATCAGAGAGGTTAGAACACCTCTGCTATGAGGAAAGGCTGAGAGAATTGGGATTTTTCAGCCTGGAAAAGAGCCTTATTGCAGCCTCTCAGTACCTAAAGGGGCTACAAGACCCGTGGATAGGGACATTTTACATGGGTTATGTAGCAACAGGACAAGGAGGAATGTCTCTAAACTGGAAGAGGGCAGATTTAAATTAGATATTGGGAAGAAATTCTTCCCTGTGAGGGTGGTGAGGCCCTGGAACAGGTTGTCCAGAGAAGTTTTGGATGCTCCATCCCTGGAAGTGTTTAAAGCAAGGCTGAATGGAGCTCTGAGCAACCTGGTCTAGTGGAAGATGTCCTTATCCATGGCAAGGGGATTGGAACTAGGTGAGCTTCAAGGTCTGTTGTGATCCACTCTAAGCAGAGAAGAGGAAAGTGAACTAACTCTCTGTGAATAAAACTGATCAAACCCTGAAATGTTTGAATATACCTTAAAAATGTGATTAAGAGCAAATGAGGTTAGATGTTGATACCAAAAAATTGATCTATTTTATTTAATAGTAAAAGAGGAATGGAGGGAGGGAAGGGAAGGAAGGAAAGGAAGGAAAGGGAGAATGACAGAGATTAAGTAGAAATGTATCACCACTTGCAAGGTCCTCAATAATGTCCCACTGCTTCCCTCCACCTGATCTTGGTGGTGAGGGTTCCCCACTGANTCCCTCCATCTGATCTTCTTGGTGGTGAGGGTTCCCCACTGAAAAGCATAGAATCCCATGGATTAATGTATGTTTGGGTCAGGCGGGAACACACAGTTACCTCCCTGAGGGGGCTGGGTTTGACACTGTTCCTTGATACACTGTGGATGTGTTGTCTCACATGCAGTGCTCTGGCACAGGCTCTGGAGACTCCTCTGGGGGGCCTTTGATGGCCCATGACACCCCTCTGTTGTCCCTGACGTGGCTGTCCCTCTCACAGATGTGGCCTTCCAGGGGTGGGAGGCCCCACAGCTGGGCCAGTGTGCCCAGTGGAGGATGGGTGTTCACTGCATCTGGCCAGAGCTGTGCCACACACACAAAACCTCTCCTCCTCTCCCTTTGCTGTAGGGATCTGTGTCAGCCTGGCAGCAGAAAAACCTGAGTGGCTTCCACCCCAAAGATGATGTCTGGGCCCTGTGGATGCTCTTCCAGATGCTTCAAGCAATAATGTCATTTTATCTCAATTTGCCTTATGTGGTTAACTCACAGTTCAGGTTTCAGTCAGGAGGCCCATCCAGGGTGGTGCAGTGTTGTTACACACCTTTGCTATAACCGGCAAAAGTCCTTCATAAAGATGTTTAAGCCATAAACCATAACATTTCAGCCTCCAAGGTCCCTTAAATCCAAACCATTCCGTGACCCTGTGGTTAAGTTAACAACATAAACACAGCATTAAGACCTCAAATTTTGAACAAGAACTAGAGGAAATTATCCCACACCACTGAGGGGAAAAATAGGCAAAAGAAACTCAATTTCAGTCCCTCAGTTACCTTAAGCTACAAAATTTCTTGAACCTTAAAGAACGGTAATAGAACAAGATTTACTTTGGGCAGAGGTTATCTGATTCACAAATAAAATCCTTCCATATCTTCAACACAGAAAACAAATAAAGGAGGAGTGTGAATGGAGGGTCTGCAGGGTAAGAACAGTCAGCCCATCTAAAGCCAGGAGGAGCAAGTTTGTATTTAATAA
Source organism: Bombycilla garrulus (assembly GCA_013400315.1). Classification (NCBI taxonomy): domain Eukaryota; kingdom Metazoa; phylum Chordata; class Aves; order Passeriformes; family Bombycillidae; genus Bombycilla; species Bombycilla garrulus. The sequence goes on from VXBU01004954.1 coordinate 57,202, forward strand.
GCATGGCTTAAAGGATGATAGCATAAGGGAGAAGGCACAGTTTCTGGCTGGGCAGATAAAGGGGTCTGAACCACAAAAGGAACTTGAAGAGCTTTCAGCTACACCCTCACTTATGTGATAGCTGTCAGCAGGCGTGTTTTGGAAACTGCATGACTTAAACACAGCATGTTTTGCTAGCTTTCCCTCCCCTTATTTTATACAAACCCTGACCTAATTCCTGACAGATTTTTTTATTCATGGTGAAATGGACTGGGTTTTTTGAGGAAGAAAAGAGCAGGGGCAGAAGGATGGAAACAATTAAATCCAATATTTGCTTTGGCTTTTCTTTTGGAAGAGCAGCTATTACAAAATTAAAATTCCATCTTTACAGCTAAGTATCTGACACACACAAAACTGACTTTGCCCCATCCCCAGCACAAAACAAAAGAAATTCCCCAAAACCCAAAAGCAATTTCCCTGCTTCTAGCCCAGGCTCAGAACCATACAGAATGGAGTAAATCACAGACAGAACAGTTGGGATCAGAAGTGAGAGGAAAGTCTTTACAAACAATTTCATGGGTGAAGGTATGGGTGTTACATCTTTGAAATGGGTCTTAACATCTCCATTGACTTCGGGCAGCAGGTTTTCTGCAGAGCCCACAAAACCTGCCTCCTAAAAGAGACAAGTGGGTCTGCACAAGGCTGAACTTCGGCACTTCAGGGTAAAACAACAGGTTCAAGGGAGGATATGTGATAGATGATTTGGGAAGGCTTCCCAGTACCTCAGCCAGTGGGGAAAAAGGAGGGCGACACACGGATGGGAGCTTAGGATAAAAGGAGGCTGTGCCCTCTGACACCTCGAGAGAGAAAACCCTGTGAGCGTGTGTGCTGGTGGACTCTCTCCATTTATTCAAATAAAGTTGAAGGACTCCTCTGTCTCCTTTTTGGACATAAACCTCTGGTATTTGTGGAGCTTTCCTGACAGAAGAGACATTTGGACATCGTCTAGTCCAACCCTCCTGCTATCTCAGTCACCCAGAACAGGTTGAAATTCTGGAATATTGCCAGAGAAGAAGATTCCACAGTCTCTCTGGGCAATCTGTGCTGGTGTTGTGTCACTTTCACAGTAAACAAGTTTTTCCTCAATCAGACGAAGCTCCCTGTTTTCCAGTTTGTGTCCACTGTCCTTTGTCCTTTCTCTGGATACCTCTGAAAAAGAGTCCCGTGCTCTTGACACACTCCCTTTAAAGATATTTGTATATTTGCATGCATTCACAGAATCCCAGGATGGGTCAGGTTGGATGGAACCACAGTGGATCACCTGGTCCAACCTTCCTGCCCAAACAGGGTCATCCCAGAGCACATGGCACGGGATTGTGTCCAGATGGTTCTGAAATATCTCCAGTGAGGGAGACTCCACACCCTCCCTGGGCGATCTGCTCCACTGTGTGGTCACTGCACAGGAAAGAAGTTCTTCCTCATGTTCAGGTGCACCCATTTCTGCCCCTTGCTTCTTGTCCTATTGGGCACCACCAAGCAGAGCCGTTTTGATCCCTCCCTGCAGGCACTGACAGACACTGATGGGTCCCCTCTCAGTCATCTCCTCTCGAGGCTGAACAGCCCCAGCTCCCTCAGCCTTTCCTCTAAAGAGAGATGCTCCATTCCTGCATCATCTCTGCCTGCTCCACTGGACTCACTCCATGAGCTCCAGGCCTCTCTTGTTCTGAGGAGCCCAAAACTGGGCACAGCACTCCAGAGGTGCCTCACCAGGGCTGAGCAGAGGGGCAGGATCACCTTGCTCCACCTGCTGACAGGGCTTTTCTTAATAAACCCCAGGATCCCACTGACCTTCTGTAAGGATCCAATTTAATTTTTACTTATGCCTCAATATTGTCCAGGTTTTATGTTATAAATCCATTTTCTGACACAGGATGAAAAACTATTATATGGGCTGTATGTGTCCAGGGAGCCTTAACACGTGTGCAGGGCACAGCTCAGACACTCCTGGGGGCAGAGACTGCTGACATTACACTCTCTAAGCAGACAGCCCCATTAAAAAATGCAGGGAAGTTCCTTCTCTGCTCTCTTTCCTATCCCTGTTTGATAGGAGCACTTATCTTTCGTTATCAATAAACAATTCTCAGATATAATATTTGCCGCGTTTGTGGTTTATTTTGGTTTATCTGTTAAAAAGAATCCTTCTGCAGTTTCCTTACATTGGAATGTGACACCTTCTTGGCCACAAGGGCACTGCTGGGTCAAGAACAGCTTGCTGACCACCAAGACCCCCGTGTCCTTTCCACACAGCTGCTTCCAGCAGATCAGCCTCTACTCGTTTGTGGGACTCGACACTTTTCTGAACTTCATGAGGTTCCTCTCTGCCCAACTTTCTGCCTAGTCTAATCCTCCACTCCAGCTGCTCTCCCAAGCAGAGGTTTACATTTGAGAATGATGAGGCCAGCATCCAGATGGTAGGTTGTGAGAAACAGGAAAGGCAGAAATTTTTAGATGATGTGTGGAAGTAGAATGCAAGAAAACAGGTATGCAAGGACAGAAAATAATGAGGATGTGTTTTTGAGTTGTGTAGAGATAGGCTTTAGAAAATATGGTAAGATAATAGAAAAATGTAAGTTTAATAATGAAGCTTTATCTATTGTTTTTAAGCTAAAATAAGCTAGCATCGTAAGAAGTAAAAATTATGTAGAGCTCTAATTATTAGCTTAAGTAAATGCTTATAACCTTTCAATATTATGCTATTGGCTAGAAAGTTTTTAAAAAGGCCTTGTAACCTAGAAAATTTTGGCTGCTGTTGTTATGGCATGAGCTCTCAACATCTTTTATGTCTCACTTGGTAATGAGAGTAATGCTGAAAAAAAAGCTCAAGGAGAGCCTTCCAGCAGACCCATCCCATTGTCTTTATATAGACTAATCCAACAATAGGTCAATTAGGTATATGACACAGACATTAAATGTTTTTCTGGGAAGGCAGCAAGCACTCTTCACCTTTCTTAATAAAGGATTTCAAGAAAAAAAGCAGTCAAATAATTCTTAAAAATATATTTACAGGTACTCAAGACAAACCCACCAAGTTTTAATGTCTAAAATGCACTTTAGGGAGGTTCCTCCACTGACAACTACTAGTTTCAGAGGAAAAAGAAACCAGAAGCCCAAAGCAAATGAACCAACAACCAAAACGCCCAACCACAACCAACCAAAACTTAAGCTAAAGTGACAGATTTTTAAGTGACTGCCCAGATTGAAATAGCTTTCCTCTAGCACAACATGATGCAGTAGATATTTTTTCCTGTTTTCAGATTATTAGTTCAATTCCAAAACTGAAGGTGTTTAGTTACTAACATATCTATACTGGACATACTACTTTAAATAGCATGCCTGGCAATAGGTTTAACTCAGGAAAAATGTTCTGCACCTGAAAGTCTATACATATAAGAACTGGCTGGCCCCCTCCTCTGAGAAAGCTTTCAAAAGCTTTGAACCAACTTCAAATATATTTAAATGCTTCTAGAGACATCACTTTATTATTTTCTCAAAAAAAAAAAATCAGTGCATTCTCACAACAGCTATTTATGTTTTAAAGCCACTGCACTCTTTAACAACTGGGCAAAGCCTTTGATGAATTGTTTTCCCTCCCTTCTCCCCCTTAAAAAAAAGCAGCTAAGAATCTGGACACAACTGGAAAATGAACAGGAACTACGTGTGGATTTACTAATTACATATCCAGAGTTCCAGAGCCTAATACCAAAGCTATTATTATACTTAGATACAGCATAAACTGAAAAACAATTCTTCCCACTCATCTTTACACACAGTAGGTTTAAGCAGCTTCAGTAATTGTCTTTATAGGGGAAATCACATGAGAAACAATGCAGAAGAGCATTTCTATTCAGCTAGGAGTTATTTAAACAGGGAAGATAAGCTCTTCCAGAAAGTGACTAAGAGTAGGATTTCTACCTGTAGTAAAAGCTGGTTTTGGATTATTTGAGGAACACAGCCTCACAGGGACAAAAATTTCCTGTGGTAAATGCCACAACTACAGATCAGACCAAGCAAGAGATTTTTATTTATAATGCCAACCTAAGAATGACTTCATCCTCAGCTTTGTGGGCACTGTTTAGTGAAATCTGGAAAGGCAGCACATCTGTCATGGTCAACTTAACTTTCAAGTTAAGAAAATAAAAAGAAAAAAACCCCTTGAAAGTAAAAGTCCAACAAAAGACTAAAGTTTTCAGAGCCAATTATCTAAAGTTATCAGTAGGAGTCCTGAGAATTTATGTCCATGTTAATGACTAATTTCATTTCAGAGTCCCAAGGACAGTTGGCTCTGGAAAAGGAAAAACTTGAAGTGCTTGTAGAGAAGAAAGTGGAAAGGAAAAAAAAAAAAAATCAAGTGGCACAGGGCAAGAAAGCAAAAGATTTAGGTCAGCCTTTCTGAAAAACTGAACACAAAGGTACAATTTCAGATAAACTCGACAGCCTCCTAAGTCCTTTCAGTAGTCCCCAACACTGAAAGAATACTGCATGAGAAGGGGAAAAGCTGAGGAAAAAAATATAATTTAATGTTTTCCAATTAATGATCAAAATGTAAAATTTATATTGCTTGCTTCTTTTCTACTCACACAGAAGAGAGGAAGGGTTTGAATGCACAGAATGCACAACTTGCAAAGGTTCAATGTAGCATGGAGTTTATTCCAACAGAGACATCACAGAAAGAATGTGCTGTTAGCCAAATAAATATTTATAGCTCGCACTTTTACTAGCCTCAAAACACCAGTACTCGTCTTGTCTCCATGGCAATTCAGAGGGAGCTTCTGCAAATGGGGGATGGGGGTTTAAACCAGTCAGACTCTCAAAAAAAAAGCGCGTATTTTCCAGCCATCTCCTGGTCCTGCTCAGCAATGGTTTCCACAGCAACTCACTGGCAGCTCAAAGACAGCTTGTAAATGCAGCGAGAGCCTATAGCTGCTTCAGCTGTTGCTTATTTTAAGATGCATCAAGATGCTGAGGACGTGTGTCTGGTGCCATCACGTTTCAAAAGACTGTGTGAATAGGCCATTGGTGTAAAGGCCCTTACACCTGCTGTCCCACCCCCCTCATATCACACAGTGCAGAGCTGAACAAACACATTTCCCTTTGCATTTCTAGGGGTACAATCCAGCAGAAACACTTACAGAAGCGCAAACACCTAGAGAAATTGCATAATATTAAATGTGCAAAACAAAGCTTGGTACCCAGCGCAAACCAGCGTGTTGCTCTGAAGGCAATAGTACCAAGATTCATTTACATCAACTGTAAAATCAGCTCTGAAACACAAGAGAGTTGGGAAACCAAAAGAAACAAACAATACCCCACCACTCCTCCCCAAATGAACACAACTATTCAGGCCCACAATTTGTGATAAAGACCTCTGAAGTCTCCTACAACCTTTAAGTGACTTTTGCTGGAATTGCCAAACAATTTGGCAAGAATAAACACTTTCATGAAGTCACCTCATTTATAGACTTATAAATACACTCAGTATTTATCTTAAAATCTTGAAAACAGATTTCGTTTACTTTCAAACTGTATCAACCAGTATTAAAGACAATTCCAGTAAACCCCACATGAAAATGGAGTCCTTGCTCATTCAGAACCAGTGAAGTCAGATTAAGTTCCCTGACTGTTGAAGCATGTTTCCAGATGTTAAGGAGGAGCACCTTGACAGTATAATTTAAACTTGTTCTAAGTAAATACAATGGTAAAGTAAGGAGGTGTCTCATACTATAGTTAGTCCTATTAAATTAAGCTGGAACCAAATCTCTTGTGCATCACAGAATCATATAATGATTTGGCTTGAAAAAAACCTTAAAGATAATCTCGTTTCAACCTGTCTGCCATCCTCAGTCCCTCTCAAATGGATCTTCTCAACAGTTTTTTGATTAATCTCAATATTTCTACAAAACACACTGCAGAGGATGAGTACATACAACACTTGATTAAGTTCTGTCTTCTCAAGGTATAAGAGTAGCTAACTAACCAGAATTGTGTGCAGCAAACATCTCAAATAGCAGGCAGGATAGCTAACTTGGCCAACTATAGACAAATGTCTCATTTGCAGCAAAGTACAATGACCAAAACCAAGTCAGCACTGCCACCTTATATCCCACTATGTCCCCCCAATGAGGGAGATAAAACATCTGAAACACTGCAAATTTTTTAAAAACCCATTCTCTCTGAAGCAAACATTGACCCAGAATATACTGCTATATCCAATGCAAGTAACTCCTTGAGGTGAGTTTTTAAAAAGGGCTTAACATATGCTTCTTCTCATTCAAATTTTGCTGACTTTGGGGTACACTACCATGACTTCATTCTATTTAGCATGCCCATTAAAAAAAATTTAAAAAATCCTTCCAACAACGGTAGGATGCTCTTTAGTGCTCTTTAAATATTCAGCAAGGGTCTTGTGCAATGCTTTGTGAATTCAGGATGTCTGAGATGTTTCCAGTAACTGGGGTGAGGGTGGTGGTTTCACTTGTGTAAATGTCACTTGAACCACAGATTTTAGGACTGCATCCCATTGAGCGATATAGGCACAGCACTGAACTTAGTTTTTAAGCTTTTTGTCCTCCAGACTAAAGACCAGGTTCTTTGCTAATACGAGCAGGGAACACGATGTCCAGTTCTCACAGCTAAAAGAATATGGTGAACTCTTCCTAACAATCCAAGTGCAGCAGCCAAATAGCTCATCCCATCTTCATTCACAAATTCTTTTACATTGCCAAGGTTGCTCAATAGTCCCTTCTTGGCAGAAGCAACTAACAGTCACGTTTGATGACCAGTACCTTCAATCAACATTGTAGTTTACAGTATGAACGCATATTTTCAACTTTAATTCCAAAGGCCATTAATAGATAATTTAGTTGTTTAATACCAAATTTTATAGAAACATCTTCTGGCACATTTGAACAAGACTGAAGCCACTCTAATTCCATTAAGGCTAACACATGCCAAAAGAAGCTACAGCAAGCAGATGATGTTTTTCATACTCAAAGGAGAAGGTTGATTAGAAGAAATCCTCCGGAAGGTAGAGCTAGGAACAATAGGTCACAGTATAAGAGGTGCCAAGTTTTCCTTAAAGGGGACGAAGAAAATTAAAAAACCCAACTACAAAACACTACAGTGTTCATCACAGTAAAAGCTACACAAGCAAAGCAACATACAGGTATTCAGATAAGAAAACATTAGAATGACACTGGAAAGTTACACAGGAAACAGGAATAAACAAACTCTATGCCTTAACTATTTTTAAATCAAGCATAAATTTTAACTCAGTGATCATCACAGCTTTCCACAGGAAAGATGTTTCAGGAGCCACATCCTCAAGAGTATTTCCCTGATGAAACACTTTGCAGCAGGAGAAAGGAGAGGTCAGTACATGAGCCAATATTCACAATTCAGTGGTTTGCTCCTTCATGCAACGGGATTTGATGATCTTGTCTGCAGGAACTTACACTAAGCTGTTTCACTGCCACAAATATTGTGCTGGAGTGATTCATTATAGCAGTGATTCCATGATCCTCTGCTCTGTGCCCAGAAACATGTATTGCATCTTTAAGGCCCTGTAGCTCAAGACATGGTGTGTGGGGGGGACCAGGGGGATGAAGAGTTTTGCTTTTGCATGAGTGTTTTTAAAAGCTCCCTGCCTGGGTTTTTCATGGCTCTGTGGCAGTGTGGGTTTTGCTGGGCTGGTTTGGCTTTTGGCCCAGGAAAAAATCTTTTCCTTTCCTTAGCTTGGAGAAGCTACAGTAACAGTCTTTGGGCTGCCTTAAGGCAAACGGAGCAGCTCCTTGTCAGAGACCAAGAGCATTGTGTCAGCAGCAGTAGAGCTGCCCCACTCTGAAGCAAGCCACAGTGAACCACGCCAAGCTGGGAAGAAAACACACTGAGAGGCTCCAGCCCAGCTGCTTTACTTGCTGTGATCTGCTGTACTTTGTCGTGGGGAGAAGGTTGATGCCAGATGAGCCACCAGGCCTCCATCTGCTGCTGGAGCTGCTCTGCAAAAGCTCCTGCCTTCCCAAGACGGAAGCCGACACCATCTTGTATTTGTGTTGAGAGCAGGTAATCTCTCTGGCATTTTGGGTCTTTGTTCCAGTGTGTGTGGGGTGAAGTCTAATTGTTTGATATTTAGGAGTTATTCACTTTTTTTTCCTGCGTTGTGGGCATTCTGTTTGCTAATAAACTGCTGTGCACTTTTTTCATTTTCATCTATTGGTATTCATTTCCTGCTGCCGGAAAGGAATTGTTGGAACCCTTTAGAGGAGGCAGCTCATTCCAGAGTGTTCTCCTTTAAACTGCCTCAAACTGAGACAAAAATGAAACAAAAAAGATGTCAACAACCCTGAAATTCTGTAAAAACACAATAAATTTAGAACAAACCACACGTAATTAAGGATTCTGCCCCCTGGGCCACTACTATCTCCAGCTGAACTTCCGTGCTTAAAAGTCTGGTGGTTAAAATGGCTGTCTGCAATACTTCTACAACACATATAGTATGATCAATTTAGTTGTTTAATACCAAATTTTATAGAAACATCTTCTGGCACATTTGAACAAGACTGAAGCCACTCTAATTCCATTAAGGCTAACACATGCCTAGAGAAGCTAGAACAAACAGAAGATGCTTCTCACACTCAAAGGAGAAGGCTGATTAGAAGAAATCAACATTACATTTCTAGAATATTTGTTAGAGTCAATAGATCAACACATTTTATTAACCACGCCCGCCATATAAGCATACATGCTGCTCTAAGATACTGTTTTGTCATCCACTTTGCCTACTTCTGCCTATATTCCCTCTCTAACAAACTGCTCATGACATATTGATGCTCTAGAAACTTGGGTGACATAATTATTGCCTAAAGTTTCCTTTAGAAGCCACGGAATCATTAAGGTTGGAAAAGACCTCCAAGACCTCAAGTCCAACCTGTGACCAATCCCTATCTTGTCTCTCAGAGCAGAGCACTGAGTGCCATGTCCAGTCATTTCTCGGACACCTCCAGAGATGGGGAGTCCACCACCTCCCCTGGGCACCCCATTCCAATGCTTGACACCTCTTCTCAAGAAGAATTTCTTCCCAAGGACCAACCTGAATGTTCCCTGACACAACTGGAGGCCATTTCCTGTTGTTCTGTCGCTGGTTCCCCATGAAAAGAGCCTGACCCCACCTGGCTACACCCTCTTTCCAGGGAGTTGTAGAATGAGGAGTTGCCCCCTGAGTCTCCTTTTCTCTGGGCTGAAAATTCCCATCTCCCTCAGCTGCTCCTCATCAGACCTGTGCTCCAGACCCTTCTCAAGCTCTGTTTCCCTTCTCTGGACATGCTCCAGCACTTCCATGTCTTCCTTGCAATGAGGGCCCAGAATTGGACACAGGATTTGAGGTGTGGCCTCACCAGTGCCCAGAACAGGGGGACAATCATTGCCCTGGTCCTGATTATATTGAGACAAAATAATACCACTTTGACTGAAGAACAGTGCAAGGACTATAATGGGAAACAGCTTATTCAGGCAGATGTACATCAGCATAAACACTGTGATCACAAGGAACCTGAACACAAAATAAAGTCTTCAGAGTTCAGCTCTAAATTCACAGAAGAATTTTGTAATTTTGTTTTAATAAGAGAAAGTAGGTACCTTTATGGATTTATTCCCACTGTTGTTGCAGGGCTGAACTTACTGCAATGAACTTGGATGGTACAGAGCATCAGCAGAGCTATGAGTGGCCAAGAAATCAAGAAAGGAAAAAAGATGGCTTTTTGAATAATATATTGCTACCAGCATTTCTCTTCCCAAAGAGAAGCTCATCACCAACTCAGTCAAAGTTCAACACTTCATTGAACACATAGAGACTAACTCCATTTACTCTGTATGCGTAACGTATTTCAGAAAAGCTCCGTATCACATGATTCAAACAGCACTAGTTGATGTCCAGGACATAGGTCTTGTTTAGGAAAGGGAAAAAAAAAAGGCAATTGACTTAGAGGTGGAATTATGTGGGAAAGAAACAAAACCATAAACTACTTCAGCCCAAAAGGCCACATTTGATGTTTAACCATACTTCCACCACAGATGCATTTCCCTACTTTACCTATTCTCCCAGGCACCAGCTTGGATGTTACCAGAAAATTTAGAGTATCTCAATGTTTTTTGCTTTATTAGTCATTCCAATAATACAACAGCATCATCAAAATCTTATAAGCACTTGCTACTACCTGTCCGTCCCAAGCCTTCAGATTGTTTTACATTTTCAGGCGCTGTATTGCTCTATTCCAATACTGAAATGCTGCTTTTCCTTACAGAAGCCTCTCAAATGATTATGACATTCTCATGATTCAGTGACTCACTTTATTACACCAGGGAGGACCATTATGCTGGTGAACAGAGGGCCACAGCAGCATTCATTGCAAGATACAAATGATAATCAAATACTGACTAAAAATAAAACATTTACCTTTCGCATGAAAATATTTACTGACATTTAAATGGAAAGCTACTGAGGCTTCTTGCAGGATAAAGACCTTTTTTGCACAAACTCTTCCATCATCTAAACATTAATGGACTTTTAATTGGGCTTTATGTGGACATTACAGTATGAAGAAAGAAAAAAAAAGGGATATCTACCCTACCTTTCAAGGAAAACTCAGTGACACATGTCTGTTCTTGGGGGAAAAGAAAAAAAAAGCAAAAAAAAAGCACAGGACCAGTGGACAGAGACAACCACTCAACTTCCAATAAACCAATAACACAACAAAAGAACTCAACGCAGCAACATAAATCACACGTTTTTGTTTTTGAACAGTGCTGAGAAGATGTCAGAGATGCCTCTCTTTGATAGTCTACTACTTTGGGTTTAAAGGCAATCCTATTTAAATCATCCTACAAGTGTTGCAAACATCTGAAACAAGATGCAGTTGTTTCAGTGCAGTATCAATTCCTGACTGGAATAGGCATTTATCTGGTAGAAGTTATTAAAGAATACACNTTTTGAACAGTGCTGAGAAGATATCAGAGATGTCTCTCTTTGATAGTCTACTACTTTGGGTTTAGAGGCAATCCTCTTCTATTTAAACATTTCTACAAGTGTTGCAAACATCTGAAACAAGATGCAGTTGTTTCAGTGCAGTATCAATTCCTGACTGGAATAGGCATTTATCTGGTAGAAGTTATTAAAGAATACACCTTTTTCCAGATTTTGTTCCAGCCCCTCTGCCATGGGCAGGGACACCTTCCACTATCCCAGGCTGCTTCAAGCCCCACCCAACCTAGCATTGAACGTTTCCAGGGCTTCTCTGGGCAACCTGTGCCAGTGCCTCACCACCCTCAGAGGGAAGCACTGCAGGGATTCCTGGCCAGCAATACTCCTATGTCCTGCCACACCAAAGCCATCACATCTCATCCCCACCTATTTCTCTATTTAGGCAGGGAATCAGACTGCCTAAATATAGAATATTGCCTTTTGTTATAACTTGGACAGCTTGCTTGAATTTCAGAAGTGCTCAGCACCACTGGTTTGGAGAGTATCAAAGCTGAATCGAAGTCCTGTCACACTTGCCAACATCCCAGTCAATCTGGCTCAGGGGCACATTAAGCAAGGGACACAAACAAGCCAGGAGTTTGAGAGAGAATTTCTCTGCTTTGTCAGTGGCCTCCTCAAAGACTGGAGAAACAGTAGAAAAATCAGCCTACGTGGCCCAATAGTCTAAAGTGCAAAGAATCAATATTTACTTTTAAGACCATTTCATGGAAACAGTAAGGGTACTAGAGCACAAAAGTGACCCAGAGGATGCACCTAAACACACCAATGCATTCTACAGCTATAGTTTGAGAGATGTTTTTTGTCTTTGGTTTGAAAGACAGGTGCCTGCCAAGCAGGGCAAGAACCTTCCTGGGAATGGAAAATATGACCCCCTTCTCTCCAAATTATTATAACCTCAAAATTAAAGGGCTTTCAGGTAAAGATATGGGAAAAGCAATAACGGTTCTTTACTGGGGAAAAAGAATTAAATATATATGTAACAAAGCAAACAAACAGTAACAACAGCAACAACAAACAGAAAAACCCCAGAGACCCAATGTCCATCCAGACTCTGGGCAAGTGCACCCTTCCCCCTCCTTCTCTCAGCCACATCTTTTGTCTCATAAATAAAATCTTTATCATCTCTTAGGTAACAAATGGAAGAAAATTCCCTGAGAGAAAGAAATAAAAAAGGACAAATCCTAACCTCCAACATTTTTTTACTCATTTTTGCCAGCTACTAGACGGCTTCAGTTATGAGCCAGGGTCTCCAGAGACAAGTACTATCTATATATTCTAGTGGCAAACTGCTGTGTGACTCACATAATAGGCATTCAAATGCTGGTTTTATGCATATATTTTTCTCATATTTTTACAAGTATGCCAAGCATAAATGCTTGTCCAACTCTAACAAACATACACAAGTTCTTAGTATAGCACCCCCAAGATTCTCTCCCAATTCATACTGGGCAGGCTCAGATACAATCTTTTGTATATTATCTTAATTTGAGCAAATGCAATTTCTCTGGAATTTTCCATCATTACCTCCAAGTCATATATTAGAAGTTTGTGAACAACAAATATAGCCTGTTCTGTTAAAATTATCTAGTACCAAACCAACCCTATAATACATAATTTTTCCACCCAGACAATAATATGTTTTGTTCCCCTTTGAGTCTGATCCAGAGGTTTGGATGGGGTCAAAAGCATTTTCAATCCTTAAGGTGTCAATCCACCTAAGATACATGAAATATATCAATTGAAACTTCCTGCTTGTAGGGTCTGTTCTTTCCAGCTCAAATATGACCATTTTGTACCTCTTAAAACAATCAGAATCAAATTGTAGCTACTTCAATTCCATTTTTATTTTCCCCATCTCTTACTGAAAACTGCTAAGTTTTGAACTTTTAAAAAGCAATTATTCTAAAATCATTACCAGAGGTTTTTTTTTCATGTTTTCCCCTGCAAATAATCTTTGTGAGAAATTGCATGCCTGCTTTAATTTATACTAACCAGAAAGGTTTACAGACTTACTAGTGGTTCAACAACCATGACTGTTATATTGCCTTGCTCTTGTTCAGAAATTGCCATTTTCCCCTTCTTTCTCCAAAAGCTCCTTCACCTCCCACTGTGTTAGAAACCAACAAGTGAACAGGACCAGATGTTCAGCTGCCAAGCTTTACTTTCTGCCTGGTTTAAGAAATTTTATGTAAGTGCTTGATGATATATTGTGAGCACAGAGGTGACATAACGAATTGGAGTCCTCCAGGAAAAAGAGTGACTTTGGAAATACAGGTGAGTGCAAGCACTGGCAATCCTCCAAATGCTTCTCCAGCCTCATCTGCTGTCTCATTCTTTGAAATACATAATCCATTCTCTAAAAAACCCCAGCATTTAGATGAAGGAAACAAATAATTTGTCTTGATTACAAGACACCATAACATTTGCTTTAAGCTTCCTGAAGTGGAGTTACAGTACAATCACAGTGCTTTGAGGAAGACGTATCAGGCTGTTCTGCAGAAATGCTTTGTTAAAACTGATGGTTTTTCCAAAAGTACTGGGGGTGGGAGAAGAGATGCCAGAAAGTAAAACTGTAACAAAGTTAGCTTAACAAAAGTGGGGTGGGAGTGGAGGGAAAGGGGGTGAGATAACCAGAATAGAATGAATGACTTGAAACAAAATAAACTTAGCTTCCACATAACATTTCCCTCAGTTTCCATTAGAGTGCTCACCCCACGGTACTGAACTAGAATTGAACTAGAACTGAACTAGACAGTAAGAACTTGTAAACCATCTCTTTTTCCACATATATGCAATACTGTCACAAAGTTATCTTGGTGGAGGGAAAAAAAAATAAACCAAACAGCAAAACAAAAAAAACATCAATAAGACAGCTCATTGTGCACATCCACAAGGACACTATTTTATGCAAATTTTGTTTTGCTTGATATCATTATATAACTTCAAGAGAACTTCAAGGGAGGCCATTCCATATGGCCCTGGCAAGCTGTCTGCCAAAAGGACAAATACAAATGTCTACCTTGTGCTTCAACTGCTTTAATATACAAGATATTTATATTGCAATATGGACACTTCTGGCTGTGTGCACATTTCTAAGTAACCTTCCTTTACATAAGCATTTGCACTGGAGTCACCTCTAGCATTTCTAAAGAAAAGAAACACTTTCCCTTGGACACTAAGCCTTATTTTAAGAAAAGTGCTCCTAAAAGGGTTCACCATGCTCAGGGAGCAAGTGCCTTCAGAAGCGCTCCAACACAAAGATTACATTTTGAGTGCTGATGGTTTCTAAGCAGATCATACCAAATGGAAACTTTTACATCCCAACTGCAGAACTATATTACTAGTTGTTCCTGGCTCTCTAAAAGCACCACCAACCCAAATCTACTCCCCCTCGAACAAAGGCAGCTTGCTTACTGCTACTGCAGGAGGTTCACATGCATGTCACCGTCTATCTGCAGTGAAGAAATACTACTACTATTTACTCATGTAAGTTTATGAGGAAACTGGTTTTTCTTAATATCAGATGTACAAGAAGATTCCCCTATACTTCACAAGGGGGCTTCTTCCTAGTGCCCACCAGCACTGCACCTGGGAACCCTTGGAGGAAGGGTAAGTGCCTGCTTTAATGTTTTTAGTTCACTTCTTTAAAAACAGGTCTGCACATACCCCAAATAACATTTGGAGTTAGTCAGTGAACACAGACAAGTTCGGTAGCTCTAGGTCATGAAAGATGAGACCAGTGCTCTGTTAAATCAGTCAACTGAAAAGATAATGTCAAAATTCAACTACTTCTGTATTCTCACCAAATCATTTGCACTGGCATCAGCCAGTTTCTGAAGCAGAACTTGGCAGCTACCAAAACAGGCTGCAGCAGGAATTACACGTGTAATACAGGAAGTATCTTTGTGTAATTCAGTTAAATAGCCAATGGGAAGACCTCATCCAGGCTCAATTAGATCTGCTAATTACAGGGGTAGTTTTACCTCTCATTATAAATTCCAGATGCCCTATGATATTCACAATTATCAGAAACATGTATCCTAAAACATGAACAAGAATTGTTGCATCTTTAATGCTGAGAAAACAGGACCTCAGAAGCCAAGCAACAACAAAAGCAAGTCCTCCTCTTGCACACATCCACCTTAAATGAGAAACAAGGAATTGCAACTGTTTTGATGTAACATTTCCAGGCATGTTGCCTGTCTCCTCCTCATTTTCTCTTTTGCACATCCAGTAGTCTGTGGGGCCAGCAACCTAGAAGAATGATACCATGGGGGCAGCCAAGGAAGAGCTCTCTCTGCCTCCTCTCAGCTGGAGAGAGACAGGAGGGAGACAGAACAGCAACACTTCTGGCTGAGCCCTCTCAGGAATACAGAGCCCCTTCTAAGAAGCACACCCAGGTTGAAGGAAAACAGCATGACTTGCTGAAATGCAGCAAAGGCCACGATTTCTGAGAGACGTGCCAGTAGCTCACAGCCAATTTCTTCTGAGCCCTGGGGATCTAAGCAAGAGGATGAAATCATAATTATTAAATAAGCTAAAGAAAAGCATGTATCCCTTTTAAAGGCAGAAATAGTCTTTCCCACCATGTTGATTTGTATCAGTTTTAGAAGCATCTGGGTATCTTGTGCAGTCTCACCACAGTCGTAAATGAAAAATAAATACTAGAAACAAACACTACTCTTTTTTGTACTTAGTTTTCATTTGTTTGTTTATATATTAGCAGCTTATTCTCCTCCTACAACTTGTGTTGGAACATCTAAGAGTCTGTTCATGTTTCTAAATCTTGAGCAGCCTTTAGCAAAGAAATACTGCTTCTCACTTAAACCAGCAAGAGAATGAACAATCAATTGATGCCTCTTCCCCCACTCCTCCTCCAAAACCAGGCTGTCTGCTTTACACTGTTATGTTGAGCAGATATTACTAGAGAAGCATGCAATCTTAAAAATTTAAGAAATCCCATCTCACCTGAATATGGTCTAATTTAGAAAGGAGTTTCTACCAAGCTAATCCAGCAAACACAGAGGGTTCAACAAAAGACTGTTGAGGGTTGAAAATAGTCTCAATTTTGAGTACATCATTGTGTATCACATACAGTCAAGAAGGCATAGTTTAAACACTTCCACTGTCAATTCCTACAGCAATGCAGTCATGCTTTATGGTTTCTTGTCAGGGTTCGGGGGAAAGAAAGAAAAAGCTTCTTTGGTCTAGAATCTCTGTATCTGAGTGAAAGATTTCTGAAGAACAAGGAGTGGGGTTTTCTTAAGCCAAAATAAAAAAAAAAAACCAAAAAAAAACCAAAAAAAACAAACACCCAAATACCACTTTATTTACTGCTCAAACTACCCCAGTGAGCTCCATCAAATATTTAGATTAGACTACTATTTATTGCCTCTGCATTGTCCTCACACACACACATTGTACTGCATTTGCTTCCAGCACCACCAAATGAAGTCTAATTTCAATGTGCCCTAGTATTAAGAAAAATCACATCTAGATGCTTCACAGAAAGGCCATTTGGTCAGTACATACTATCTCCTCCTGTGAAGCCGTGATGGTTAATAACAATACTTTCTGTACATATTCTGTCTTGCCAACAGAGCTCACGAGTCTTATGCTGTGGCACCTTTTACAACTTTCAGATGTCAGTTCCAGAAGCTTGTGCTGAGTAATAACATGATTAAAGACCCCCAGCTCTCCTACTTTCCCCTAAATTAAAGGTGGAACGAAAGATTAACTCACAGAAACTACAATTTCTGCAGGTCATGAATATTTATTAGCAAGTTCTCAACGAAAACAATCCAAACCTCACCTACCTTGGCTGTGCTGTTACCAACTTACACAACTTTTACTTTCTGAAGCTCAAGAAAGTTCTCTACACCTGCTCCATAACACAACCACAGAATTGCAGAATCATTTAGGCTGGAAAAGACCTCTAAGATCATTGAGTCCAACCTTTGATCAATCACCACTTTCACTACCAGACCAGAGCACTGAGTGCCATGTCCAGTTGTTTCTTGAACACTTCCAGGGATGGTGACCCTCCCACCTCCCTGAGAGCTGATTCCAATGCTTTACAATCTTTTATATGTTCTTCCTGATGTTCTCCCTTGAGTCAGCCTGAAGCTGCGTCCTCTTGCCACGTTTCTCGTTGCCTGGGAGAAGGAGCTGACTCCTATGCTGCTTGTGAGGTATCAACCATTACTTCAGTTTTCTCACTAATTTCTGCCCATTCCCCAACATCTCCAGAGCACATGTGTCCCACATAAGAGATTGCTCAATCCGTGTGCCTGACTTGGAAACCAGGATTACTCAGCCCGTACTGCTCATGTGAACACACTGCAGCCACAGGAGCAGCAGCAGACTTCTGGTTGCCTGGATTTCTGCCTAGGTTTCCTCTGGCTCCCACAAACAATAGGCATCTGCACACCCACGCACCTACAGTCATTTTCTTCAGGAAAAGACTTCTTATCAGCACCTTGCTTGTAAACTTGCTTTCCACCTAGTGTTTCTTTGGAATTGGGACAGGAAGGGGAAAAAAAGCCCACCAAGAAGAAACATCCAAGTCTGATAACAATGTAAGCACCAGACTTTGATGTACTGTGTTGCACCCTCTATCATTTCCTTAGCAGTCAAAGCCAACACTGCCAACAGACAACTCACCAGAAGGCTGAGCAGCCTGAACACACTGAAACCTGTCACCAAAAAAAACCCACAACAGTTTCATCTGCTCAGATATATCATGCACTTAAGAAGAAATAAAGTTAAAAAAGAGAAAACAATGTTTATTATTATTATTAGTTACTATGTGAAAGAGAATTTCTGCAGTAGCTGTTCATTTAATACCCCAACATTTCCATAAGTCTTGTAAGAGATAAAATGAGACAAAAAGAAAAATTTCCAAGCCAAAGACCTATTCGACATACACAACTTCAAGTCTCTCCACTGCAGGACTCTGAAAAAAAAAAAGGGAGTTTACACATGTAGAGCTTTCTGTTAGGTGACATTCTGTTAAGAGGAATGAAAGGTAAACCTCAGAATACACCCATCATCAGTACCATGGATGTTCCACATCTGCAATGGATGGAGAACCCAACCTGGGCTGGTCCTAGGTGGTCATTTCATTGCAAGACTGTGCTATGTAAGTCTTTTCAAAACACTGTTTTCATGTACCCAAAACATCAGTAAGACACAAGAAGCGTAGAACAGGAGCAGTGTAAGACGTGATCTGAAAGTGACAGCCTTATCATGACTGGCACTAACACTGTTCAGTGATTCTCTGCAGGTGTGTGGCCCCACAATCCAGTTTTTCCTATTATTTATGCATGCTTTCTGGCTGGGGAATCTTTGTCCAACTTATTCTAACCGTACCCCTTTCTTTTTAAGGAGTGAGGACCATAAAAATACTGGAAACTCAAGTCGGTTCTGAACGCGCAGCATTCCAGTACTGGCAACAGAAAACGCGCTCCCGCCCCTTGTTCATTCACCTTGTTAAGGCCACCAGAAAAACAAACTCTGCAGCCCGCATCCTAAAGTTTACACGGCGGCAGACGGCCGCTGACTTGCGCTCAACCAGGCCGGCCTTAAACAGGTTCCATCTGCGCGAAAACAAGAGACACATGGAAAGAACCAGCGCACATCACCCCGGCTGTGGCGGGGGACGCGCTCGTTCGCGTTTCGCTCCTGGAGACGCGACCTGGCTCCTCTCGCTCCGGCATGAGGGAGGGGAGGCGACACCTCCCGGAGCCATCCCCCTCAGCACACACACACTCACACACACTCACACAGAGTATGCGCGGGGACCGTCCCCCCACAGCCCGGCGCCGTAGCGGGTCGGGGAGCTGCCCGAGGCGGCGGTTCGCGATAGCCCCGCGGGACAGGGACGCGGCCACTTACAGCTCAGGACCCCCAGGACAAGGAGGAGCAGCAGGCGCAGGCTGCGGCTCGCCATCTTCCCGCGGCGGCGCGGGGCGGTGCCCGGCGGGCCGGGGGCTCAGCGCCCGCGGAGCTCTCACAGCGACCGGCCCTGCTCCGCCGCCTCCGAGCCCGGAGCCGCCCCAAACTTTTAACGTGTCCGAGGAGGCGCCTCCCCGCTCCGAACGCAGGAGCCGGGGCTGGACGCGGGGATGTGCCCTGGCCGCCCGCCCGCCTAGAGCGGGGAGCCGCGGCGGGCAGCGGTTCCGGGAGCATCCCTCTCCTGAAATGCCCCCGCGCATTCCGGGGGCTGTTTTGTGTTGAATCCGGCAGCTGTTCTCTCTGTTTTGTTCGCTTATTTGTTTATTTTTAAGCTGGGACATCTTCAGAAGCTCAAGGACATTTGTTGCAACAGAATAAACTTTTCGTCAGGAAAAGGTTTAATTTCTCAAAGAAGAGCGTTGTCCCTGTTGGTGCGTTTCCCTCAGGCAAACCCCCCTCCTCGGAGAAGGAGGGATAACGGGGTGAAATCACGGAACAAACATTTGGATACTCCAGCTAACAAAAAAGTCATGTGAGGGTGAGGCGCTGTTTTAAGGCGAAAGAAGTCACAGTGACTCCTTGTGCCTGTCTGTACAGCTGGACTGGACAGAATCCCACCTACAGCAGGAGACGAGGCACACGGTGACCTTCAAAGCCTTTTATGTTTTTATTTTATGCCAGACTGGGAGAGTTTTTGGTTAAATATACAAGTGCTGTAATGGTCCTTTAAATTTATGAATCAAGGAAAATTACTCATCGTGACAGTTAATAGCTTATATGAGTAGTTTCCAATGATGTCTCAAAAATACATCACCACTGATGTAAAGCAGTTCTATAACAAGAAAAGTATCACAAGTATTTTTTTTGGTAATCAGAACAGCAATGTCGGCTATATTTTGTTAGAGGGCAACAAAATGAGGAAAGATAATTTATAAATAAAATCTCTAAGAGCTATTTTAATGGAGAGCAAGGAAGCAGGATGCCTTGATGCTCTTCACAGCAAAATCTTCTTAGTTTATTTTTCATGTGGAAAAGATGTATACAAAACAAAAGTAATATTTCTTTTAAAAAATCTGGATACATATATGTATGTATGTATGTATGTATGTATGTCCCGTATATGTTACTGCTATGATGACATGAATTTAACAAAATCAAAACTGTCCCACTGAAAACAGAAAAGTTTTCTGTGTGTCCCAGCACATCATAGCTTTAGGCATGTACAAAAGTTCATTGATTTCAGTATGACTGCTTTATTATTTAGTCAGACAATGATGGAAATGTTGTTTTGATATAACATTTAAATACATGGCAAGAGTCTGGGAGAAAGTTATGAAAATGGGGAATGTTAAGACATAACAGTATGGAATTAAATTAAAGGATAGGTGATGGGATGTTATTAATAGTGGTGGCTGATGAAAAACTAACATGGCCTGGCCGTGTGCTCTGGGAGCCCAGAACCCCCCGTGTGCTGGGCTGCACCCAGAGCCCCATGGGCAGCAGGACAGGGAGGGGATTCTGCCCCTCTGCTGAGACCCCACCTGCAGGGGCCCATTTAAACGACAAGGTTTTAAACAAGCATGAGGTCAGACTAAAGTTCCTTTTTCCTGTTCACTGTTTCATTTCTCTTGCAAGTGAAGCAAATTCCTAGTGCACAGGATTGTTTCCCCCACATTTCTCTGACTTTTTCTAGTACAGCTCATATTTTCTTTCCATTCCCTTCTTTTATTTCAGCAATGACTAGATCACGGTTTCTCTGCTTGCTTTATACAACTGCATGGAATACCAACAATTAAATTCAGTATTTTGAAGGCATTTATGAATTGTTGGAAAAGTGGTTGTAATGCATATAGTTCATTTAATACATGCACTTTTTCTCTATGTTTGCTCACTGTTTGCTCAACAACAGTGTTCTTAAAAATACTGTTAAGTACTTTGTTAGAACAGCACAAGACTGCTATCCATATTTTTTATTTTTTAAAGTTGAATGTAGTAGAAATGTTTTCATCAAATAACACAGAGTCCAAAATAGAAGAATTTGTTTGAGGTGCTCAGTTCAACAGTTATTCTTAGAGAATTTTCCACAGACACTCCTTTTTAGAATAATAAAAATAGTCTATAATTAACATGTGCACACAACATGCCAGTCAAGAATAGCTATCTTATTTTGTGATAGCTGTTCTAGTCAAGTTCTTTGTATAGAAAAGCCTTGAAAAATTGAGTGTAATTGCAACATGATTGCAGGATTTGGACGGTTTGTAACAATCCTAGGAATTAAAAAAAATGAAAGACTGCCCTCATTTTATTAGATAATATTTTAGATAACTCTACATTCTTACATTGCAATGGAATTCTTACTCTTTTTAATGAAACTTTCTACTGCAAATGTGACGTGCTGATGATAATCTGTTCTAATAATAAGAGTTTATCTCTTTTATTATTGCACCATCACTGTGGTACAGTCCAAATTTTAGAGGGATGAGCTTCTGAGGTTGTAATTTCTTTATACAGTTTTTGCTATAATGGGCAAAACTCCTTCATAACCATGTTTCAGGCATGAACAACTTCAGTCCCTGACACACTGTCAAAGACTTCTCCTCACCTAGCAGAAAATACTGGTTTGAGAAATAATTTGTAAAAATTCTGTGAACACCATAAGCCTCTGACTCTTCACTTGGGAAACATTTTATCTTTCCTAGCTATAGGATGCTAAAAATGAATAAAGAGAAATTAAGTTATATTAAGAAAATCCTCCTTTTGGTGATTTCTCCACTCAAAATATGCTTTAATTTGCAGGGGGAACAAAATCTCTCTAGATTTCTTCTTCTACATTTTGCACGCTGAATTCTAGAATAGCATTGATGAAAAATAACAACAACCAAAAATCAGTATAACAAATTAGAACTGCTAGATTTGGTTGCAAAGGTGTTGCAAAGTTGAAACTCAAACACCTATCACAGACACATCAGCAAGGAAGATGACTGTGATTCCTCTTGTCAAAAACCTGCAGAGAAGAGGGGCAAAAGCAGTGCAGTACATGAAGAGAACTGGTGTTTAATTAGCACCTTGAAGAGTAAGATGCTAATTTCTATGGAATCTCTTCTTTGGTATGGCTTACACATGCCAGACTAGAAGAGAGTTGCAGGAGAGATAATGAATGTTCATTCTTGGACTGCCATTAAAAATACCTTCAGAGAAAAGTTTAATGAAAGACAGTGTGTCCCTACTATGTTACATTCAGGCATATCTCAGGTTTACTCATTGAATTTAAGTAGATTAAATAATGTAAGAAAGCACATATTTTTATCTTGTTGATAAGCAAGTAGTATAGATGTCGATGATCTGGGAGTGGCTGTTCCCCTGTTTGCAGAGTGAAATGCCAGTGGAAATGTTAAGGATTATAGTTCTGTGCTGCTTTTCCTTTTTCTTCCTGTGCTTTACTACCATGATTGCTCTTTAAATGTTTTAGTGTCTCTTGGTTCATCTATAATAGAAGATAACCCAGCAAGTTTGCTGATAACTCTGCCTGATAATGATAAGAATAGCAGTGGAGAAGATGTAGAATGTGGAGCCAAAAGGGAAGAAAATGAAAGACAGGGAAAAAAAGCATTCCTGTGCATAAACATGCCTATCATTCTTTATATGGACAGCTGAGAACCTACTGTTATTGGAACTTACATGGTTCAGACTTTGATCAAGAAGAAACCTTTGAATATTTTTCCATATTTAATGAAGAAGAAACAGATTTTTTCATATTTCTAAAAAGAGAAATGTTATGTTTGAGGTGGTCAGAGATGCCATTTGAGATTTGGTGCCATAGCCTGTGCATAAGATCTCTGTATGCATCTTTTTTCTAAGCACACTAAATTGTTGTCACATATATTTGCACTAATAAATGCTGAATACACACAGCTGTAGTGACCATTCTGATGTGATTCTAGGCATAGCTATGGGACAAGTTTATGGAAAACTATTTTGTAAAACAGCTAAAACAGATTCAATTTAATTTAGTTAAATCGCCAATATGCATATTTTATAATCTGTGTCATAAATATTTTTCTAAATATTTTTTCTAATTTTTCTAAAGCTATGTATTTTTTGTGCAGCTTTGACTGTCAGCCTGCAGTACATTGAATCTATCAGCTTGAAAGCCTTTAGTGTAAAGAATAATTAACAGCCATGTGTAAGTGTGTGGACAGGCTGATATTTCCAATTTAAGGGACACTTTTTTTCTTTTGCAATTTTACTTATCACCACACCTGTTTTTTTACAATGTCCTGGGGTATTGCTTTAATGGCTGTCCACTCGCCTGGTTACAGAAGGCCTTGTCTCCTTCTGACTTCTGTGGCATTTATTATTTTTTTATAGCTGCTTCATGTGAATTGTTTTAACTCACATATGTGGAAAAAAAATCTGATTTATCTGACAGATTATCTGCTTCTTTTGTACTTTGAAACTAAAAATTGTGAGCAAGTATAGTTTTGAGAAAAGAAGCAAAAAAACCATTTTCAGATATGCTTTTTTTTTTTTCTCCAAGCTGTTTGATTGATGGCTGCTTAAAGACAGAGCTTGCCATGGGTTTGTTGCCTGGCTGTAATGCAATGGACTAGAGTACTGTGATAGAACACTGTATTGCTATTAGACTGTTAAAATATTTCACACCTAATGGGACTGCCAAACTTGAACCCAGACGGCCACAAAATGGGAGGATAGAACAAGTAAAGAGCCATACAAATTATTTGTTCTCAGTAGCTTTTCTCAGTGAAACCCCCTACACCCCACCTTCATTTTCTGGAATGTTTTGTATGATTTTATCTCTGACTTGCAAAGTACAGAATCAATGCCTTATTCTTTTTTTTTCCAACTGAACTTGCAAGATTACTGCCACTGAGTAGGCAGCTCAGTAGCAATCAAAGGTACATTTCTAAAAAAGATCCATCACACAGAATGGCATTGTAGGACACAATTCAGCCTAAGCAACAGTGAACAATGCATTAGCCCCAATGCTAATGGTGGAGAATTCTGGATTATTTTGCTATATTGTTCTTAATACTTTATTGCTCACTAGATAGAAAAATGCCTGGATGGCAGAGCCCAGAGAGTTCTGGTGAGTGGAGTTAATTCCAGTTGGCTGCTGGTCACAAGTGGCGTCCCTAGGTCTCAGTACTGGAGATAATCCTGTTTCATATCTTTGTAATGATCTGGATGAAGGGACTGAGTGCATCCCCAGTCAGCTGCAAGTAACACCAAGTTGGATGGTAGTGTTGATCTGCTGGAGGGCAGGAAGGGTCAGCAGAGGGATCAGACTCCATCAATGGGCTGAGGCCACCGGTCTGAGATTCAACCAGGCCAATTGTCAGGTCCAGCCCTCAGGTCACAACAACCCCCTGCAGGACAGGCCAGGGCAGAGTGGCTGGAAAGCAGGAAAAGGACTGGGGGTGCTGCTTACAGCAGCTGAACATCAGCCAGCACATGCCCAGGTGGCCAAGAAAGCCAATGGCACCTGGCTCTTGTGAGAAAAAGTGTGGCCAGCAGGAGCAGGGCAGCGACGTTGCCCTGCACTCAGCACTGGTGAGGCCATCTCGAATCCTGTGTTCAGTTCTGGGCCCCTTCATTCTGGAAGGACATTGATGTGCTGGAGCGTGTCCAGAAGGGCAGTGAAGCTGGGGAAGGGCAGTGAAGCTGGGGAAGGGTCTGGAGCTCAGGTGTGATGAGAGGGGACTGAGGAACGTGGAATTGTTTGGCCTGGAGAAAAGAAGGCTCAGGGGAGAACTCATCATTCTCTACAACTACCTCACAGGACTGTGTAGCCAGGTTGGTCTCTATTGCCAAGTAACAAGTGATAGGACAGGAGAAAATGGTCTTAAGTTGCCATAGGGGAGGTTCAAGTTGGATATTAAGAAAAAAACTGTCACAGAAAGGGTTGTAATGCATTGAAACAGGCTTCACAGGGAAGTGGTGGAAATGTTCAGAAAATGAGTAGGTGTGGTAGTTGTGACCACACCTACGTACTTGTGACACAGTTTAGTAAATGTGGTGGTATTCAGTTAAAGATTGGACTTGATGGTCTTGGAGGTCTTTTCCAGCTTTAATGACTCCACAATTCTGTAATACAATGGTGTTATGAAGAATACTCCTCTTAAGATGCAGTTACACTGCATGCTGTCTTACAAGGCTGTTGCTGGTTCTGGCCATGGATTACTGCTCTCACTTTGCTTTCTGCATGGAAATTTGTATAAGAAATAATGTGAATCATGTGAATGAAACATTATCTTCGAGCAGTACTGATCCTGTAATTTGTATCATTCAGTGACCTTGCATTCAGTGCCTTGTACAGCACTGCTACAGTTGTTTACCTAGAGGATGAGCAGTGAGAAACAGCCAAGAATGGCAAAGGGAGGCACAAGGATTTCTAAGCCAATTTTACTTTTGAAGCAATATTTAAGTGAGCTGGCTTTGGGACTATGGGGGTGATAAACAGTCATGGTTTGTTGCTTACACATTCCTGTTGGGTCACATACCATGGCAAGAGAGCAATTACAGAGTTCCTCTTGCTTCAGAGGGAAACCTCATATTTTCTGACCATTATAAAATAATAGACATGGTTTTCCTGAGAGTTAAAGGCTTTATGAAGACTGGTAGGTTGTAATTATTCTTGGACAGTTCTTTTAGTCATCTCTTCTTCGTTTTCCTTTGGGCACTGAGGGGTCAATCGCTGGGCTGCCCACGCTCCTTTGGATGCAGCCCAGGACACAATTGGTTTTCTGGGCTATGAGCACTCACTGCTGGCTCACGTTCAGTTTTTCATTAACCATCACCCCTAAGTCCTTCTACACAGAGTTGCTCTCAATGAACCCTGGGTGAAATTTCCAGCACCTTTGGATGTATTTTGATTTTCTCTTGGCGGTAGAGCTTTGCACTGTCATTCTGTTGGCCAAGGGTTACCAAAGGGCAGATGACCTTGCTCCTCCCTATAGTCTTCAGTCTGTTGCAAATTGAAGATTTTTTTAAAATCTACATTGTGCTTCCAGAGCTACACCAAACAAGTAAAAGGAGGGAGCAGATATCCTGCCATCATTTTTTTTCTGAAGATTCAGCTGGATAAAAAGTTGCAAATACTTGTACAAAAGGTTTAGAGATTAGGAATTTAAAACAGATAGGTATAATAAAGTGTGCACTATTAAGCAGGACTTTTCTCCTGTTGTTCAATACTCCCTCAGAGTGACAGAACAGGATTGTTTGTCTCTCGTTCTCTGAACACTCCACATTTATCTACTTACAGAATAAAAGTGTTCTTTTTATACCCTATACTAGTAACTTGTTTTGCTTGTTTTTTTAACCATTTAAACCAAAATGATTATGTCATGTGATCATTGATGGCATATGGTTCCTTAACAGGAGAAATGGTGTAGCTGAGCTGTAACTACGCAAATATTAGCACCATTCTAAGTAACTTGTATTTAACTCATTTTAAAAATGAGGAGGCAGGATGACTGACCTGCTGAAATTCTTAACCTATCAAATAATGTAACAAAGGAAATGAATAGCTACCATACTCACACCCCTGGTTTTATGGATGAGAGACCAGGTGAAGAGGGAAGCCAATGCCAGGTACCAAACCAAGGGGACCCAACTGTCCCGCTGCTCCACAGATGTGTTTCCACAGTGCAACGTTCCATCTCTTTTGTTTC
This sequence comes from Bombycilla garrulus, assembly GCA_013400315.1. Taxonomy (NCBI): domain Eukaryota; kingdom Metazoa; phylum Chordata; class Aves; order Passeriformes; family Bombycillidae; genus Bombycilla; species Bombycilla garrulus. The sequence goes on from VXBU01004954.1 coordinate 83,920, forward strand.
TTTTAATGCTGAGTTTAATTACTTGCTTGAGCTCTTAATGACACTAATTCAGGGTAACTGACATTGGTTTCATGATGGCCACTACTATCATTGCCAGCTGAGACTGCCACTAAGACCATCATCAGCTAAATTGTACAGCTTGCGGGTTGAGAGATCACTCACAAATGACCATCACCAGCAAACCAGACTAAACTGAGGAAAGTTTACTTAATTTATTGACAAGTCAGAGTAGGGAAGTGAGAAATAAAAACAACTCCTCCCTCATGTCTCCCTTCTTCCCTGGGTTCAACTTCAGTCCTGATTTCTGTTCCTCCTCCCCTCCTCAGTGGTGCAGGAGGATAGGAAATGATGGCTGTAGTCAGGTTGTCCCACATTGTCTCTGCTGCTGCTTGCTCCTCATGAGGAGGACTCACATTTTTCCAGTGTGGGCAGTGGAATCTCTGCTCTGGCACCTGGAACACGTTCTCCCTCTCCATCTGCACTGACCTTGGTATCTGCAGGGCTGCTCCTCTCACACACTCTCAGTCCTTCCTTAGCTGCCTACAATTGCTGCTGAAGAGTAACTTTTTGCCCTTCTTAAATCTTATCCCTGAGCACTACCACTACTGTCACAACATTCTGGGATGATGTTCCTGCCTCAAGTAATGCTCAGAACTAGTATCCAGGGCACTGGTCACAGCATCGAGACTGTCAGAGCTCACACAGTGAGCACTTGGACAATGCTCTCAGAATCACAGAGTGGGTCAGGTTGGAAGGCACTACCTGGTCCAACCTCCCTGCTCAAGCAGGGTCATCCCAGAGCACTTGGCACAGGATTGTGTCCAGATGGCTGTGGAATATCTCCAGTGAGGAAGACTCCAGAACTTCTCTGGGCAAACATGGTGTGATTCCATAACTTCCATCTCAGGCACATGGTGGTGGGATTCTTGGGGTTTTCCTGTGCAAGGCCAGGAGCTGGACTGCAATCACAGTCATAGATTCACGGAACAGTTTGGGTTAGAAAGAACCTTGAAGATCATCTTGTTTCAACCCCTTGCCATGGACAGGGACACCATTCACTAGACCAGGCTGCTCCAAGCCCCATCCAACCAGGCCTTGGACATTTCCAAGCATGGGGCAGCCACAGCTTCTCTGGGCAACCTGTGCCAGGACCTCACAGGGAAGAATTTTTTTCCCTGTATCTAATCTAAACCTACGCTCTTTCAATCGAGGCCATTTTTCCTTCTTTGGTCACTACAAGCTCTGGTAAATAGTCTTGCCTCTCTTTTCTGCAAGTTTTCCTCAGGTGATGGAAGGTCGCAACTAGGATGCCCTAAAGCATTCCCTTTTCAGGCTGAACAACTCTAATTCTCTCAGCCTTTCCTCACAGCAGAGCTGCTCCATCCCTCTGATCACTTTTGTGCCCCTCCTCTGGGCTGGCTGCAGCAGGTCCCTGTCCTTGCTGTGCTGGGAGCCCAGAGCTGGATGCAGCCCTGCAGGTGGGGTCTCAGCAGAGCGGGGCAGAGGGGCAGAATCCCCTCCCTGCCCTGCTGCCCACGGGGCTCTGGGTGCAGCCCAGCACACGGGGGGTTCTGAGCTCCCAGCATACGGCCGGGCCATGTCCAGCCTTCACCCACCAGGATGGGATCCTCTGATCTTCCGACGCAGAATAAATTCTGTGGGTCTGAGTTGGGCCGGAGCTGCTGAAGGGAGCGGTGACAGCCGGGGCCCAGGCGGCTCCTGCCGCCCGGCGGCGAGCAGCGGCGGAACCGCGCGGCTGCTGCCGGTGTTTCCGGCGGAGCTCGGGGAGGCGGCACCGGGGCCGTGAGAGCATGGCGGGGCCGTGGGCCGCCCGTGGGTTGCGGACCGGGCGCCGTGAGTGCGGGAGGGAGCCGGGAACCGGGAGTGCGGGAGGGAGCCGGGAACCGGGAGTGCGGGAGGGAGCCGGGAACCGCGAGTGCGGGAGGGAGCCGGGTACCGGGCGTGACTTGGTGCAGGCAGTGCAGGGGCCCAGCGTGGTTCACTGCAGAAATGCTGCCTTGTACATATTGAAACAGATAGGGGCGTGGTCAGTAGTGTTGTAGAAACCAATGCCTTATAAAGAGGCTTTGAAAACGCAGAGTGGGTCACGGAATGGTTGAAGTTGGAAGGAACCACCTTGGGTCATCTGATCCAACCTCTCTGCTCGAGCAGGATCACCCCAGAGCACATGGCACAGGATTGCCTCCAGATAGTTGTGGAATATCGCCGGTGAGGGAGACTCCACACCCTCTCTGGGTGATCTGTTCCAGTGCTTGGTCACTGTTCTGGACAAGAAGAGGTTCTTCCTCATGTTCAGGTGGAGCTTCCTGTGCATCCATTTCTGCCTGTGGCCTCTTGTCCCATTGCTGGGCACTGAGCAGAGCCTGGTCCGTGCTCTGAGCCCTCCCTGCAGGCACTGACAGACACTGATGGGTCCCCTCTCAGTCATCTCCTCTTGAGGCTGAGCAGCCCCAGCTCCCTCAGCCTTTCCTCTAAAGAGAGATGCTCTGCTGGACCCACCCCAGGATTGCTTTCTCCAGGATTACTGCTTACTCAGGATCTCTCCTGTCACCAGGGTACATCTCCACACCAGCCTTTTCTCAGCTGACGCCTGACGAGGTGGTTCGGATGCGTAATGAGCTCTTCACCAAAGAGAAGGAGAGACAACTGTCTCTTCACCCTCGGATTGAGAAAATTGAAGTGAAATACACTGGGAAGTTGCACCATGGCAGTGTGTTTGTCATGAACAAGGCTCTGTCTACGCCATACAACTGTGCCATGCGTAAGTGGATGGACTTCTGAACTAGCCCCTCATGGTGAATGCTGTGCTGCCAGTTGAAATAAAATCAGTTAATTTTTGGAGGCTTATATCACAGTTCAGCCTTCCGAGTCATTTACACACATGAAACTTGCAGTTGTTAGAAATGCAGCAGTCAGAGCTGCTGATCCTGAGAAATATGGTTGATAACTAATACTTTAGGGTTTTTTTATTTGGTTTTTTGTTTTTTTTTTGTTTGTTTTTTTTTTTACTTTATCTTCCTTTAAGCGAATGGCATTGCAAGAAATCTGTTCTGGCTTTAGTGGATGGTGAAATCTGGGACATGTACAGACCCCTGACCAAATCATGTGAAATTCAGTTCCTTACCTTCAAAGATGAAGATCCAGAGGAAGTAAACAAGGTAAGTTATTATCTTGTTCCATTGTAGGTGACCCTGCTTCTCTGTACCATGTCTCATTGTCCTGATTATGACCACTTGATTCTGTGTGCACCTCTTAGCTCCACGCCTGTCTGCTTTCTTGAACTTTGTTGTTATTAAAGTTCAGACATTTTTAATGTCTTTTTAATGGTGCATCATGGCTGTCATTAGCTGGACTGGTGTGTGGGCTAGGGGAATTGTTGGCTTTCCTTTCAATTATTGTATTATTCTATAATTTCAGATTTAAATATCTCCAGGGTTACATCTGGCTTGCGTTCTAAGTGCAGATTTGGTTGTTTGTTTTTTTTTTTGATTCTATTTGGAGAATCATCTTGGAATAGAAGCTTAAATATAAAAGAAAGTAATCATGGAGTCATGGAAAAGCTTGGGTTGGAAGGAACATTAGAAGCACAACCAGTCCCACCCCCTGCCTGGGCAGGGATACCTTCAACTAGAGCAGGTTGCTTGTAGCCCTGTCCAGCCTGGCACTGAACACTTCCAGGGATGAAATGCTTGGGTTAGCAGCTAAGTTTATGCATCATCCAGTTAAGTTTTGTTGTTTTGTTTTTTTAATTTTTTTTTTTATAGTTGGTTTTTAGGCAAATAAATCCATGTTTTTATCCTGAAATAATAATATAATAATAAATCCTGAAATTTTATTTGCAGGCATATTGGCGTTCCTGTGCCATGATCATGGCGTGTGTGCTAAAGCGAGCGTTCAAGGATGAGTACTCAGTCAACCTAGTTAAGGCTCCAGAAGTGCCAGGTGATGAAAGTCTTTTATACTGCTTGTCTTTTGGTGATTCTCAAGTGAGAGTTTAATAACCAAACTTAGAAAAAAATCAGAGGCTCTTTTTCCAGTGATTGATGGTACTTAGCATTGATGTGTGTGCTGCTGTAGCTGCCTTTAATTTATAATAACCACACTGAAAACAATTTTGTTGTCAACGTTAAGAAAATTGTTCTGTGTGGTCACTGGGTTTCAGACCACTAAGGATTTCATAGCTGGAATTGTTAACTAAATCTCTGTATTGTGAAGTGACATGAGCAAGGTTTCTAGATGTGATGTGATGTGTTTCTGTGGAATTTGCTCTAATAACTGCATAACCTTGTCCAGCACTTGAGTTACTAAAAATGACAATGTCTACACCAAATTGGAAGATTATTGAGGTACAAACAAGCTTGGTAACAACTTCTGCTCATCTCTGATCTGATTTAAAATTTAGAAAAATGAGAAAATGCTCAGCTATATCATTATACTGCTTGTATAGAAATAGTGTGATCTTACTGGGTTCATAGATTTGATTTCTAAATAGCCATAATTCAGTATACACCAAAGAGTGTTCTAACAACTGTCAGAGAAATTTGTGTTGCCTTTACCAGAAATTTGTGCTGTGCTTGTGTCATGCATAAACAGCTCTAATATTGCCTGGTTTCTCTGTGCAAGAAATTCCTCCTTATAATTTAATAGCTCATATTTATTATATGAGGCATACAATGGAAAAACTATGAAGTATTTTTAAAGTGAGTGGTTTTGGGTTTTTTTCTGCTGTGTTAGATGCAGTTTTGTGAAGCAGTGTATTTTTCCCCCTCTTTATTGGGATTCTTTTATACTGACATTGCATTAAAACTCCTTTCAGATTACTTTCTCATTCAGTGAAATGAAATGAGAACTACACAAGTTCAATCTGCCATATTATAGTATAATCAGAGCTGAAACCTTTCATGTTATGATTAATTTCTAGAGATAATTCTGTTTTTCTTTTTCTTCTCATTCATTTTGTTGTAAGAATGTAGTATGATTGTTCATACTTTGTTACAAACACGAATATTTTTATCTTTGGATTGGAATTGCAGTGATCTCTGGAGCTTTCTGTTATGATGTAGTTTTGGACAAGAAACTGAATGACTGGAAACCAACAAACGTAAGCACTTTCCAAACGTAAATGTAAAAAGCTTCTATAGCTTGTGTCCTTGTCTAGTTCTTTTTTAATAGGGGAGAAGGGACAGAGCTTTTTTTTTCCCTTTTTTGTTAGTGCACATTTGGAGTAGGCTCTGGGAGATGATCCCTGCATTTACCATACACTGGTGCTATGGCAGAGTGCTCCCAGATTTCCTTTCAGACAAAAGTAAACCTTGTGCTGTGTTCCACATGCTCTCAGACTTTAGGTCTGTGGAGCTAGAGAAAATTCTAGTCTGAAGTACAAGTTCAGAAACAGCTGATGGTGCTGTGAGTTGGGACCTCAGTGCTGTTTTTGTTACTATACAGATCTATTCCTTCTCAGCTGCTCTTGCCTGGTAGTAGAGATGCAGCTACAGTCTTTGTGTGAGTAGATTCTCTGAAAATCAAAGTGTATAAAAGCATGTTTTCTGATGGTTTACAGCAGAAGCAGTTTGTTGTTGAATAAAATCTGTGAGCACATTCAGCTGCAGCTCTCCAGAATAGCTTGCTTATATTTCACGCTCTGCAGTAAATCTAACAATCTGAGTACCCTAAATCTCAGAACTGTTTGTGATCACAAATGTTTTATCCATCTGGTGCCCACTCTTGTTCTTGTGCCCAGAACCCAGCAGAGGTGTGTATGGCTAGCAAAGCAATATTGGTACAATGCAGAATTCTCCTTCAATATGATCTTGTAGCTGAAGTAATTTAATTAGAAGTATTTTCCACCTCACATTTAAAATGTAAATTCACCTCATAAAAATTTCTTATTTACAAGTAAATCTGAATTATGTGGAACCTCAGATTCTGGTCCAAGGTGACCAGTTTTTATTTATTAAATATTCAGTACCTTTTATTTTTTTTTTTGGTTTGATCTATCACAACAGAGCTTATTTGTAAGTGAGGACACCACTCTGGGAAACAAGACATATAGATGAGTATTTAACAGTAGCAGGACTGTGTATGTAGTACCATGTAGGGAAAAGAAGGGCAGTTTAATTAATATATATTGTTTCTGATGGAAAAATGCCCATTGACTGGGCATTGAATCTGTCCATTAAAACAGTGATGATCTGTAGTGCTCTTATGATAATAGTAGGACACTCATACAGAAAAATTGCTGTATTTAGGGTTTATAGTAGATGATCTTTGTTGTTTTCACTAATATTTAGTGTTTGCTGTGCTTTACCTATTCACTACAGCTGTGAGAAGGTGGTTACAGTTTTTATGTCCCTTTTTTTAGGACAACTTCTGTTCTCTTACAAGGGATGCCAAAAAGCTAATCCATCAAGACCTGCCCTTTGAAACGCTGCATGTTGAAGCAAAAGTAGCACGGGAAATGTTTCAGCATAATATGTGAGTGTCTGAATTTGCCTTTCTTTCAAAGAGGAGATTAGAAATGAAGTCAAATCTCTGCTTGGTTTTATAAATCTGAAATAAGATGTGACAGGTGAAGTGAGAAGGTACTTCTCCCACTGCTCAGAATGAGTCTGCCTCCATTCTCTTTCTACCAGCTTGCTCACACTGACTTACTTAGTTCTTATGTTCTCTCCAGAGGCCAACACCAGGCACCTTTACTGGATGCAGTTTTGTGACAAACTGAAAGACTGAGACTTCTTTTGTTCACTAGCAAGCTTCAAGATTCCACTATCATTGAATTGAAACTCTGGTGGTTAGCCTTGACATGGTAGCATTTGCTGAAAGGCTTCCATATTTACATTTTTCATGTCCTGGTATCTTCAAATGAAGTTTTGATGAAATGCAGTTTTTGAACTCTGCATGGGGAAAATGGGTAAAATACTTTGGTCTGTGCTATAAAAAAAGGTTTGTTCAAAACCTTCTGTCTTCTTCGCTGTAAAAATACCTCAGCCATATTTCTGGTCCACAGGTTTTGGCAGTTGGAGAGATGTAGGGGGAAAATGATAAATAATTTATCATTTTGTGAACCAAAATTAACCTACGATGAAGCTAAAGTTGCAAACCAGTAAATTTTTTAGCTTAATGGTGAAGGTGATTTTAATGTAGCATAGGGATCATCATCTCCACTTTGTTGGCTGCCCTGACAGCAGGTGGGAGCTGACTTCTGCTGGTACCTTTAGATATTGTGTATAGAAAGCACAGAGAACATTTTGTTGTATTGCTGTTGAGGGCTACACATTGCATAAAATCAGTTTAGGTGGTCTCATGGTGTCTTCGAGCCTTACAGGTGACCTGTAAAACTCTGATTTGTAGTAGTAGTCCATTGTATCTTTCTGAATAGAACTGCTGTGGGAGCATGGCCCTCCTATATAAAATATGCACAGAATAGAGTGGAGTAGATGTTTCAAAAGGAAGGGACCTGCAACAACCACCTGGTTCAGCTGCCTGACTGATGTGGGGCTGACAAGTTGCAGCACGTTATTAAAGGCATTGCCCAGATGCCTCTTAATCAGTGACAGGCTTGGGGCATCAACCACCTCTCCAGGAAGCCTGTTCAGTGTCTGAACACCATCTCCTAAGGAAATGCTTCCTAGTGTCCAGCTTGAACTACCTCCCAGCACAGCACTGAACCATTCCCAAACATCCTGGCTCAGGATCCCATGTTGACTGTGCCCGATGATTGCATTATTTTTGAAGTGCTCAGTAAAATCTCTCTAATTCCATGATCAGGTTAACTAACAGGTGTGTTAAAGAAGCACATCAATATGTGTTGTCATTAGGAATTTAAACTACTCTCAAAGCTCTCATAAATACAAGCATGATTTTTAAGAATGTTAAATGAATTAATTTCTGAAGTTTTCTTATAAGAACTAGGTGTTAAAGCTGAGGATTTTTTAAAATATTTTTTTTTCTTGTCCAGATACAAAATGGAGATGATANAACAGGTGTGTTAATGAAGCACGTCAATATGTGTTGTCATTAGGAATTTAAACCAATCTCAAAGCTCTCATAAATACAAGCGTGATTTTTAAGAATGTTAAATGAATTAAATTAATTTCTGAAGTTTTCTTATAAGAACTAGGTGTTAAAGCTGAGGATTTTTAAAATATTCTTTTTTTCTTGTCCAGATACAAAATGGAGATGATAGAAAGAAAAGCTTCTCAGAATATGGAAGGAATTGTACCGTTACATAGGTAAGCAAAACTGAACTCCCAGTCTGTAATGATTCACTGGAACATTTGAGTACATTGCAGGTACCCTCTGCAAGTGAGAAGAGCAAGTTACTTATGATGGTTTTAAATTTAAAGATCTCTTGTATTCATTACTGTCTGTGGTCTGTCTTAAGTTGCTTGCTTTATTTTTTTAATACAACCATTATTTTGTTATGCTTTATGATACTACATTTCTATTTCTTATCACGTTAAGGGTGGTTAGTGCCAGAGAAGTCTTACTGCTTTCAGTGCTTTTACAAGAAAACTAAATACATCTCTAGAGCTTGACAGGCTAAATAAAATCCAAACCAAACACTGGTTTGAAAACAAGAGTTAGCATTGTATAATGGATTTTTCTTTCAAAGTTGTCAAGTTCTTCCTAACTTGCAAGCTACTGCTTTGTAGTGGTGGAGATGTGAATACAACAGCATCCTGGGGATACAGTGTAAGATGCTGAGTTTAGTCTGGAGGCAGGAAGCTTCTATTGCATCTCAGACAGTTCTCTATCTTAGTCTATTGTAGGATATTCAATTTTGTAGATGTCTAAAGAGTTCCTAATTTGTTTTTGTGGTCCACATCTATCCAAAAGAACAGATGTCTTTGCAGTGGTTGTTCTTAAAATTTTAGAACAATGTTGTGTCATTCTTTCCTTCCTCCTACTCTGATTTGCTCAATAAAGGGGAAAACGGGCTTACCTATTGCTTTCTGGAAGAGTTTGATTCTCAGTATTTTGTTGCTGTATTCTGCTGTCTCACTTTTCTTAATTGATTTGCAGTTTTCCAAGAACTGGAAAGGGAAATAACTGTACAGGTTGTAAACACTGTACTGTGGAAAACAGGCAGTCTTGGAGACAAATCTTTTTCTGGTGAATAACAGTTATCTCAGTTCTAGAGCCAACATGGCATCAGAGATATTTTAAACCTAAGATTCTTTCCTAGACTTGAGGTTTAAATTTCCTGAGTTCATTTAAGGAAATTGTGTGACCTGTAGTTTTGGTTTAGGAAACTTAAAAATGCTAAGCTGGAGATTTGTTTAGATTTGGTTTGGGATTTGTGTGGATTTATTTTTTTCTTTTTTTGCTGATTGGAATTTGCAAATCAAAAATAAAACCTAATCTCCTTGTATTTAGCTCCAAATATATTTGGCATATAAAATGGTTTTTTTTTCCTCCCCCAGGTTTGGTGACTTTGTAGATGTTAGTGAAGGTCCTCATATTCCAAGGACAAGTTTCTGTTACCAGTATGAGATAACGGCAGCCCATAATCTTCAGACTAACCAGTCTGAATTGATAAGGAGGTTCCAGGGTGTGTCCTTGCCAGTCCATTTGAAGGTAAGTAATCCATTTTGCAAAGGTTTTCCTTCATTAAGTTAGAGCATTTTGCCTATGTTCTCATCTTTGTTAGGTGCTATGTTGGTAGCAGAAGTGTTGGTAGCAGAATTTCTGTGCTGGGAATTCTGTAGAAAGGGAGGGCCCCTGATGATGACTGTGTTGGATATCTGGAGTTCATTTACTTGAAACTGTTGTGGATGTGCAGTGAGAACTAGAAAAGTTTGCATGAGAGGGGCTCATGATGTTATTTTTCAGTATGGGAAGTGTTGTTTTGGTTGTATAATTTCTGCATGGATATTTCTCTCTGCTTGCCTAAGTTTTGCATGCCAATCTTCTGACATCAAGGCTACTGACAGTGCTTAAAAGAGCAGAATTTGTATTTATACTCACGATAAATACACCATTCAAAGAATTTCCTAACACCACAGTAAAATGTAGCAACAACAAAAAAACTCCTAGCTCTAATGAATCTTAAACAAAGGCTTTGCAGAACTGAAGGTGGAGGCAGGAGTCTTTATTCCCATTCCTGTTGACTTACATGATTTTGACCTTGTGGTCTAGCACATGTGCTGTTGGCTTAGTTGGGGAATTTTTCAAGGGCTCCTCAGCTCATCTCATCTCAGTGTTCCCTTCCTAAGCATAATCCTCGTTTTTGCCAATTAACTCCTCAAGGATTCCACACAGTGGATGAATCATAGAACCATGGAATGCTTTGGCTTAGAAGGGAGCTTAAAGTTCATACAGTTCCAATTCCCCTTCCATGAGCAGGGAGCACCTTCCACTGGACCAGGTGGCTCAGAGCTCCATTCAGCCTGGCCATGAACATTTCCAGGGATGGGGCATGTGGTGGGTGGACATTTATTCAAGTCCCCCACATGAATATGGGCAAACTGGACACCGAAATTGTTAGTTGTGGCATTTGAACTGGGCATTATTATGGTTTTTGTGCCATCATTTCTATACATTTGTCAGAATCTGTTCTGTGATAAGATTAGCTTTTAGATCTGCTAACATCATTTAATGACATTTCACACAGGCTCACCACACCGTGTGGCGCAAACTGCTGGAAAGATCAAAGAGGCTGGTAAGTGTCACTAGTGGTGAAGTACAGGTTGCCAAATACAAAGCTATGCTCTGATAGAGGACAGTTTGAATGATCAGAGGTAGGTACTATACTCAAGAATGTATCTTTAGGAACGGAAATACTCACAGGTGAATGGAAACAGAAATCTAACTGCTTGCTTATTAGAGGACATGGTAGCACTGTTTCTGAGATCTGTTATTAAAATGCATTGTGCCATGTGAAAACCATCATATACTATTTGATTGAGATGATTTGTCCAATTAAAAATATTTTAAGATAAATGGAACTATAAAATATTACAACCCACATATAACAAAATAACCACTATCAAGACACATTTAAACATAGGAAGTCTTTGTAAGAATTAAAGAGCAGCTATTTTAGAGCCTTCAGATCAATAATTTTACTTACTTGTTTGGCAAGAGACAGAAACAATAGTACTTCATGTCTTCTGGAACTTATTAGCCAAGGATATGTTCTGAGCCTGCCCCATGGCATCTTCCATGAACTTAGTTTGAATATTCTTGTCCTTCAGGTTGTTTAATTCTGGAGAAGATAATAGTCTTTGTAGGTTGTCCTTTCTTGTTACAGTGACAGTATGAAGGGGGGATTTTCAGGATCAAGGAGAGTGAAATAATTTAAAAAAATATAATAAAATTGGTATCTTTCTGCAGGTCACTGAAGAAGAATATTTGGAAGCAGCAGCACAATGTCTTGAGGCAAAAGATGGAGCTGAAGAAGGAAAAACTGTATCAATTTAAATTAAGTTGAACCTCTGAATGTACATAATAAAATGTGTATTTTTACATGACTTGTTTGTGCCTTATACAAAAATGTCTTGGGTAGTTAATTTGAATCCTGTGACCTAAATCATAGATGAATATAGGCACAGGTGTACATGAGATGTTTCAGTCCACTTTAAAGATTTCCTTAGAGAAAAAAAGGGCAGGGAAAGGGAAAATAATTTTTTATCTGCAGTAACTTGCCTTTATCTTTACCTTGACAGTAGTTGCATGTCCATCCATGTGTTGTTGCCTACTGCAACTGAAAGTGGAGACAAATAGTATCTTAAAAAGATACCTAAAGTTGAGACAAATAGTATCTTAGATACCTTTAAAGGTATGTAAAGGTGTAATTGCCATTGTTTTACCAATACAAAAATAGCAGAATGTAAAAGCCAGAAAGTTCTTGGAGTTTAATGATTTCTTTCTGCTGTACAAGTGCAGTTAAAGATAATTTTTCAGAATAATACCAAGAATGTAGTTCATTACTTGCATCCCCAGCATAGTAAGATTTATTATGCATATTCTCTGATATTTAAACATGGTGACTTCAATTAAATTTTGCAAGGGGGTTTTGTTAGATGATGTTTAGTGACATTTTGTGTTTTCATCCCTAACTTGTTAGAACTGTTCTTATTATACTAGGGGAAATTTGTATTACTTTTTGAAGTGCAAATATTTTCTCTGAATTTTATCCCAGTTATTATTTTTTTTTACCATTGACTGCATCACATGTTTCCTAATAAGTTGACACCACAGTTTTGTGAGAGCAGGGTAGTAGTTCAGTAAAATACATTTAGGTCTTCTCAGGATGCTTGATAGTTTTTGTTCCTCTTGATTAATGTTGCAGAGGACTTTTTATAATGGTACCAGGTGCTTATTTTATTAAATAAGATTGTTGATTCAAAGTTTACCTTCAGGGTACACATAGCATTTACACTTTATAGTTTCATTAAATTGAACTTGCCAGAGTGTACTTTGGCTTTGAACCTGTTATTCTGGTGCTGTTGAAGGAGCAGGTGTTGTTCTTGTCTTAAGAAATAAAAAAAATTGCCATTTGTGTTGTTTTTTGGGGTTTTGTTGTGGGTTTCTTTCAGTTTTGATTGGTTGGTTGGTTTTTGTTGGTGTTTAATGCAGTACTTGCCATCTTTGATTAACCCAAGACTGGTGAAATTTTGCCATCTGAATTTTGGGATCCAATCCAGGTGGTCTGCTTTGAATCTTAAGCTTGTTCTGTTACAACCCAGAGGGTCCTCTGATGTCTGCTTGCTATTTTGGTTATCCAGAATTCCTCCTGGATTCCACCAGCTGCAGAGGAAGGTGAGAGTGCTGCTCTCCCTTTGGAATATACCTTTCTTAAACCCAGCTGGAATTTCAGAGCTTTTCTGGTATGTTCTTTTTTGGGGGGCTGGGGAGAGGGGTTTTTTGTTAGCTTGTTATGTTTGGGGTTTGAGTTTTTTGGTTGGAGGAGCAGGGAAGTCGCCCCACAGGTGAATCAGCACAAAAGGGACTTCTGCAAGTGCATGACTACAACACTGAAAATGCTGTTGAGGTCTGTAGCAGACCCTTCCTGGAAGTCTGCATAAAAAGGTGGAAGCTCAGACTTCTACAGCGCTCTCTGCTGTCTCCCACTTGGATTTCCATGGGGTCCAGAAGACAGGTGTTCCTTAGAGATGTAGCTGGAGGATGCCTTTGAAAAGGATTCTCACAGAGCACAGCAACATTTAGGAGAACTGGGCAGTAGTGTTCATTTCTTTCTCACCATAGCACATTCTGAAATAGCAGTGTAGATTCAAATCTGTTCAGCCAAAATGGGATTTAGAGCCACATGTGCAGGGAAGAACAGCTGTGGGTTTTTTTTGGGGGGTGGCTCATACAGTATTTTGAGTATTCCCTGCCTGATCTGTGTGATGTCACTGCTAGAAAAGTCCTGCACATTTCTTGGATGAGCGTGAGAGCAAATGGAAGCAGTGCTCAGTTCCTCCAGCAGCCACAGAGCAGCAGGGAGATACAACCTTGAGCTCAAGGCTGTTTATTTTACCATTGACTGTTGGTCAGCATAAAATGCTGAAATTGTCTGCTGAGAGGGCTGTTGCAGCAGCTGGATTAGAGTGATGCTTCCTTTCTCTTTTTGACTTAGGTTTTCGAATTTGAGCTGAACTGCAGGGTGGTTCCAGCCTGCCTTGCTGTGCTCTGACACATACCTGCAAGTAACACTGTATACCAAACTTGAAGCTGTGGGGTTTTATAAAACACCGGAATGGGTATGACAAAGCTCTGGCTGAGTGTGGATTCTGGATGTCTGTGCACTCTCCTGCCTACTCTGGGGCCTGGCCCAATCTTCTCCATCAGAAATAGTCAGAAGACACCGTCATTGATCAGAAAGAGACAAGAAAGTAGATGTTGTTATTTTCTGTACTGAATACTACAAAAAACTGCAGGGATTAGGGGTGGATAGATCGGCAGAAGACACTGCAGAATTTAACCAATTCCCCTTCTTGGCTATTTCTTTTTATTAAATTTCTGTGTGCAAAGGGGCAGTTTTTACTCAGCACAAGAACTGCAGAACCAGTTCAAGGTAAGGAGGAGTCTAGGAGGACACAATGCTGCCAAGTGGAGAAAAGGGCAGGCAGGGTCACTTAGGTCAACACACGTGAGCAGAAGATGATACTGGCCAGATTCTGATAAGGAATAAATGAGAATTTTTTATGGTGAAGGAGTGAGATTGGAACATGTTCAGAGAACTGGTGAGTACCTCAGCCTTGGGAATATTTGAGGTCAGATTGGATGGAGCTTAGTGCATCCTGGTCTAGTGGAAAGTGTCCCTGCCTGTGGCAGGGGTGTTGGAACAGGGTGATTGTTAAGGTCTCCTCAAACCCACCCTGTTCCAGGATTTTATGATGACAGAGGAAAAGGCAGGAATTGAAGCCTTCTTTTGCACATCTCACCAGTAGCTTCATGGCTTCTCACATTCAAGTTGTTCCTCCTTCTGCATCTTGTTTGAAAGAGTTGAAACTTTTAATTTTTCCCTTTTGTTTACTGGTTTTATCCAAAAAAAGACAACCCTGTATTAAGGTTAAAGCTACATGGTGTCTTGATCCTAAGAGATGGCAGTGGGAAGGTTGAGCCGTTCCAGCTGACACATTTACACAACTGAGATTTTTTTTTCCAAATAAATATTCTGTATTTCATATTATCATGGATTTTGGAGATAGAAAAGGCAATTAGGATATAGTATGACTTATTTCATAAGAGAAGGAATTAAATGCTATGAAAGAGTTATTTTTGTCTTACCGGGCAGTAAAGGTCTTCCCTGGGAAATGGAACACATGCCAGTGATGAAAACACTCAGTCATCAGTAGACATGAAGTCCTTTCATGACAGCAGCCAGAACAATTTTCCCTTTCTATTTTAACTTCTGGCAAGGAGTAATCCTCTACTGCATTTTGGTAACTTATCTAGCACTATTCCACTCAGTGCAGTACTTTGTTATATTTAAGGCCAGTGAACTTGCTACATTTATTTTATTAGTTTTTACAGACACAGGAACTTGGCAGCATAAGGGCATTTGATGGGAAGAGTTGACAGGGGGCATTTCTTGAAGAACACCAACCATCTGAAAATGGTAATGCTATCATGCTGTGGTTTTTCACGAGACCTAACCCCAGTCATGGACAGCATTAACATTTTTTCAGAGTGAAAAGAAAACCTATTATTTTGGGATCTGCTAATATAATATCCACAACCTAACCATGTGTGCTTTTCTGGGGAATCAGCTATGCAGAAAGAATACACATAATTGGTCTAATATAGGACCATATTTATAACTGCTATCTATTTCTTATGTCTGCAAGTTACTCACATTTTAAAGAGAGAAAATGTGAGGGAACAAATTCTTGATTTTCATGGCATGACTGTGAATCAGGATGGTGAGAGGAAAGATCTGTTTTCTTCCTTAAGACATCTTCTATTGACATGTGTCTATACAGGACAGATGCTCCAGGATCATCTTTGCTTGAGCAAACTGATGCTGCTGAATGTGGCCTCAAATGGACAGGGAAATCAAACTAAGCTTCAGTGTCACCCAAGAAATGAGATTTTCTCTTGACTCTCCTCTCTTCTGCCACAATTTTCTTCCTGCTTTTAAAGCCATTTTCTTTGAGAAGTTAATAGGAATATGCTTTTCACTACCAAAATATGCTGCGCCACTTTGAGAATTCCTTCTCAGAGTTATGGCTCTGACTTTGGAAGGGATGAAATTGGCTTTTCCTTTTTGGTGGTTATGGCCCCCCAGCTGTATGCATCCTGGGGAAACCACTTAACCTAGAGCCTGGTTTGGAAAATGTTTATGCCCTGCAGAAGTTCTGTCTGAGTGTAAAAATCACATTCAGTGGGACTCCTTGTATGGAACACTTTCTTTATGAGATTTTGATTTTGTAAGTTTCTGTGGTCCTGAGTGCTCTGTGCCATTCCTTGTACTGGGGATTCACAGGCAGAACACTGATAACAGAAAGAGGTGCTTCTATTGATACAGCACAAACATTAACTATATTTCTTAATTAATGGTGAGTAGTTAGAGTTTTTTTAGTTTTCCCTTTTGTTCTCTCATCAAATTAATGTTTCATAGCTAAACTATTCTCCAAGTAGATATAAGTAGAGATAAGAGAGAGTTTTAAGGACTGACTCTGTCACTCAGGTTTTGTGACTGTGAATATTCAGGAGCTATTTTGACCTTCCACAAAATAAATATAACAACACTTTCCTGTTTCTCTACAATTTTCTAAGACTTCTAAAAGTTTGAAATGCACAGGTAATCCTAAAGTAAACCAAAGATATTTTCATTTTCTCCTAATGACCCATTGACCCATTTCTCCTAAAAAACTGACAATGGAATCTCAAGAAACATTTTTCTGTCAGTTTTTCTTGTGCGTATGATAAAATTCTATAGAAATTATTAGAAGTTGTTCCAAAAGTTTAATCCATCATTTTTCTTTCCTAAATAAAAACGAAGAAATGAAGTATTTGTGTAGGAAGTAAAACCAAAAGAGCTAAAAAGCGATAAAGTAAAAGCCAGGTTGTTATGTTCAAAATGTTACACATTTGACATCCTAGTAAGGACTTGCTAATACACAAAGCTGCTGTTCTTTTCACTGCTTTTCCAAACTCTATACCTAGCAAGCATTCTAGCAAGCGTGCCTGTACGCAGAACAACTTGTGTTTTTACATGCAGAGCAGAGGTTTTTCCCAGCATAGCACTGACTGATTCATGATTTCTGTCCTCCTCCCACAGCAACCGTTTGTTCCGTGTGAATTCTGGTAAGAGGCATGGTACAGTGTTAATGCTAACATGTAGGAGTCACTCATAGGTAAAAACCCCTATCACGATTAGCATTAACAACATACAGCCAACAGAAGGACTCCAGAGACTGGAGTGTGAGACATAAAGAACTCAAAGCTCTGGGTTTTCCCCTTGATATACCTAAAGAAAAAAAAAAAAAAGGAAATACATGTCAAGAAATTATGACAGAGGATGGAGAGACATCAGAGAGGGAATTATTGCAGCTAAATACACAGGAACTGTCTGCTGTACATTTAAACCCAGTCAAAATTGCAACTCAGTGCATTGTGCTTGCTGTGAGCAAGGAAGAATTGCAGCATGGTCTTGCTTAATTTTGTATCCCTTTAGATATCAGTTAATGAAGACTTCTAATATAAGCCTAGTTCCTCAAAATGTTTTAAACTCCAGAAAAAGTAAAACCAATATGACTTGATTTATTCTGATTTAGTTAAGAAAAATTGCCTCTTAGGAGAGCTGACTCTAACAGGATGTGAGAAACAGAGCTAAAACACAATCATAGTTTCATCAGTATGCGAGGTTGATGATTAGGCAACAAATATTCCTTTGGATTCTGCTATAAAGCAGAAAGAAAACCTGTTGGATTTAGTTGCTGGTCTAGAATCCATATGCAGGGCTCCTACACCCTCGTACCAGTAGGTTAGAATGAGATTAATGAATATAATTGTCTGTGTTGAACTAAAAACACATTGCTAATTGTTTCATAATATTAACCAGTCCATTAACAGATGCTTTGACCATAAAATAATGTGCTGAATCTTTTTGACCAAAATTGAACACTTTTTTACTTCTTACAGCCTATTATTAGTTCTCCTCTGGAAACAAACAAGGAGATACAGTTTCAGAAATCAGCAATTTCAAAAACCTGCAAAGAAATGACATAATGAAATAGAAATACACTCAGTAAAAAGCAAAGGTAGAGAATCATTATTGTATATGAAACTACCTGATTTATTTTTACAATTTTCAGTTACTTACATCAGTAATAAGGGTTGAATTTTTGAGACAGTCTTTCCAAGGAGTTTTAAAAAGGCCCTAAGTAAAGCCCATTTAGTTCTCTGCTAAGTATGTCTTGATTGAAACACGTTTTTCTTTATCCATCCTTCTGAAATAAAGTATCAGCTCCTGTGCAGAGTTCATAAATAGTTGAATCTTGTTTGTTTTCTCTTTGGTCTCCCAGTAACCACTTAAAAAAACAACCACCACCTTTCTGTTGTTTAATCAAAAAATAACAAGAAAGCCTGTATGACAAATGAGACTTATATATGAGGCAGTTTTGGAGGTCTTTTTTTCTATGTAAATTTAAAGAAACTGATGTACTTTTATAACTTCCCTACTGTTACTAACACATGTTTTAAGAGGAAGTTAAAATGTCATATTAAGAGTGTGATCTAATTTAGAGATTTTAGGGAAATCACCTTTCACTTTGTGCCACTCTAAATGAAACCAGCCTCATACATGGCTGCAATATGTGAGTGGCAAGCAAAAATTCCAAGGTGAATATAAAATTTTGGTGGGCAGAAAAGAAGCGGTTTAGAAATTTCCACACCTCAGGTTTAAAGTGATGATTCAGAGCTCTGGTGAGTGTTCAGTGTAAACTCCTACTTAAGTTAGGCACAGAGAGCTGTGGTGTAAGATTTGCATTTGTGGGTAGTGAAGTGAGCAGTTTCTAAACCTGTGATAAAATGTTGTGTGTCTGCTCATGGTATGCGTGTGGAGGGTGAGGAACGCAGGGCAGGGGAGGAGGATAAAAAATCCAAGTTAAGGTATTAATTTTTGTTTTGTTTTGTTTTGCTTTAGAAAGAAAGAAAACCAGTAATTCCTGTCAATAAAAGGCTATTGTCTTAGCAAAATTCATTCTGCATTGAACCTTCTTTGAGCAGGGCTTTGAATTTGATGATCTTCAGAGAGGTTTTTTAACCTAAATTATTCTTGAATTCAATTATTATGCTTTTAATGTGTCTAAGTCCCTAAATCCTTGTTCACTTGATGTCACCCAGTGGGCATACATCTGTATGAAGGGCTCAATGCAAAACATCAGTTCCTTTTGTGGAAACACTAAATTTGTCTTCATTAAGTTTTGGATAAGGATCACTTTAGGCAGTACGCCAAAAGCTTTCATAGCAAAAACTTCTGTCACTTCCAAGTCTACTTCCCCTAGAATATTTGTAGAATATGTTTGTTAATTTGCACTCTCTTAAATGTTTTCCAGGTTGCTATTCTTTACATCATGCTTCCAAACTCTAATTATTTCATGTCTTAAATGGGTTTTGCTAAAAAGCAAATGTTTTTATCTGTGGTTTGCAGCAACAATTTGTGGTTGACAGTATTTTTCTCCTCAGTCTGCCTGTGTTCAGACTTGGAGAAGGGAATGTTTTGAAACTGATCACTTGAAACATCTAATAATTGTTTCTCTAAAGAAGCTGAATGAGGGCTGTACTTGCCCATGCCAACTTCCAGCACTATTATTGAGCAGTGATGGAAGTGAGAGACTTTGGGCCGCATTTGGTCTCTGCAGCTTTGCTCCAGAGCCAGCCCTTCCAGCACAGGGCCATAACCACAGCTGAGAATTTACTTTGGGGCTTTTCTACTCTCATGATCTTGGATTTATGTAATGGAATAGTTTTGCCTAGGCTGCTATACTTGCATTTCAGTTTTGGATTTAAAAGCTGCATAGCTCCTCCAGCACCGCAAACTGTTTGGCTTCTGTGTGCTGAAGGCAGAAATACAAATCATGCATTATCAGGAAGTGGTGAGAAAAGACACGTGTTTCCTCTTGCTGAACCTTTGTAACAGCCTTTTGTACAGCTGTCAGGTTTCCTTTACATGAATAAACACCTTCATTGCTCCCTGCTGTCTTCTCAAACAGCTCTAAAAACGTTGCCTTGACATCAGTGGAAATAGTGACCATCTACTCAGGTTTAAATATGAAATAAACCCCCCTCTTATTTCCCTTGCAACATTAATAAAGAAAAAGCTCATAAGATCTGGTGTGACTTTCCTCTTCCCTTTTCCAGCACTGTCTTTCTTCCCCTATAATCAGAATAAAACATGCATCTTTTCTATCTTATCTGCTGACCTTTGGTCATTAGGTCACATCCACTCATCTACTTCTCTGTTCCTTCATCTGTTGCAGTGACCTCAGACAGGTGTGTGTTTTATTTTAATTTTCAGACTTATATCTGCTTTCACTGCTACTGCCTCCATGGAAGCTGTCCAATTAAAAAGTTAGATTTCCTTCAGAATTATAATTACAAATGTAGTTCAAAGTACTTAGTTAAACTGTGACAAATGCTTCTTTCCCCACCTGTACATTTGGACATTTTTGAATGGTACCACAAGGCTCTTAGGGGATTTACAGTAGTCCACTGAAGGATTAGAAGCATCTAGCTCATTAGTCTGGTTATGTGAATCTTAGCCAGTTTTGCCTCTCCAGTTCCAATGGCCAAATCCTTATTTACTTATTGCCCAACTGGAGGGGCTCCTTTGGCACGAATCTGGAATAAAATTCAAGCTTTTGTCGTCCCTGGGTTGATAGGAAAAAGACAGGAAAGCTTTGGTAGTACTTCCCTATATATATATATTATGAAAAGCATGTGCAGCTTAGGAAGGTAATGCCAACTCTGCAAAATTCAGTAGCCAATTCAGAAAGATAAAAGGTGTTCTCCAAACAGCAAAAAGATTTTGGAACTTGCCTTTTGGAAAGCCTTATCTGAGGGTGCTTAGGGTTGTGCTGCCATCTCTACAAGGTCCTTTTCTGGTGGGAGGAAAGGCAGTTCACCAAGGTCAGAAATCTGCAGTGCTCACATGTAAGTATGTAAATTCACAGTCATGTTGGAGGAATCAGACTGTGATAGACCCCAAGCCTGATGCTTTGGCATCATGTGAGAGTGTCTTTGGAATCTTTATTGTTCTGGGGTCATGGAAAATCCCAGAAAAAAATTTTGTAAAAAATAAGACCAAAATGGAATAGACCAGCTTCAGAGACAGTTTTGGCTTTGAATAGCAGAAATCTAATTTTAACTGAAAGAGAATTAGAGTTAATACAATTAACAATTCTATGAGTGTTTTAATCACCTACAAAAGGCTGTTACATATAAACAATATACAACCATCCATTTCCAGATACCGTATTTAAATTTTCAGGAGGTCTTTAAGTCTTCTTATCTAATTTCTCAGAAAATAAAGCTATTCCTCTAAAAAAAATTTAAAAAACAATTAATTCAGGTTTTTAAGACATTGGGAGAGGTCCAAAGATGTGCATGTAAATAGAAAAAGATTTTCTCTGCCAAAACTTTCCTGTATAATAAAACAAGTAGCTGGATGATCTAATTTTTTAATACTAACTTTCAGGTACTTTGCTTTGTAAATTAAAAATTGCCATGTTGAAAAGCTAGTAGAGTAAATTATTAATCTTAAATATTTGCTGCCAAAATTTGAATCCAGAGCAAATTTTTATCATTAAATAAAACCTTAGAGTTTTCACCAGACAGGTATTAATGCTGAGCTTGGAGCTCCTGTTTTGTTGATAAGATTAGGGATTTCAGGAAAGCTATGTTGAGTTCTTCTATTGGCATTGAATCACACTAATTTTAAAAATAATTAAAACAAGCCATAGCAAATGATACAAGTCTAATGGGCATATTTTAAGAAGGCATTTCTCTGCTGCTTATTTATGAAGAGAGGACCAAAATTTGTCACATTATCCAAAACTACTTCTTTGGTCAAAATTTAAAAAGTCACACTGGTTTATACAGTTACTTTTCCACACCTCAAAAAGCCTCTGGCAAGCTGTAGGCAAGACAGTACTTGCAGATGCATAATGAAACTCTTCCAAGCAGGCAACTGAAATGCTGTAGAAATTCTATTCCATGTTGCATGGTCTTCGAAACTGCTGACTTCAGAACAAAAGGAGGAGATCATGAGCTAACAAGCAGCACGCAGGCACCTTTCCTGTGAGTGCTGTCCCACCAGGTAATGAGGTCACCATGAAGGTGAATTCAAAGACAGCAAGGGGACTGCCTTTGCATTCCCTGGAGCCTGTGTGGGTCCGGATGGCTGGAGAGAATTTCTGCATGTGTGCAGAAGTTTGAAGTTCAGCCACCCTGAGTCCTCTAAGCCCTGCCCTGGGGGCCCCTCCCTTGGCCTGGTCCCATCTCCTTTAGCACACAAGCTTCTCATTTTTAAAAAAAACAGTGCATGCAAAAGTAAACAAACACCAAAGAACCAAGCTGAAAAACCTACCTGCTATGAGGCAGTGTCTTTACACAGAGATACAAGCAAAACCAATGCAGCAAGAAGGCCACAGACTTCCTTTGTTCCATCTCACAGGTTAACCATGATCCCTCAGCTTGACTTTTTTTTTTTTTTTTTCTTTTCCTTTTAAAGAGAGAGTGAAAGAGAGAGACATAGAAAGAAGATAAATGAAAAATGAGGCAGGAGCAGTTGCCACAGAGATGTGTTGGCCTGGCTGGTCTCCTGATATCCCTTCGGCAAGAGTTAGGTGAAGAAAGCCCGCTCCAAACAACTTGAGACCCTTTATAAGTCATGAAGGTGACTCATAACTAACCGACTTGCCTTGCTTTTAGTAAATCCCCCGCTTTCCTTTTCTTAGAACAGAGCTTAAAAAAAAGAAAAAAAAAAGAAGAAGAAGAAAAAAGAGTAGAGAAACCCCAAGGAAAACAGAAAACTCCAATCAAATTGAGGATTTTTTAAAAATGCACCATGTACTTTCCTTCCCTCAGACATCTTGACATCAGCCTTTGAATTGAGTAATAATAATAATAAATGTAAATGATTGTTTAGTGGTGCTGGTACACTTAAACAGGTTGTGGGTATGTTGTGAGAGAGAGTTCATGCCAGTTATCTTCTGACTGAAGAGGGAATTCAGTGTGGTGAGGTGTTTCTTACTTTTCTCTGTACTACTTTTACATCCAGGGCTGTCCTGCATGGACATTCTGTGTTACAATTGACCCTGGCAGATCTAGGGAGAAAAAAGTAAACCTCAAGAAATGTTCAGAGACACTGGACAGCTGTAGCTGGGTCAGCTGCAAAAGCTCTAAAACCAGGGACATACTTTAGTGAAATTAGGGTGTATATGGAATACTGTAAACCAGTGGATTGTGAAAGCCTGTTACTAAAATTATATAGCATTACTTAATACCATTAAAAGACCACTGCTGATGACTGGAAAGACAGGTTGGTCTAAATGGACAGCAGATACAGTATTATACAGTCCTTAGGTTCTGAACATATTCCCTGAAAAATCCAGTTTATTTTAATTTCCAGTAACAGTATTTCCAGTATTTTAATTTATTTTACTGCCTGATTTTTCTCAGACACTGAGGGTTGTATCTTTTCAAAATTAACACGTTTTCACTGTGAATACAGGATCTTTTTGCCTTGAGCTTTGGAAGTTCTATGACGGTTTTAAAAATATTTTCATTCAGAACTCATGAAGATGGCTGAAATACAATAGTTCCATCTGCCAACCACTGAAATATAGGAAAAATAATCTGTCAAATCCCATCTCAAACATACTGTTGTTCTCTTTGTTTTAGGTGTGTGATTACAAATGTCTTAATTTTCCCCAGCAGGCCCATAAAAGTTTCTGGTGTTTGTCCTTAGGTCCGCACTTCCATGGATGGTTCCATCAGACCCTCATTGCTCATTAACAAGGATAGGGCTTGGCTTCCATGGTTATAGAGATGAGTTTGAAGCTGTGGCTGGAGCAGTGATGTTCCTCTGACACATCCCAGGCAAAGGAGCTCTTGGGAACACCAATAATTTTGTCTCCAAGGCCCCCTGCTCTGAGAACACTGCTGGAGGAGAGGAGGGTGGTCAGCTGGGCTGAGCTCTAGTGCTCATGCCTCTGGATAGGTGGGGATGCTATGGCAGACACCTCTCTGTGTTCTTCCTGCACCTGCGGCTTGAAAAAAGGCTGGATTTCTCCTGGGCACTTACTAAGGAAAAAGAAAATATCCTGAGCTACTTGGTCCTCTTCTCCAGTGATCCTCTTTATGTGGTACTCGATGTAGGGCCAAAACTTGGGGCCAGATTTTATGGGAAGGAGGTGTGAGTTTAGACACTCAGATTGCCTCCAACCTGATCATATTACGAGGCAATTTCTTAACTTTCACCTCGATTTTTTTTTGTTAACTTGCATATTTGCTTGATTTCAGTATAAATTGAAAACCTGTATTCCTAAGGAGATGAGACTTGGGGAATTGTTGTTGATATTGCGTATCTGTTGGTCTCCTCTCTATGACTTGAAATCACATTTGATTATGAAGGGGTATCTCGATGATATGAAGCTCCTATAATTTCTGTGAAAACAAATGTGGAGCTTAGAAAAGACTTTATTAAAATTCCCATTGGTGGCAAGGATGGTAATTGGAGTTCAACTCTTATTAAATATCACAATTTTATAAATCTATAGGCAATAAGATTTTGTTCACTTTGCCACTCACAAAATGACCAGGTTTGTAAGGGACTATTTTAAGTGCATGAAAACACCACTTGATACATTGATTGATAGAGAATTTTGGGTTAAACAATGTATAAAATCTTAATGTTGCTAAGAACAATATGCACAGGTAATCTAGCAGGATAACTGTCAACTAGGTATTGATGCCTAATTAGGGTCAGACTGTTTAGAGTCCTGTATCTGCATTTGTTTGAAGGCAGGCAGAAAAGCAGCTCCAAATGCCCAGACCACAGATGCTGTGAGGTGGTCTGGTGTGCTGCTGAGGCTGTCCCAAGCTCTCTTCCTGCTCCCCTGGGTTTCACCCCCTAAACTCTATTTTGCACCTTTCAGCAATTATCAACATGGTTCTGCTCTTGAGTACGGCACAGCATAATTTCCGAGGAGAGGAGAAACACCCTTTGTATTTTCAGGTGTGCTCACATGATTCCAGTGGATACTCTGAGGCCCTAAGCAATATCACTTTGCAAGAATGTAAAAAAAACCCCTGGAGTCTTTCTAGTTGTGCAGCTTACATAGAAACATAAATCTCCTGGATGACAAGGCAAAGATGCTTTGATTTCCTGTCTTCTGGGAGCAAAATATTAATACAAGGAATAGACACCAGTCCAAAACTTATGGGACTCAAGGTGAGTTTGAGCTGAGTATGACACTGGTCAGACCCATAACACTCAGCACTAACTTCACTTGAGACAGTGGTTAACACTCAAAATAACTTACTAGAGAGAGGAAAAAAAATCACAATTTGGGCTCTATTAGAAAATAGATAATGGAGGAGGTGGAAATGCTAGGTTTAATTAAAGTTGCTTAATGACAGAAGTACCATTTTCAAACAGAGTTTCTTCATGAATAACTGCAGAGCTTTAAAACATGGGTCACTGGAAAACGTAATAGAAATCTAGACATAGGAAGCTTCTCTTTCAGTTAGCTGCATTTTTTTTCAGACTGTCCAGACTTTTGAAATAAGTTTTGTTCCTTAATGAAGCCTTTTTTCATTGGAAATTCCAGTATTACTAAAACTTGTCTTTTCAATGAAAGCTGCTTGTAAATGTTAATTTTCAGTACCCTTTTAATACTTTCATGGAAATTTTGACATTTATTAGATAAGATATTTTTGAACAGAAGTTCCTTAAAAGTTACCATTTCAGTTAGCCAAAAAGGATTCTATATGGTTTGTTTCTTGTCACTCTGCGTAGTCCAAAACACCATTTGAGATGGATGTTTGAAGCTTTATAAAATCATCTTTCCCCATTCTCCTCTATTCCTTTGCCACAGTTTTTGGTACTTCAAGCCGGGGGAATCCTGGGTCTTAAAGAAAACTGAGTCGCTTTTACAGGAAAACATGTTTTTCTTGTGGACACCAAAATTCTGCCCAAGTTACCCTTTAAGTGCCTGTTACTGTGATAGTGAAATTGTACTGATGAGCTAAAGGGGAGACAGAATGTGATTGCTCAGATCTATCTTCTCTTCCTTTCCTGGTGCAGCTTTAAAACTGATGAGCAGTGCCTTCCCTTTTACGTCCGTCTTCTTGTCCTTGCAATGGAGAAGCTGCTTTCTAAAGCTGCCACAAAAGCAAGATGTTCTGCAGGACCTACTTGGAACTTGTCTTTTCTGAGGACCTAGTGCCTCAGGAGGTGTGCAGGCTGAGGAAAACCTCGTGGTCCTTCTCCACTCGTGTCGAAGTGGACAGCGAGAAATCCAGGAGGACGTACCAGAACAATAAGTAGGTTGTGCTGATGGAGGAGTGCAGCTTGGAGGGTGTTCCAGTGAGAAAAATGGATATCAGAATTTGAATACGGACTCCAAAGCCCCCATACGCGAGCCCTGGGATGACACCGCAGTGATGGGGAAAGCTGCTTGAAATGCTGCATCCTAAGGAAAACAGGTTCCTTCTACTTCTTTAAAGGAAAGATTCAGTCCCAGAAAGCAATGAAAACTGGAACTAGTAAGCAGTTTTTAATACAAGAAGCGAATGGATGTTAATGTGAATTGCCTTTGAGATTAACTTTACATGGGAGAATGGGCTGTGTTCATAAAATACACATTTTAATGCATCCTGGATAAGTCTAAATGTAACTGAATAGAATTCAGGTATAATTAAAAAGATGCCTAAAAAAAAATTTGTAATTTTTAAGTGCTTTGAATTGTATCCAGCCATCAAAGAATAATGTTTGCATTTATATCCTAATGTCATTTTTCCTAACAGAGTCCTCAGCCTACAGCTGGAGCTTGCATAGTTTCTGGATGTTTTCTTTATTACACCCTTTCATTCTTAAGGGAGAACTAGGCTTTCAGTAATTTTAATTTCTACAGACTGTGACACGGTCCTTTGTTTTTCGTTATGTTTATCATCCATGCTTTTTCCACTTTGTTTCTAGGAAGGAAGGGGCATATAGGAAAGGCAGAAGAGAAATCCCTGCTGGAGTGCTGTCTGAATAATGAAATAGCAAGAGATGTAGTGCTGTCTGAATAATGAAATAGCAAGAGATGTGTTTGTAGCAGAGTTCAGAAAAGTTGAATTTCCATGTGTCTCCTTGTNGGCATATAGGAAAGGCAGAAGAGAAATCCCTGCTGAACATATAGAAAGGAAAAAGGAGCAAGGAGAGGGAAGTGCTGTCTGAATAATGAAATAGCAAGAGATGTGTTTGTAGCAGAGTTCAGAAAAGTTGAATTTCCATGTGTCTCCTTGTGAAGAACTAACTGGAGCGTTCCTGTTCAACTGTATAATATAGTCTACATTTGCATTAGGCTTTGAAAATATGACTGAGGAAGTTAATCACCCCAAAAAGTGTGTATAGTCCAAGCTGGGACCACAAAAATACGTATGTCACCTTAAGCAAGGAAGTTTTATGTTTCTTCTGGTTTCTTTACCCTTGGTCTTGGTAGGCATGGGACAACGTGACTCCAGCTTGGAGAAATGACCCTTCACAAACCCATTAGGTTCCTCACTAAGATAAAAAATCCTGTACCTTGTTGGGATTACGGCTAAACTTCAACCCAAAACTAAAACAGAACTTTTTCTCTCATGCCATCCCAACTGCAACACTTGTATTTTCACAGAGAAAGGGAAAACAGAAACCTCTGACTGCCTTCCCTATTGTGGAACCTCCTTCTACCTATAGGCCATTTACTACTCTATGCCTTCCCTGCGTGGCATTTGAGAATAATGAGTAGCCAGAACAGTAGCTGTATGATTTTTAAACAAGTTACACAGAAAAATGTGTAGGTCGGACATAAATGCCCCCAAGAACTGACCAGGTATCAAATCCTTCAGTTCTTACATCCTTCTGAAAAGTCAGAATTAAATTTTTGGTAATCAGAAGAAAATTTCTGTAGATTATTGGTCACTTGAGCTGAAGAAAACTGTAAGTCTGTGGAATTCATTTTTTCAGAAGTTTTATTGTATTTCTGGGGGTTGTAATTGTGGGCTTTTTTGTGTAAGCCAGGTTAGTGCTGTGAAAGAAATGGTGTATTCTCTTGTTCCCACCTTTCCCCATACAAGTAGTTTTAGATGTGAAATTGGACCAAGGGACACCTGGCTTCAAAAATAATCATTAACTGTTCAAACTTACTGAAATATTGTTATTATATTCCAAAAGTGCATGGTGACATATCCTCAGCAAGAGTGCGGGAAGTAGAACAGCAGTTCAGAAGTTAGGAGAATGTAAGACTGAGTACAAAGCAAAAGAAACAAACCTCTTGTTTCCTCACAAGAGAAGAGTTGGCAATATCTTAGGGGCTATCTGCAGCTTTTTCTGAGTGCTACTGGAAGGTCAAAAATCCTTTCCCTGAAATATGACCTATTTTGCCTTTGAAGATGATTCGCATGCTGTTCCTTCCTGAGCTGCATCTGCGCTATCTTTGATTGTTGTGTTTACTCACTTTGCCCTATGGTCAGATGCAGCAAGATAAGGTTGGTCTTGTTATTGAATTTCCTTCCAGGCTGGCATTATTAGTGGTTCCAACAGCAGAGTTCAGGTAGAATATAGCACAGATAAAGGATTTTTTGGAAAAGAATGCAAAATTCACGGATAGTAGAGAAAACATTCTGATAGATGACGTTAATGGTACATATTTTGTGTTTTGAATATTGAGTTTATGACCTCTGCTCTCCTCTTATTATGGTGGAAGCTAAGGACCTCTGCCCTGTATTCTCCCATTTGTACCGCAAATTTTATCCATGTGGAATATTAGGATACTTCTAATTGTCTATTTTGAAAAGTCATTATCTGAAGAATGTTAAGAATCATTAAGAATTCCACAGTGCAAGATATCCTTACAGCTCCAGAATTTCTCTTTGTCCATATGTCTGGGAAAATTTAGATAAGGATTATGAATTTGCATTATTTTATTCACAGTTTCTAATCCCTTGCAGTCTGCCCATCTCTAACCATCCAGCAAAAGACTTTAGCAAGAACTAAATCAGAAATATCTACCACACATTGATAATTTAGAGCTGGGTCTGAGCTCATGGCACAGCGCTGTTTTAACAGCATACTAGGCTGCCAAATTGAGAAGAAAAACAGATGTTAATTTTCTAGACTGAGAGAGAGTGCTAAAGTTTTGTATGGGAAAAGTATTTTGTAGCTGTTAGAAAAAGCAGTATTGTAAAGAACATGAAAACACCCACAAATATCTTCTGTGGATAAATAAATTACCCAATGAGTAGAACAAGAAGTTCGTAAAGAAAGAAACCCCTCCCCACAGCCACGCTGTTTCCCATTGAAACTGTCTATCTTTGTTCTAAGACATGCAAGGTTACAAGTGTGTAAATACAACATGTATTGAAATGGTTAATGGATTTTATCTGCTTCTTTTATACTCACAGGAAAGTTACTTAGGTCAAGTTCCTGTATGATAGAGAGCTGTATCACACCATGAAACACTCAGCTGACAGTTTTATGGTAAGAAATGGAAGGAGCAGCTCTGTGAGATCTTCAAAGAGAGTAATGTGGGTGGGGAATTTTTACAAGCTACACACAAGTTCAAAAAATTCTGAAGAAGTCAGTCTTCAGTCAATGATCTTTGTTTCTGTAAAGTACATGGGATTTTGTCAGTGATGAATATTTCCTCTCCAGGATACCCTTAATGACAACACTGGTTGGTACTACAGAGACATGAGATTAATGAAGGAAAAAAGATTGCCTGGTAATATGGGAATAAGTATTTTTGTGTTAGAGGGAGAAAGGGATATTGAATGAAAAATTACATGTTTAGATGTGTTCCTAGGAAAACTGAGTAACTTTATAAATTGTTCCACAATTGCATTTTCCTCTTTAAATGTTAGTAAAGTATATTAATAAACATCAATAAGGTTTATTAATAAGATATCAGTAGCAATAATAAACAACAAATAATTTAAACAGTCATTTGCTGAATCACAGCCATTAAAATTTTTCATTAGATGCAAGCACTCTGCATTCAAGAAATGGTTGAATAGGTAAGTAAAACAAAAGCAACACATAAACAAGTGGAGAGGGCTGGTTTCAGGGAGGTAACACTTCTGAGAAAGATCTTTAGACAGGAGAGGGTCACACTTGAAGTTGTAGCTGGGAGCAGAAACTCGTTGGGTAGGGAAGATGTCACTATAACCAATATCACTATAACTACACTTCTATTTAGCTTTTTAGAAGAAAGGAAAAATGGGGTTTACCTTTTCCAGGCTGGCACTCTGGAAGCTCATGGCTACAGGGAGGACAGGGTGTTTCAGTGTTATGAGGACCTCTAGGGCTCCTAATCACAGCCTTCTCTAAGTAGCAGTGGCAGAACTAGAATAATCAAGACTTTAAGGTTTAACAGCATGTGGTGCCGGCATCAGGTTGTCTTGGGAAACCAGCTAGTAATTATGTACCTAAAATTCATCACATCTAGCACGGCCTTCAAAGGAGAAGCAGTGGTCTGTGGGGCCATCACTTTTATTTTGAGTCATAGCCTCAACAGATTTCTTTGTTGGAGGGAGGGATGAAGGACTATGTCTCTCTTGCTCGAAAGAGAGCAACAAAACCCTGCACTTAGAAAAGTTACAGATGCATATACCAGCATGGTCTCTTTAGAAAGGACTGTGAGAAGAGAGTCCTTCCTCACAGAGCCAGTCCTGCGTTGGGTTAAACACCCATGTCTGTTAATGGTAGGATCTGGATTGTCGCTATAGGACACGAAAGAACACAGACACCCACTGCAGCTCAGGTGATCAGAAGAGAAGAGAAGGGAGTTTATTTTTTTGACTCCATTATTTATAGTTTTCCAAAAGTGACAGTGAATTGGACGGTGGCAGTGCCACCTCTCCAAAGACACTGGACAGACAAACAGTCCATCAGTTTTTCTCTTCCTCTATGAAGGAATGCAAAACCACTGAGATGTTTACAGAAAGTGTGTGACAAAGTTCTTCACAGATATGTAAATATCAGAAGGCTTAGAAAGCTTTATAAAAATCAGGGCTACATCTCACCCTTTTTCGTTTAAAAAAAAAGAAAAGAGAAAAGAAAATGAATAATGCTAAAAATAAATATGAATACTGTTTAATGTCTATTTGTGGAAGAATTATTGGAGTGATTATTCGCGTCGTCTGCATTTGAGTTATTATTTAATGATTTATTTGCTTGATGCCTTTCAGGTTGGTCACGGTTTTTATTTTGTTTATTGGTTGGATTCTGTCTCTGCGGTTGCAGGTCAGGATGAACACACNTCGTTTAAAAAAAAAGAAAAGAGAAAAGAAAATGAATAATGCTAAAAATAAATATGAATACTGTTTAATGTCTATTTGTGGAAGAATTATTGGAGTGATTATTCGCGTCGTCTGCATTTGAGTTATTATTTAATGATTTATTTGCTTGATGCCTTTCAGGTTGGTTACGGTTTTTATCTTGTTTATTGGTTGGATTCTGTCTCTGCGGTTGCAGGTCAGGGCGAACACACCTTGAAGGTACCCAGTGTACCCCAGTATCTGTGGATACACAAGCATACCCGCACCCCAAAGTGATAAGGTCATAGGGACCTTCCTATTGTTTGGTGATTAAATTTTGCACCTGAACTTTCGCTCGAGGCTGATGTGCCTCGTCCGCAGCCTGCAACGAGAGATGATGGTTCAAAATGACAGGGTTATTTGAGTTTTGTGGTATAGTGAGATGATTGATTGTGCATAACGCTTTTGCCAACCGACTGTGCGGGGTTTTACCCTGCATTCCTTGTTTTTGTTTTTGAAGAACTCCCTTCAGAGTACCATGAGCGTGTTTTACAATAGCTTGACTAGTTGGAGAATGAGGGACACTAAATTTGTGTGCGATATCTTATAATTGCAGGAACTGTCGCACTTTTTGTGATGCATAGGCAGGACCGTGGTCGGTTTTCACAGCAGAAGCTATGCCCAGAACGGCAAAGGCCTGCCTCCAGCGGGCAAGGACATCACGGGCCTTCTCCCCAGTGTGAACAGAAGCCCACATAGCAGAGGAGAACGTGTCCACAGTGACATGCACATACTTGAGCCGGCTAAACTCGGCAATCTGGGTGACACTGGATCATCTACATTTCTGGAACTAGAGGAAAAACAAATTAAAATATCCCAGACCAGAGCTTGCCTCAACACCTATAAGCAAACACATATGAGCAAGGAAGTAGCATTATATCTAATGCTGACAGTGTGACAGTGTAGCAGAGTATATCTATCTATCTATCTAATCTATCTATCTATCTATCTATCTATCTATCTATCTATCTATCTATCTATCTATCTAATCTATCCCCATGTAGGCTCTGGTTCTGTGAATATTCCAATATTTCAAGCTACCTCAGCTGAAGAATGGCTAACCTGGGCACATAGGGTTCTCTGCATGAAAGTGAAGTGGAAGTAAAATTCCTCAAATGTGATGGAGTTGGAGGTCTGGACTAATCAGTGGCTGCTTCTAGTAGCCATCAAATTGTGGGTAGGTATTTTGACCCAGAGAATCTCTGGCACACAGGAGTGTTTGATCCCTGCTATGAAGTGCGAAGCCCAGAAGAATGTCTGGCTTCAGCACAGACCCCATAAAACTCTGCATAGCAGGGTACAGCAGGGACTGAGGTTCCAGCTCCTCCAGAACTGCTGGAGTTTTTGCTAAGGCATCTTAAAAGTCCTACTTTAATTCAGGGCAGTTTGGTCCTGAGGCAGTCCTAGTAGAAGTGATAGTCTGAGGCCAGAAGCCTCAGTGAGCAGAGCTCACAAGGAGAGATGAGGTGGCAGGAAACCAGGGGAAATGCTGCTCCCTACTTAGTGGAAGTCTTTTGAAACTAAGATGTTTCCATGAGGCCCAAGATCATCATAAAATTACACTATGTTGCTGGATTCTTGACCAACTGTATGTGATGCCTCCAAGTGCAAAAGCTTTGGTCAGAAGCAAAATGCCAGCATATTGACTTAAAAGTAGTATAACAGTTTTTTTCCTGTTCTTTCATGTATTCTCCCTTTTAGAGTAACTTTTTCACTTTCTTTGTGTGCAGCTGTGAGGGCTTGCAAGCTTCCCTGAGTGAAAACTGGAACTATGACGTTACTGCAGAATTCTTGAATCCAAGTTTGCTAAGGAAAACACCCAAGAACCCAACACTACAGTGCTGTGCTCTGCCCAGCAAAATGTAGCCGCTGCACAACCTCATTCTTATAGTTGTGTTCCTTTTCCTGCATTCTCCTATCCTACAGGAAGAACAGGAGGCAGAGTAGAACAAGGAAGATTTGGTATCAGCCAGAACATTTATCTCTGTCATTTCAGCTCCATGCAGTAGCTATCAGCTACTAAGTACAAGTGAAACTTAGTGGGACATAGTACCTTCTAATAATTTTAAACATCAGACAACTGTGTTGCTGTGCACTGCATGCTACAAAGAGATAAATTGCTATGAATTTCCAGTTTTCAGCATGCAAAAGAACACTCATTTGGCCAGAAAGTTTGCTGCCAAACCAGAGCTGGTGAGATGGAAAGGGATGTCTAGCAAGGAGAGATGAGGCAGATCAGTAGCTGTAAAACCCCTCAGCTTGAGGGAACATAGTTTATGAGTAAGCTGCTTGCAAATAACAGTCCATTCCTGCTAGGACATGTAAAGACTTTGCTCAGTCTGCCCTTGGAGGTTGAATGTAATCATTGTAAGAGTGTACATGCGCATGGATTTATCTCTTCTGCCTCTACCCCAGCCCACGGTGGTCTTTGCTGTAGATCTTCAGATGACTGTGGGCACTTCTTAAAATGCCAAATGCATCAATGAATGATTTTCAGAAAAAATAAGATGACATCAGACGGAGGATCAGTAGATCTGTAAATTAATTTATGATTCCAGAAAATATACAAGATTACAACTCACTGACACACATGCTCACACACTTCTTGCCCAAGATCCTAAAACACCTTTTTATGGGGTGTATATCCAATCTAGCATAAAAAGAAAACCTTCAGTTATTAAATGTTACATGTTTCTCTGAAATTTCAGCCTTTGAAAGATGAACATTTATAAAACACAGCCCACACCTAATCAGAAGAAGAGAGTCTAGTGTTTTCCTTCCCTCCACACAGATATCCTCTTTTCCAAGTGACATAGCTTCATGCACAAGATTTTAATTTCTGAAGTGACTCATGAAATGCATGCAGGCTCTGTTTATGACTTCTTCACCTTCTTAAACAAAGAATGCCAAACCACTGAACGTTAGGAAGCATTCCTACTTCATTTCTTAGAAGTTTTTGCTGTTCCCCTTTCTAACGAAGGCTGCCGTTACAGTCATATGTCAAGAATGATTCATATAACAGAGGACAAGTTTACATATGCCTAACTTTGTGTACTTTCACTTATTCATAAACTCAAACACTCATTCTTGTTTGAGATTTTATTTAATTCCTTTATAGGGATGTGTCTTCATTTACTTACAGACATGCCATTTATCATATTGCATAGACCTTTGCACGTAACATGTTGCTTGGGCACTTGGATGCTTCATTTTTGAAAAAAACAGATATTTAAAAAAATAATTCTAAAAACTAGCTTGTCCAGGTACATGTATTTTTGTCTCCTGTATGTCATACTACAGGTATGTAGCTTTCTTTTACATTTACTGCTCTCCTGATTTTACTGGTTTAAGCAATTGATAGTCATTTGTATAGGAATTAGTTTGCCCTGTGGCAGATGGTGACCTCACAGATTTCCAGATGTTTGCCAATGCAGGCTACTGGATATTTCAAAATCCCAATAAGAGATGCCTAGGGCAGAGTTTAACTCTTTCATATGAGAACTAGAACTGAGGAGGTCTGGATGCGTGGAAAAGTTCAGCTCTTGCTCAAGATTTACAGCACATGTAGATGAACAAGTAGGTTAATGGAGTCCTTTGTTGCCGGGGATGTTCCAGGGACAATAATTATAATGCACCTGGGACTTTGTACAGGAGCAGGGTGAAGTTCTTTTAGGCTTAAATGCAAGCAGGTTTAGGTTGTTGACAAGGGATTAAGCTCATGAGATGGAGCTTAATGATATTGGTATCTGTGCCTGTTGGTTGGATTCTCTGTACAGTCTGTAAACGGGAAGAAATAAACTTTTCTGGGCACAGTTCATCTGGTCTGGTTTAGATTTCTGCTTTAGATGGAGATGATTTGTAATCTAGAAGACCTAATTATATCCATGACTATGCAGAAAACCTATACATTTACCTCAGATGCT
This sequence comes from Bombycilla garrulus, assembly GCA_013400315.1. Taxonomy (NCBI): domain Eukaryota; kingdom Metazoa; phylum Chordata; class Aves; order Passeriformes; family Bombycillidae; genus Bombycilla; species Bombycilla garrulus. The sequence continues at coordinate 118,890 of VXBU01004954.1, forward strand.
CAGGTCTACTTATGCTGGACACTACATTTTTTCAGATGACTCCTATTCCTGAAGCCCAGGCCAAGTCATAGATGAATCAGAAAAGTCCAAGGAAGTGCACTAATCTCAGCATCCTCCTGAAGCAGGGGGTTAGATAGGTATAGTAATTGAGATCCAGTGTTGATGAACAACTTTTGCAACATGAACACAATGCCAAAGGTTTTGTAGTGTTATTCTAGCAGATTTCAGGTGTGTATTTACAAAATGGATTTATTTTGGACATATGCTGTTGTAGATGAATACATGAATTTACTGTAACATGATCCAAAGAAGTCTCTAAGATTCCACAGTTAAAAAGTAAAGAAAATGTCTGAAATCCATTTATGAAAGCTACTACATGGACTTTTTTAATTTGCAGCTTTATCTACAGCTGGCTCAAATAAATCATCTGAGTAAATGTACCTGTAATGACCTCTTTTTGCCAAAGGTTGTAAATAAGGAGAAAGGACATCTTCTGGCATGGTGAAGGCTTTCTTGGTGGGCAGTGATTGCAGCTAACTGATTAATTTCTTATTTACAGAGTGCAGTGCATGAACATTTATCCTGATCTAAACATCGAAACTTTCTGTGCATATTTATATGCAGAAGCCCAAACTATGATAACCATATGTGAACCCTTAAAGGCTTTTCATATTCAGATTATCAGCTTTGTTTGGAGTTAGTAGACTGGATTTACTGCCCACTTGTCTGTTGCTATAACTAGCAATGCCATGGACGAAAAAGAGTGGACTGGGAAGGACTTTCCTCACAGCTTTGTAGAAGTACACATTATACCTTTATTTAGATGTGCCACTAAGGACCTACTCTGATGCTGTGTTCCTACAGCCTGGTAAAATAGGTGAGACAATACACATGGCTATTGAGTGCAGGGAATACACATTTTTCTTACATTCTGAGCTGCCAACAAATGTTTCCCCATACCCCACAGCTCAGAGCACTGTGCTAGAAAAGCAGTTGCACCACTTGAGTGCTTCTGGCATTGCATGCTCCTGTTGCTCCCCTCTTTCAAACAGGAAATGCCACTCAATTTTATCAGATTTTTAAAAACAGGACTGTGTTTTAGCCACAACATTTGTGCTATGAAACAAAATTACTATATTCTGACTGACTTCTGAGACATGCACAGGGAAAAAAAAAAGAGTAACTATTTTTTAAAGAAAAGTCTAACTTGGATTTCAGGAAAAGTTAGAATCAAAGAATCATAGAATATGCTGAGTTAGAAGGGGCCCATCAGGATCATCAAGTCCAACTCCTGGCTCTGCACAGGTTACCCCAAGAATGCCACCACATGCCCAACAGCATCGACCAAACACTTCTGCAGCTTTGTCAGGTTTGGTGCTGTGACCACTTCCCTGAGGAGCCAGTTCCAGGGCCCAACCACCCTCTGGGTGAAGGACCTTTTGCTCATATCCAACCTAAACCTTCCCTGACCCAGCTCCAGCCATTTCTTTGAGTCCTGCTACTGGTGACGAGAGTGAAGAGATTAGCTTGTGGAGTCGGGTGACCTAGAAAGACTTGGAAAAGGAAATATTCCAATCAATTACATTAATGGAAATCGAGGATGCTCAGTTCCTTCTGAGGGTAGGCTACTAAGTAAGGTAATTTATCCATTAAATACCAAACACACGTGTGATATTTCACTTAAAACCACAACACTAAAACTTTTGGGTTATCATACGTGCTCCTACTTATTTTTTAAAAGTAGTATAAGTTTCCCAGACTTTCCCTTTCAAACAGATTAGCTAAGAAAATATATAAAATAAAGCTAAACAGAAAGAAATGTATTATCATCTGGAATATATAATTAAAGTTAACACTGGTGGAGTAGGAAGCTATTTTTCTTGCAGAGTACAATGTGGCATTAACAACAAACAGTTGTTACTCATTAGTTGAGTGGATTCCTAAAAATAGTTGGTTATTCAAACCTGTATTAACTAATGTCTTGTGATCTTAATACTGAAGCNTATGATACATAAATACGTTGGTATGACATATGCACTTACTCAGAGACACTGTGAAAACATACTGTTAAATTCAGTAGAAAATCTTGTATAATCTCATTTTTTGTCACATGCAACCAGTTCTTATTTTTGATTTTCCAATGTCTCAACATCTAGAGAAATGATATGGAAACTCTACTCTGTTTGAAGTAGAAAATCTCATCTGGTGATTTTTAATTTTTTTAAAATTTTAATTAAATTTGGAACTCAAGNCCTGTTGCTCCCCTCTTTCAAACAGGAAATGCCACTCAATTTTATCAGATTTTTAAAAACAGGACTGTGTTTTAGCCACAACATTTGTGCTATGAAACAAAATTACTATATTCTGACTGACTTCTGAGACATGCACAGGGAAAAAAAAAAGAGTAACTATTTTTTAAAGAAAAGTCTAACTTGGATTTCAGGAAAAGTTAGAATCAAAGAATCATAGAATATGCTGAGTTAGAAGGGGCCCATCAGGATCATCAAGTCCAACTCCTGGCTCTGCACAGGTTACCCCAAGAATGCCACCACATGCCCAACAGCATCGACCAAACACTTCTGCAGCTTTGTCAGGTTTGGTGCTGTGACCACTTCCCTGAGGAGCCAGTTCCAGGGCCCAACCACCCTCTGGGTGAAGGACCTTTTGCTCATATCCAACCTAAACCTTCCCTGACCCAGCTCCAGTCATTTCTTTGAGTCCTGCTACTGGTGACGAGAGTGAAGAGATTAGCTTGTGGAGTCGGGTGACCTAGAAAGACTTGGAAAAGGAAATATTCCAATCAATTACATTAATGGAAATCGAGGATGCTCAGTTCCTTCTGAGGGTAGGCTACTAAGTAAGGTAATTTATCCATTAAATACCAAACACACGTGTGATATTTCACTTAAAACCACAACACTAAAACTTTTGGGTTATCATACGTGCTCCTACTTATTTTTTAAAAGTAGTATAAGTTTCCCAGACTTTCCCTTTCAAACAGATTAGCTAAGAAAATATATAAAATAAAGCTAAACAGAAAGAAATGTATTATCATCTGGAATATATAATTAAAGTTAACACTGGTGGAGTAGGAAGCTATTTTTCTTGCAGAGTACAATGTGGCATTAACAACAAACAGTTGTTACTCATTAGTTGAGTGGATTCCTAAAAATAGTTGGTTATTCAAACCTGTATTAACTAATGTCTTGTGATCTTAATACTGAAGCCCATGGGACATGTACCACAAGAATAGCAGGTTTTATTTTATGTCAATATTATGTAAAATTAATAAAGATTGACTGGAGAGAACAAATGGATTTATTCATGCTGTTCCTACATATGTAACATAATGTTGTATCTATTGAAGACTCTCACTTGCTTCACTGTGACTTTGGAAAAAGCTGGATCCAAATATATGAAGACAGAAAATATGAACCATTTCTAAGAACAAAGAGTTCACATATATATATGTNAGAGAAATGATATGGAAACTCTACTCTGTTTGAAGTAGAAAATCTCATCTGGTGATTTTTAATTTTTTTAAAATTTTAATTAAATTTGGAACTCAAGTATCTTTTATTAAAAATTAAAAATCAGGTCCCAGAATGGCAAACTAGTCTAAGCTGAAAGAATATGGAGTCTTACACAAGTGTCACTTCTTCATGTTTCTTTTCAAGAAATGAATCTGAGTTTTGTAGTGGCCTGCAGTCATTTTAAGCTGAGAATCTCACTTGGTGTTGGGATGGTTTAATAATTCTTTTGGGAATGTTACAAGAAAAATCTAAAGCCTCTTGCTTTTACACGTTTCATGCTGAAACTTCGTGTGTTAATATGAAATTACTCAGGGTTTTTACTAGCCACAAGGGAAGAGTGTGCTCTCAAACTTGTCTTCTGCTCTCAGAGAAGACAAAATCATGTCTTCCCCTTCATTTCTCCTGGTCTACAGCCCCACTAGAGTGGTTGTGCACACAGAAGTGAGAACTGCTCTGTTCAACATGTCAGAAGACACTGCATCTATTTTCTTTTTGTGAAGCATTAAGTGTAGTAAAAGTAATGATACCTGTTCTCACTACCTTTTTTTATTAGTTCACTGTTAATTTCTTGAATATTCTTCAAATTACTTTATTCCAGGAGCATGTCCAGATAAAATATGAGGTATTTCAGTAATATTCAGTGTGTGTGTAGCTCTCCTCAACATGACATGAAATGTCCTACATCTCTTTCATTCCTAGTGCCCTACTCAGCAACCTGCTTCTTTGAAAAATATTTTAGTGAGCTTTGGAAACATTCCTGTAGTCACAGAAATCCTGATAACAGTGCTTGGCTTCATGTGAATGAGGAATTTCAGCAAACCCAATGGGGCTATTTAAAAGGTTAAGGTAGAGTAAATCTAATTGTAGGATCAGAACCTGAATTTCTGCGGATCCGTGGGGATCACTGTGATGCACAGGAAAAGACAGTGAAATGATTTTTTAGATTCCTTTTAACAAACCCTTGAGAAAGGCTATTCCCTAAAGAACATTTACATCTCATTTTTGGCTGGTAATCTATTTCCTTTTTGGGACTTACACCTGTAATGAGTAATTTTTAAAATTTATTTTAAGGCCACTAAGTCACAAATGGAGAGAGAAGGCAGTGAGAGGACTATTATTTCTTTTGGATAATTACATGCCATTAAGTTCCCTTATAATTCCAGCTGTTTCTTGCATCCCAGGACTGTGTGAGATATATGAATACTGTTCAGTGATCGTTCTCACTCATTATATGTTTTCATCTCTTGGAATCTGCTGATGTTAATTTTTACAGATCTTCACGCTTTTGCCACAAAGAGAAAAAAAAATCAAAATCAAGTTTGCCACCAAACTACAGGCAAAAAAAAAAAATGCTTATTAGTTCTTAATTAATTCTTAAAAAGAATTATTAATTTTGTACATATTTATGAGTAAATTTATCCCTTCGCTATTACTGCAGTCTTAGAGCTATGATGAAGCAACATAGCTTACACAGAGTGGACTTAAAATACATACAGAAATAAAGGCAAATGAAAGCTTTGACTTAAAAAGCAACATATTTTTTAGTGATTTTAAGCCCAAGGTGTCTGGAACAACATCTCTGGTTTTGGTTAGGGCAGGCTAAACCACTGCTATGATTCATCCTGGCAATTCTCAGTTGATTTGATACATTGAATGGGGATTCCCACTGAACAAGGGCAATTCTAAAAGAGTGCTTGAAAGTGAATTTCTGCATCTCAGCAGATTTCTGATCTCAGCCCTGTTGTGAAGATCAAGACTTAATCACCCTAATCACCCTACATGTACATCTGCTGATGTCTTCACTCCGACACTCACGTTTCCTCTACCTAAACCTGGGGGGGAGGGTCTGAACTGCACAGTGTGGGGGAATGGTACCATTTCCATGTAAGAGTTGACTTCTTGCTTTCATACTGTTTTCCTCATTGTCCATACCTTCATTTCCTTTTCCAAAAATCTTCATCAGAAACAGTAAAGAAAAACACTTTTCGATCTCACTCCTCTTGGCTTCCTGAGTTTTTTATCCAGGACACCTTCAGTCATTTCCCAGCAGTCCTGGTTAACCCAGAAAGGTCTCAGTTGACTGGAAATTGGCAAATATGTACAAGAAGGGCTGGAAGGAGTACAGGGCAACTACAGGGCTGTCAGCCTGACCTCAGTGCTGGGGAAGGTCATGGAGCAGATCATCTTGAGTGCAATCAGACAGCATGTGCAGGACAACCAGCAGATCAGACCCAGCCAGCAACATTTGTGAAAGGCAGGATCTGTCTGATCAACCCAATGGCCTTCTATGAGGAGGTGACCTGCTTAGTAAATGAAGGAAAGGATGAGGATGTTCTCCCACCTGTAATAAAGCCTTTGACAACATTTCCCACAGCATTCTCCGGGAGAAACTGGCTCATGGCTTGGACAGGTGTATTCTTCACTGAGTTAAAAATTGTCTGGAGGGCCAGGCCCAGAGAGTGGCAGTGGAGGGAGATAAATCCAGTTGGCTGCTGGTCACAAGTTGTGCTCCCAGGGCTCAATACTGGGTAAAACCCTGTTTCATATCTTTGTAATGATCTGGATGAGGGGTCTGAGTGCATCCCCAGTCAGCTGCAAGTAACATCAAGTTGGATGGTAGTGTTGATCTGCTGGAGGGCAGGAAGGGTCAGCAGAGGGATCAGACTCCATCAATGGGCTGAGGCCAGCGGTCTGAAGTTCAGCCAGGCCAGTTACCAGGTCCTTCCCTCAGGCAATGCCACAGGCTGGGGACAGAGTGGCTTGAAAGCAGGAGAAGAACTTGGGGGTGCTGGTTACAGCAGCTGAACATGAACCCAAGTGTGCTTAAGTGGTCAAGGTACCCAATATCATCCTGGTCTGTATCAGTGGTAGTGTGGCAGCAGGACCAGGGCACCGATTGTCCATCTGTGCTGAGCACTGGTGAGGCCACATCTCAAATCCTCTATTCAGTTTTGGGCCTCTTGCTACAAGAAAGACATTGAGGGGCTGGAGTGTGTCCACTGAAGGGCAACAGAGCTGGGGAAGGGTCTGGAGCACAAGTCTTAAAACCCTTACAAGTATAGATTCATTAAGGATAAATTGCATCAAGCAATTTTGTGAAGGTGAATTTGGTTTTGTGCTAGGAAAGATGCTTTATTTTACATCTTCTGACACTTTGTTACATGACATTGTCATAAGTAAGCTGTAGAAAAATTATTTAGATGAAACTGCTGTAGAGTGCAAAACTGGTTGGAAAACTGTTCTTACAGAGTATCAACTAGTGATTCTTCACCAGAAGAGGACAATAAATTTTCATTAGTGTTCATGATGAAGAAATAGGGAGCATGACTTAAATTTACAGATTACACGAATGACACCAGAAAATAGCATTAAAATTCAAAGTGTTCTGGGTAAACTTGGGAAAAAAATCTGGAAAAGGGTGCTACACAATAAAGACAAATGCCAGGTTGCGCCTTGAAGGTCAGCTTTCTGGTATATTTACCATGTGTTCATCAACGAGAGTATTTTCGTGCTACATGAACAAAACAGAACAATTGGAGAAAATTTAGAAGTGAACAGCAGGAATAGTCCACCTCCTAAAATATGTGACCTATAAGGAAATCTTGAAGGATCTGGAGTTGTTTAGTCAGGAAGGAAATGACAGAGGTAGCAGCTCGCCAGTTGTAAAAACCAGAAGAAACAGGAAAAAGAAATCTGTTCTCTGTGTTCTTGATTGTTAGGATAAGAAATGATAGACTCTGATGTAAACTCTTTGAGTTAAGAAGCCTACACAAAACCCTAAATAATTTCCAACAGGGCATGTATCTCAGGCTTATGCCTTACATGAAGCCGTTACTTGAAATTTTTCAGATCAGCTGTTAGGAATAATATAGCAGCAGTTCTACAGCATTTGGGGCAGATGAATAGACTAGATGGCAGATGAATAGACTTAAAGCTATTCCTCTCCAGGTTTCTGTGGTTCTGTGATACAGCTTTTGATAGACAAATCAGAAGTTGCTGCTTATAGAAATACTAGTCTTAAACTCAAAACCTGTCTTTTGTGCTTCCTGTGTCTCTTTGGTCAGAAATGACTGTTTTTGTCTTGTTCTAGTTGGAGACAATCATGCCAATATTTAGCTGGTATTTATGTAAAACCAAGAACCTGTAGCTGGCATGGCTGTGTTCCTTTTGACTCACTATTATTAGGGCCTCATGTGCACTAATTATCCATAATCCCCCTGACCAGCCTCACCTGGTGCTTCCACCCACACCTGTGGCTCCCCGAGCTCTTTATAAGCTCAGCCCCAAGCCTTCTCTCCCTGGCTGAGCTGGGATCCTCAGCTCTGCTACAGTCTTGCTTTGGTCTCTCTCCAGAACCTTTTGAGCTGGGCCACCACATGCTGTGGAAGGCAAATTTTTTTTTTCATAGCATAAGTAAGTACTGTGGGTGAATATTGGGGCAGCAATAATTTCTGTTAGGACAGGCGGTACTCGTATGCAGTTTTGGTTCGCCTCTTCTAAGGGTAAACCTCTGAGGTAGGTGGTTTTATGTGACAATTTCAGCCTCTTGCTTATGCCATGCCTATCATAAGAATCCTGAAGTATTTAAAAAATTGAAGGAGGTAAAAAGGTGCACATAGAATAACAATCTTTACATGGAGGTGTATTTTAGATGATAAATTTCCCAATCATGTCAAGACTTCAAAAATGCCTTTTTTTTTTCTACAAATGACATCAGCTTGGAAATAACCTGTGACTTCTCTGGATAGAAGATATTAGTACAGACTCCTGATAGTAGTATTAATCAGAGTTTTCACTTCTGTTATGCATAACCTTGGTAGGCAGACAAAGTGAAAAAACTTTGAACTACAAGATTAAATAACAGGTTACATATATAAGGGAGAGATCTAAATTTGCATTTAGAAGCGTAGGCATTAAATTCCTCAGGGATGACAGAAAAACTGCAAACAACAAATGAAGCAATGTAGTTGTATTATGAATTTTAGTAGTAGTAGTATTTTCAAGGTTCTTATTGAACTTGGATGTGTATGCTTATTATTTTTTTACTCTTTAAATCTTGCTTGTGCTGAAACCTAAACAATTAATACTGACAACTAGTAGACATGTACTGTTTATATATGTATCTTTTTAAAGGAGTGTTGAAGAAATTAAGAGCAGAAATTATGAAAAATCCCTAACCCTTTCTATACACAAATGTTCCCTTTCCCTTTCACTCTTGGAAAATATTACTTGATGTTTTTCTGCCTTTTTATAAGTTTTGGGGGTTTTTTTCACCTATAGCCTCCAGACTGTAAGAGAAAGCAAACACACACAGGAATTTAAAAAATACCCAACCTTTGAGATTTACCAGCTCTACTTCAAGGAATGAGGAAACATTTGAGATGCTAGGAGAAAACTGCATTTAAGGGTTTTCCAAGGAAAGTAATATCCATCTTTATCAAGACAGAAAGTGGCAATATTTGGATTTTCTGGTACCTTTTAGTGCCAAACTACTTTTTAGTGTTTGTTGGATTTTTGGTCATCCTGGAATGTCTTAAAGTAATGAATTAAGAAGCATCTGGCACTTGTTAGAGCTCTGCTGCTCATAACAAACTGTTCACTTACAATCCATTTATAGTAAAAGGCTGCAGATATTGTTTTGATATTGGAGAAAGAATAAAATTGTATCATGTCCTGTAAAATTTCAGCAGTAGAAATTATATTCAAGAAGGTGATGCTGCTCACTGAGGACCAGTAACAAACAAATAGGAGTGTTCTGATTGGTGAAGAAATATATTGTTTCATCGAGTGTGGCTGTCTAACGGATATCTGGTTACACTGAGTAAGAATTATTTAACCTAATTTATATGTGTGTTTTTTCTAAAAGTAATAGCTAAAGATAGTTCCTACTAGTTGTTGATTCAGCCTTATTTTCTTACAGACCTATATTAAGGTGCAATTAATTACCCTGTGGGTGTGACTGTATGACAAGTTTTCTGTCAATAAATGCTCATTGGGCTCTCGGACAACTACTACTGCAAAGCTTTTAATTTGCATTTCTTCCTGTCCCTTTTAAGAGATTAAAGATAGAAACTTGGTACTACTGTGCATTTCCATCAGGCAGCTTGAGGAAGATACCAGGCCCTGCTGAGTGCCTGGTGTCGTAACTGTGGACAGGGATGTCACACATGAGATCCACATTTCTGCAGTAACTGTTAGCTGAAGGAGGCACAGGAAAGTCTCTTGAATCTGCAAAATGAACTATCAGTGCTTCCACTGGGGATTTCCAAGCACTGTATCCAGATCTAGTAAGTGCAGTGAATCTACTTCCCGCACAGTCTAATCTGTACTGCTGTCGCCTGTGTTCCCAATATTCAGTATCCCTATATTCTCTAAACACAAAGGATTTGTTTTTCTTCCTGTACTGACACCACCAGTGCTTTTCAACTGTATATATTCCTGATAATTTTTCAAGTGCCGTTAGCTGAATTGCTTTAGAACACTTTTGAGTATAAAAATGCCCTGCAGAAGCACACATGTGCTCATTGCTCTGCTCCATACACTAAAGAATAATAATTTGGGGGCAGCTCTGATTAAATTTTTTGGGGAGAAAAGCCCTGTACTGAAAGGTCAGAAGGATTGCTCACAGAGTATAATTTTCAAAAAGCAGAAGTTGCTGTTTCTTCCTGGTGAAGGGTCTCACTTTCCAGCTCCCCTTAGGATTGTCCTTTCCACATACTGTGTGATTTATCTTCTTCCTCATCTTTCATAATTCACCAGAACCTTTTCTTTCCAAGCTTAGCATTCCTCCGTAGTGTCTGGCTATTAAAACAGAATTCTCTTGCTCAGGTGACTCTGTTGAAAGGCACTGATATATCCTCTCCCTAAAATTTTTAAATTGATTCAGTTTTGATAATTTTTTACAGACAAATCTCTCAAGCAGAAAAATACTGCTTTTTCACAATTAAAATATGGGACTTCCCTTCTAGCACAAACTTTTCATGCTGGCAGTTTTGTTCCATATAGTAAATCACCACCTATTATCAAAAAAATCCTCACAATTTAACTCATAAGCCTCAGTTTATTTTCTTATCATTTTGCCAGTCTATGATCAGTAAAAACAAAATTTGCAAGTTGGTCATCTTCCATCCAAAAGTTGTGTTTATTTAATTATGGTAATAAGTGGCCATCAAGATGCAGGAGTTGTATTTGAAGGCAGCTTTAAGAACTGAACCTGTGGTAGCTGTTCTGAAAGTTTATCTTTGGATAACTGGGCTAGATTAGCTTTGGAATGAGATGGATATTTCTGGTTAGTCCTCCACTGTTCAGTAATCAATGTAGGAAGGACTTCCCCTATAGTAATTTGAAAAAAGTGTCTGAACCACAGGAGCAACCTTTTCAATAAAATTTCCTTTTAAATGTTAAGCAGTCTGTACAACAAGTGAGTAAAGACTTAATCATAAGTGAAGTATCACTAAAAGGCAGTTTGGGGAGTTGGACTGAAGCCAATCTACCACAGAAAAGCATTCCACATATTGTTCTGGTGTATGAAAGATTATTTTTGGACTTGACAGTCTTCTGCCTTTTTCATAAACTGATGAAAATTCAGTCTCAAAAAATTGACTTCTAGTGTTATTAGTACACAAAAGGTCCCTTTACCACAAAGCTACAGTTGTTCTTGGTGCTCAACACAGGCAGTCATGTAAATAGGAATTTCTGCCTTTTTACTTGCTGCAATCCTCTTTGTACCTGAGTGATTACTTTTGTCTGCTTAAATACACATTAACAACAGCCAAGTTTCCATGAAAATAAAGCCATGCACCTCATTTTGATTTTTTTTGCTGTTTGATGTCTGTAGTCTATCCCAGTGATAGGAGCTTTAAAACCTGTGAGACAAAAATTGCTGTACCAACTGAAGTGATTTATTCAGAAACTCGTGTAGTTATGAGGTGTTACTGATAAGCTGAAATTGTGAGTTTGCCCTATTCTAGAGCTGAAGAAAAAGGTTTCAAATTTGATGGCAATATTGCCATATAAATATGCTGATTATGGTAAAGCTGTCAAAGTTATCATGTATTTGTAATTCAATCAGTGACTAGATTGAAGGGAATTACCTGAAATTTAAATACAAAAAAATTTAATCTCTTATGTTGAAAGGGACTGGCTGCAAGATCAAGTGTCTTGAGCATAAAAGAAGCCAAGCTTAATGTTTTCTGTGTGTGAAACCTTACTGCAGAGCAAAACCCTTATGCATATATTCTTTGAGGTATTCTGTTTATTTTTCATTGCTTCATATTTATGCTTACTTAGGGAGAAGCTATTTAATGTCTTATTAATATCAGTGTGATTCACTGCAATAATTACTCTAATTGGCCTTCTTTGAAGACAAAATAATTACTTGTGATCTTGGTTATCAAACAATGATAAATTTGTTTAGTATATTGCATGTCTAGAGATGTAAAAGTGTCAGCTTTTTTGCAGAGGGGGAACTGAGGTACAATTGATATTTTTTTTTTAGGTCTGAAGTGTTTCAGTCTTGGATGTCAACTTCAGGTTGTCTGGAACTTGATTTTTATCTGGGCATTTAATGAGAAACTCACAATTACTCAACACCTGAGAAAATTTAAAAGCTTTTCTGGTCAGCTGATAAGTCTGTGACAGAGGCAGGGACAAAATGTGATTCAGTGGGATAGATTTCAGCTGTCTTACTTGGAATAGTGTCAGTTCTCCTCTGCTTAGGGTTTGGGCTGGACTGCTGTGGCCTGTTTGGGGCTTCCCCAGTACAAGAAAGACATGGGCATAGTGGGGAAAGTTCCCTAGAGGGCAACAGGAATGAAGAGTGGGCTAGAACATGTGGTGTACCGAGTGTTGGCTTTGTTCTGTGTGGAGATAAAAAGGCTGAGATGGAGGAATTTTAATTGCTGCTTCCAGATAGTGAATACGCAATAATGAGGATGGAGCCAGAGTCTTATTTCAATTGAACAGTGAAGGGCTGAGAGATAAAGGTCATAAAGAGCAGTACAGGAAACTCCAGTGAGTTACCAGAATTTTTTTTTTGGTAATAAGGTTATGCAAGTAATAGAGCAGATGTTCTAAAGAGATTGTGAAGTCTCCAGTCTTGGAGGTGTACATAACTCAACTAAGCAACTGGCTCTGAGTTCAGTGTGCTTTGAGCAGGCCTCCAGAGGTCTTTTTTCAAGATTTTAGATCTGTATAGGTGTTTAAAGTCTCTTTGCCTGGCCAAGACAAACTTTTAAACTAAGACTCATCAATTTTTTTTACTGAGTCATCTGTTGGCACTGAGGGTTACAATATAGCAAACAATGCTCATCTATGATAAAGCTCTGGGTGTCAAGGTGAGAAGCACTTGCACATTGAACACTTCTGAGTGCACCTTTGACTTATGGTTATGGTAATTTACAAAAAGGGAGTAAACTCTTCCAGTCACAGGTAGTTGCTTTGTTAAAATGATGGTGGAGTGGGAGTCTTTGATCTGTATTTTCCAATCACATGAGTCAGTACAGCCCCTGTGTTGGGACAGTTTTCACTGTTGGTAAGGCACTCCTGTACACGGTCAAGGAGTCAAATGGGTTTTTCAATTTCCATTTTTACTACTCATCCCAGCTGTGTATGAGAAATTGCCACAGGGACTATTTGTGCCTCTTGGCACCAAAGACTATTCAGTGAACCAGCAGTAATATCCTCTCAGTGAACAGCTGTAATGTCTTTACTGTGGTAAAAGTTCTTGAATGTTATTAGGAGTTTTAGTCTCCTGAAGATGCTGATTCTGTCTTTTCTCTCCAAATATAGCTTTTCTTTTCCATCAGAAAGAGAAAGGGCTATCTATAGCTGAGTGGTCTTGGCAGTGCTCTAATGTGTCAATCCTTTCACATTAAAATTAAGAACATTTAAAGTGTTTTCATAAGTTATGGCTAGGATGGAATGGTAAAGACTTGACTTCTCTGCAGTAGCAATTGAATGGGCCCTCTTTGTAGGGTACTACCTGTTAAATTCCCCTACTGTGGCCTCTTTTCAAGAAGTCATGGGGGGACTCCAAGAACCAATTGCTCACTCACACTCTAATCTCTAATTTCTTTCTGGTTTTTGTGTGGGTGTGTGTATTAGCTCTATGGAACCAGTGGCAGATGAGCTATGTAAGCCTTGATATTATGTGGTCAGGTTTGAAGTTCTCAGGACAGAGAAAAATTGCAAGTTTCTTTGTTTGGGCTCCAAGTTAAAATGAAGGAAGCCAGCAGTTTCTGTTCATGCTGAATTGATCAACTGGTGGCTTTTGATTAGATCTGATTAAGGCTTTCTAATGTAAACCAAGTGTGACCACAATGAGCTGAACAAACCAAAGTCTGAAAAATTGATGTTTTCAGTGCTTAGGTTTCAATTTTGTTGCAAAGTTTTGCTTTCCAATTGGGAAAACAAGCTCAATATTTCATTGCAGACTGAATCTATCTGAATGGAAACATGGTGGTTTGTTGAATTTAGTTAAATGGTTTGCATTCAGGTCAGATTGTCTGAATTTATGTGGTAGCTCCTGGAAGCAGCAGTTGTGGGAAAAGTAATCATGTCTTGATTCTCTTAGGAAGAAGTGAAATGGAAGTAAGTGAGGCTGAACATGCACTTTATCTTCTAGCATCTTCAGGACCAACTAAGAATCCCAGATATTTAAATGCATGTGTTTTGAATGGTACGTACATGTACAAATGTATGTATTTCTAGGAGAAAAATACATTAAAATAACTTTTATAGATAGGTAAATGTATATATTTGTTATACTTGCGTTTCTATAAATAAAATGTGTTTTTCTTTCCTTTGGGAAAGCATGGCTGGAGCCCAGTGAACTAAAGAGATCCACAGAGTAAGAATCTTTCTCTTTCCAGGTTTGTTGTCCTGATACATAGTGGTTTTTATTTTGATACATGGCTATGCTTTATCTGAACTGTTCATGTGTGTACAACTATTACTGGCAATCCTGTGCCACAGATAGGGACTAGGAGAGCTAATACTGGAACGAAGTTGCAGTATAGAAATGGATGAGTTTATGTTCTTAGGGCTTTGTGCAACAGAGCCACAAGGTGGCAGGAGTGCAACGTCAGTTTCTCTTCACAGCACTTCCATCCTAATTTGCTAGTTTTCTTGTATTGTATTGCAATTTACATAGTTTTGATGGTTTTTAAAATGAACTCGGTTCAACAGCAAGTAATCTTAAAGGTTTCAGGTCTCTTACTATGTGTTCCAGAATCTGGAGTAAATGCAATAGTAACATTAAAAGCTTCAGTGTTTTAGTAATGCAAGAATGAGCCATTTTAACATCTGAATCTGTAATATTTTCTTTATTTAGAAAATAAATTGTATCTCCATATTCTCAGCTCCTTAGGAAGTGAACTTTTTCTTTCTTGATCAAGTTCATGATGTTAAAACTTTTAATGGACTGAAAAAAACCCCTCTCCCAATCTATTCCTTGCATTAGTGTTTTGGAACAAAAATTGCAAACTGCTCCTTAACCAAGTTAATGGGAGATTATTATAATCTTTGTGCTACTGGAGGGAAGTGCACCAGGTGCAGAGCTATCAGAGGCTCATCCAGATCTAGGGCAGATATGGAATGTTCCCCACAATTTGACAGGTGTAACCAGTTTTGGAAGGCTTCAGTAAAGCAAAATTAGCTTTTAAACACCCCACACTCTTAAAAATACTAAGCAGCTATTTATGAGGCATCTCTAGGATACCTGTGATTTGAAGAAGTGTTGAAAATAGGAAGGGATCCTTCAGGATCAACAGTTGTCACAACCTCTAGGAAATGGGCTCACATTTGACTACATGATTAGCCTACATGACTGTCATTGTACAAGTACCTAGCAGAACTAAGAGCTTGGAAATTTCAGTGTTCGGTGAATCTTCTTGCCTAAGTGTATTCTAAGTATTTCATAGGCTTTTCCTGTGTATGAGGATACACACAATGTCCAACTGACTAATCTGTGTGTAAACACTCCTGGGCTCCAGGGACTGAGCAGCTGTGGATGCTCCCTGTCCTTCTGCTCAGTTCACTCTGTGACACCAAGGTCCTGCAGGACAGACAGCATGTGCCCAGTGTGTCGTCAGAGGCTGCACAGAAACATTATGTAGGTGGTGCAGAGAAGAACAAAAACTGATCTAGAAGGCAACCACACTCATGTGAAAGAGGAGAGAATATGCTGGGGTTGTTTTGGGTTTTTTATTAGAAGGATTGCCAGGCAATAAGATGAATTTTAAATGAGAATGCAGAAAACAATGTGTTGTATTGCTTAGTTATGCAGATTTAAAAAAGCATGGGACATTTGCAAGGGTGGACTAGTGGAGCCAATGTAGAAATCTCATTTTATGTAGCATCCTAAAGGTCTGTGGGGCCTCACTGCTTCTGTCTGACAGAGCCCATCTGCTTGGATGCTAAGGATACCACTCACAAGTACAGGTACAAGTACAGGGGGTTTTAGGTTTTTTTCCTCAATGGGTGAAAGTAGTTTTACATGCACAATATGGTCCCTTTACTGCAGAGCATGAGTGTGAGAGGTACATTGGCAGTTTACCATTTGCTGAAATGACCGGACTGAAGGAAATACCTTTGCCTTCTTTCCTCCTCAGTATTCCTCAGAAGATGTGGACTGGTGGAGGGAGCCTGATGTCTCTGCCCTGCAGTGCTGTGCTGTCTGCTGTAGATACTGATGGTTTTTAGAAAGCCCCAGCTCAGTACTCCCTGGAGCAAAACCTTTGCTCAGGTGTTGAGCAGCAAGAAAAAGCCAGGGGGATTCCTTCCTCTGTGACATGTGTAGGCAGGGTTTGCATCTAAAATTTGACTCTGTTTTCAGTTTCTTAGATTTCACAACTTAAATTATTCTGTGAAAATGCCCATGCAAGGGTGTAATTCTTTAAATTTGTATTAGAGGTACAGCTGCATGGTTAGACAATTTCCCAGAATGTAAATAGGGGGCAAGTACATTTGCCCTCTAGGAAGATCTTAAATGTTTCACTGAGATGAACCAGCACTTCCATGTTTGGAAACATCTCTTGTGGGACTTGCTTCTAATAAGGGCATTGCCTTTTCTTTATGAGAAGGAGATTACAATTGCTTAGATTATGCACGACTAAGAGAATCTTGCAGTACACATGGTGGTCCATGTACATAGAGGAAGACCTGGTAGGCTGACTATATCTTCCACTTAGTGTTCTATAGGCTGGTGGATTCTGCTGTTGGCTGGAAAGGAGGTAGCTCCTTGCTAGCAGCAATCATCAAGGAATGATGCTGAAGGATCTGTGAATCTTTATTCTAAATTTTCTCCTCCCTTGTCTTTAACCCTGCTCCCCTCACCTATTTGTCTGTCTCTGTGTCCTGTTTCTGTTTTGAGTGGGTCAGCAAAATTCAACTTATATTTCTGAGGAGCTATGGACTAACTCAGACTAGTCCTCCCAGACAGCAAATCAGGGGATTGCTTTAACATGAAACATCTGAGGGAGCTCTATTTAACAGAGGTCTGAGACAATTTAAAGTACTAGGATAATCAGCATAATGCTTACAGATGGCACCACTTCCTATGGAAAACACATGAGTAATTTGACAGAAAATCTTAACTTTTACATTTATAAACTCTTAGAGGCCTCACACAGTAGCTTTTTTTGACCTTTGATGCAACTAAGGCATGTGCAGGTACATAAAATTTTTGTTTGTCTACTGCAATCTATTTATCTAGCTATCTAGTTCTCTTGGCATGACTAAAAATCTATTCTAATAAAACCCCACAGCTTTGTATTTCTTTGTAAAGTGGAAAATAGAAGTGGTAATTTTGCCAGCAGAGAAAATCTATTTGGAGGTTTTCTCTTGATGGCAGTTGCTTTTGAATTTTTATCTTCAACACAATGTGGGATACTGAAGTACACACCCACCCAGAGGGATCATAATCCATTTTAGCTGTTCAAACAACATCATGCTATTAAAGGACTTTTGATTTCACAGCCTTCTCAGTGTACTGGACTTTTTTTACTGCAGCAGTATATTTTGTCTCATTCTAGTCCACTTTATACCCACTGTCTGTTGTAAGCTCATTATTTACTGTGTGTTGCATATAATCATCTGCAATTTGTATTGTTACATTTATTTACATTTATTTAACATATTTGAGGACTAATACTCAGATAAATACAAAAGAAAAAGCAAAAAATTGGCCTGCTCCCTTCTGTCCTCATCTCAATCACTTATCTTCTAATGTTTCAAAAGGAGAAATAACTTGGAAATTGGGGGATTGGCCTTTCCACCTTTATCAAATGAAGGCTTCTGTTTGTGGAACCTGTTGTGTGATTTGGCTCTGTATTGGGCTCCCAGAGCTATTTATGCAGCACATACCTGTGATGTGGCTGCTGCAGGCATCTCAATTGTGTTGTTCTGAGTAGGTGGCCGAGAAGGAATCCAATTAGCAACACAAATATCTGTGAACATATTTGAACTTGTTATTTTACTAAGAATTTGAAGGAAGAAAGACAGTGTATACTTTTACTGCCTGCAGTGTAGTTATAATCCCAAAATGCATACAGAAAACTATATAGCATTAACTGTAAAATGGAATTATTTCCACCACTGAATTATTTCCGTACAGGCATTACTCTGTCTTCCCCTAGAGTTGGTTTGTCATGTTATGCTTTGATAAGCCTCCAGAAATAGAATGTATCTTTTGTGTGTGTATGAAGACTTTGAACTAATTAGAATTTAGATTTTTGAAAGACTACAATCATTTCCTGACATTTGACTAAGTGGAATAGTTAATATGGAACTACTGAATAACAGCTTCTTTCAGCACACCCTTAGTCCTTATGGAGACTCATGGGAGTTTGTCCTAAATACGAGGTTCCTTTCTGCTGCCTTAGCTTATGAAATCAGATGAAAATGCTTTTAAAGACATGAAGATATATAGGGAGATAAAATTCAAATATTTTGTCTTTATCTCTTTTATGAAGCTTGGGAATGGCAATGTCAACTGTAGTGTCTATGAGGGCAATTTCCAGGAAAAAGAGGACAGACCTGTGACACTCTTAGTGACAAGTCTCCCATAACACTCCCCTTTATACTGAAAATTCTTCTTTCCATAGGGAGTTTGAAAATACTGCGCTCTGCCAGTCTAGCCTGTGTACGTCCTCTGGATTGAGGTTCCTCAGTGCTTCAGCTCAGAAAGAGGCTGGAAAGGGCAAATTTACACTTCCTTAGCCATGGAACAGCCAAAACACCATCATACCAAGCCCCTGTTTATGTTGAAAATAAGCTATTTTGGGGAACAGTAGGCAACTATGACAACTACAGCTGGTCTGCAGCTGCACAAAATAATTTAGCCTAGCAGTCACCAACTTGACTTGCCTCGTTTGCTAGAGAATTGTGACTGAACAAGTCCCTAGGTATGAAAGTGATTGGCTGAATTTAAGATCAGACAAGGGGACCCCAGCTGATCCTTTGAACCAGGAATGCACCCATACCATTGGCCAGTGAGCTGGGTGGAGTTGAGACCTCTATCCTATTGGATATGTAAGCATGGGAAATTTGAAGCCCCTATGGAAGGGGAGGCCCAACAATAAAATTTGGCCGTTGCTGCCCAAACAGGGCAAGTCTTGTTGCTCACCTGTCTCTAAAACTGCGACAGGCAATAGTAGTTAAGAGTGGTTAATTTTAAAATAATCTCTAAAATATGTTTTCCAAATAAAAAAAGGTTTGTTAGTTGTGCTTGAGAATTTGTCCATGTCATAGAAGAGTACAGATGAATAAAGGAATATGCAATTTTAGTTGTTTGACCTTTAAAAAGAAAAAGATTCCTTCACAAGCCATTAAGAAGATAAGACCTTGCTTGTTAGGCAAATGAAATAACTTCTGTGTAAATGATCTTTTGCAGGTACAACTAAATATTAGACATCAGCTCATTTATTTTCCCTTTGGTATACAGCTTGTAAAATATTTTTCATGGAAACAAACAGTTCACGAGAAGAGATTGCCAGAAGCTTCTGTCTCAGTTTTCCATTAAACAAACTTGTGGCTTTTCATACTTTTTCTAGGTATTCATAAAAATCTCTTGTTATTACCATAATTTTCTGGTCTGCATTATTAGAAAGAAATATGGTACTGATAAACATTTTGCCCTTTAAGTTTTGCTGAAAAAATAGAACGTACGTTTCACTGATGAGTTGGACTCAATCGTGGCAATGAGGGAAAACAATTACCTAATAAGGGTTGTTCACACATAAACCTTTACATGTATTGACATAAAATTTTCAGGTATATGTTTTCAGAGCGTAATACTGAAGGATAAAACTTTACCATTAACATGAAACCCTGCATTTTCCTTATTAGGAAAATATAAGATGTATGGTATAGGATCGTATCTAGAAGTGTTTTTAAAATAAATGAAATGTTTACTTTTGTGTATTCAGATTTAGTACAGAAATGTATGATACTTAGTAAGGGTTTTGATTTTTTAGAGTATTTGTTGTTTTTTCAGCAAGGAAATGTTTAACTGCATTGCTTGGGAGTACAACTGGACCAAAATATTAATTTCTTGATCAGTGAATATTTTCTTATAACCTCTATCCAACCCAAAACCCCCTTTGCCTCAAATTACAAGGAAGATTCATAACCCTCATTCAAAACCGCCCATAACATAAATCCCATCTGCAATAATTAATGATGTTGTGATTAACTTGAAATGTAATATTTTATGTAAATATTTTTATATTTTAAGCATTAGTTCAGAGTTGCCATCCAGATACCATGGATGGAGACACTTGAGAAAGCCACAGGGCAACTTCCCTTGTGGTGTGGTGAGGGTGTCCCGTGGAAGTTCCTCTAGCAGTCCAGAATGCAGAAGGAATGGGTAGCTGGAGCTGTGACTGTGAGGGTGCTTTCACTGCATCTGCAATGGGGCAGAGCTGATGCAGCCCTTGAGGCCAACAATTATAAATTGAGAAATGGAATCCTGAAGTCTCCATTATTCCAAATTATTCCTAATTATTTCAAATTATTGGAATTGCTAATAATAGGAATAATAGGGATTGCTAATCACACAATTTACTTGCTCTTGCACATAATATAGGAAAGACCTAATAAATTGAGACCTCTAATAAACTGTGAGGTCTTAGGGCAAGAACTGTTTGAGCAGCATAATCTGTTGTTTTTCCAGTGATTACAGATTTGGGAATGTAATATTACATGACCATGGCCCAGATGTTACTCTGGGGGTGATCATTGCTTAAGTCAAGCAAGTGGAATGCTTTTCACTGTTATGAGGGAGAGTAGTCCATATTTAAGGAGGCAGATTCATGAATCAGATGGTTTTTCCAGTACAACTGTCTTTTACCTCTTCATTGGCTTTTTTCCTTCTACAGTGTACTAGTTTGAAAGCAAACCAGTGGGAGATGGCAATTCAGAACTAAAATTTAATAGGAAAATTAAAATAAAGGTAATAGTAGAATAATGGAAAAAATCTAATGTTAAACATCTGGGACTCCAATTGCCCAAGACTTGGAAAGAAAGGAAGTGTAGGAGAGGAGCCAATGTTTTCAGACTGGAAGATGAAAATTACTGGATTTCCTTCAAACTGTGATGTGTAGTTACAGAGCAGGAGCTCCCCTTTTTTGTTGGCCAATCCAAAACTTCTCTTGCTCTGGTTCCTGTATGAGATTGGACTAAATAAAAAAAACTGGAGGGTCTTTCCTCTTCCTTGTGCCTCTCATGTCCAGCTCTCCATTTTCTGTGAGAATGCTGGTTTGCCCTAAATCCTTTTAGATTATGCCTTCCTTTCTGGCCATGACTTTCATGAAGAACAGCTGATTAACATCCACAACATTCTTCATCATCCACAAAAAATGGGTCACAATTTGATCAAGAAAATGTGGAACAACTTATACACCTCTTCATTTTAATATTTTTGTGTATAGTTGAATGATCACTTTTCATAAAACCCCAGAATTTACTTGCTGTTTACTGCTTAGCTCTGGCATCAGTATTGTGAGCAGCAACTACTTTGCTGCTCTTTAAATAATATTAATAATACAAAGTAATAATCTCTTAAAATTGCTTCCAGTATTTGTCTCTATTGACTTAACTATTGCACTTAAAGCCAACACTTACCACTTCTAAACTTCAGAAAGTGTAAAAAACATTCCAGAGTCATGTTGCTTAATGGCTTTTTCCACATATTTCTATATTTACTGTGGTATTAGCCTGCAGCATGATGCAGAGCTAAAAGTAATTCTGCAAAGGAGTATTCGTGTCCCTGTTCATATGTCACAAAAGAGAAAAACACATGTGCTTACACAGTGATGTTGTCCCTGTAAAATAGCATTTACTAGTAAGAAAATCACTCAAGTATTCTAACAGGCATTTTTCAAATGGAGTGTGGCTGGTGAACAATGACAGTCTGTGCTTTACAGCAGCGTTTTATTACATTATAAATTCTCAAAGCAGTGACATCAATATTCATCTTCTCTAGTACAATACTGAAGTCATTGCAACTATGAGCAAAGCCTTCCACAACTGATTGTTGTACTGAGTTGTGAGTAAAAACCAAAAAATCAATATTAATAATTTAAAAGAAAAATGCTGAATGAAAAGGGTCGTTGCTAATGCAATATAGGAAAATCTTTCAAAATGTGCCACTTTTTCCCCTCTTATTTCAGCTCAAAGGGGAACAAGACAATGACATTACAATGTGTTACCTCATATGCCATTCAAATTTTAGATGCTTATTTTCAGGCCTCTGTGGATTTTGGTTGAATCAGTTGCTTGGAAGTATCAGTTATCTGGTTCTTCCTTGAAACCCATGTGTTCTTCTAAAGAGCATGTATTTTTACAGGACTGTTGTATACAGCACCTCAAAAGTGTCTGGTCTCCTATAACAGGAAATAAAACAGGAAGATTAGCAAAACATAACTTTCTCCAAAATCTAATGTTAAATGTATTCCTTACTACAATCAATTCTAGTTGCTTAGTACAATTAATTAATTAGCAAATGTAAAGAGACACCATAATTTTGTGTCTTCCAAGGTCACAAACAAGTTGTTTTATTGTATCTTTATCTGACTGTTTTGACCAAGTTTATATGGGTTGTGAAACAAGACAGAAGAAAATTGTGATGGAAATGATATGAATTTTAGAAGGTGTAAGAGAAACAAAGGAAACCAGTAAGTCATTGTTATTCTGTGGGCTTGAGGCAATAGGTAGAATGGTTTACTCTCTGAAAAGTTGTAGAGACCATTTGTTGGTGATTTTTATGTTGGACTCTTTTAAGGCAAGGGTACATTGTCCTGGGTCTTTCTTGCTCCATAACCTTTCATCATCCAATGGCCTTTAAGATCAGGGGATTCTGGCTTGGCTTGAAAAACAAATGCTGGAAATTTCCTAACTGCTGTATTTCTGTTTATGTTAAAATAATATTTAGAATGGAGAGATGGCTGAGATGATAATCTCCAAAGTAAGCAGCATGTCTGTGGTACATATGATTCCTTAACCAAAGGCTGTGGATGGCACAGAAGAAAATGAATCTTTTTTTTTTTGTGGTAATACACATTCCTCCAGAATGAATGTGCAGTGTTAATCTGCATTCTCTTTTTCTGTCTCTCACTCAAACGAATAGTGAAACATTTTTACCTGTAATAATTGTGTCCATTGTAAGAACCTTTTTTATGATTATCTGAAGATAATGATGACAATAAGATAATTTGTGACCACGTAGAGTCAAAACCAAACAATAACCTACAGTCCCATTACGTTACTATGGAGGTGTGAACTTGATAGTCACAAATTTAAGGTAAAAACAGGTATGAAATAGGTATGATCACCACATACACCTCACAGTAAGTATTCTGAAGTCTGCTTAAAGCACACTACCTAGATTCTGAAAAAAAATTGTAAGTCATTAAATAAATATAGAAAGAAATTCAAGCAACTTCAGCACTAGCACTTCCTTGCATGTTTTCCAGTTCTTGGGGAAAATGTAGTACCTTCTCTGAGAAATTGCATTTGCCATTCTCTTGCTACCATTACACAGTTATATATCCCTAGAAAGTATATCCCTTTTCTAAACGCATTTCTGGGAGCTGCAGGTCTGGGAGGCTGATTGCTCCGGGCTGTACATTATTTATTTTCATCAAGTAAGGACTCCAATGTTTTTGCGGTGTTTTCCTTTCCCTTATTCTTGTGGAAACATTCACTAGCTCAGCCACTGTGCCATAGTTTGCAGCAGTAGGATTAGCTAAGAAGCCATATTTTATGAAGTTTCCAATGCCTGCGCGGTTGTCAGCTTTTTTTAACATGCTGATAAATGTGTATAATTCTGCTTGTTGCAGAGAAGATGTGTCTTCTCACATGTTTTTCAGGACTAGCATATGAGCTTTAATAATTTCATCTCTGGAGCTCCAGAGTGTATTAGACATGGGCTTTGTATGGATTGCTTCTCTGTAATTCTGCTGACAGTGTTGTTTGAAAGAAGCTCAGGGTCTCTTAACATTCTATTTAGGTAGCTCTTAGATGAGCATACCTCCTAAAAGCTCTTCAGGAGTGGCATTTGCATTCTTCATACTTCCTGCCCTTATCAGTTAGTCTTAGGAAAATAGATCCTATCAACAATTTCTTCACTGTTTTTCTGAAGTAGCAGTGGAGAGGAAGAGACAGCAGGGTTTTTATGTAAATGAGCTGAATTCCGGTGAGATAAGAGATCCTGTGGGAAATTATGTTATATGTGCTCCTGACTACATTAGGTACTGATGAGTGTATGAGATGCTCAACATATATCATGTTTAAATCTCAAGAAAAAAATTTCTCAAAGTTTCCTCATTTCCTCATTCTTGATCAGATCCCCGATTTTAGGGTTCCTTGATGACAGGCTGAATCTGCCAATAAAAGTACTTAGAGGTAGTTAGTAATATTTGAAGTTGGAGAGACAACAAAGCCAGTATCATGGTGAATGCAAAGGATGTCAAACTATTTCTAACCACTTCAAGAGATTTTTAATGAAGGCAGTATACATATGACTCTTATGATGGGTTGGTGAGTCAGAAAACTGGATAGTCACCTTTTTTCTGAACTTATCTGTATCCACTTCTAATGTGCTAAGTGACAACTCAGGTTATGCTCTCTTCCCAAGTTTAACTTTTCTTTTCTGGCAGTTTCTCTGCAAGGTTTCTTCAATCATACAGTTCAGCAGACTGTGTGCCCTGTGTGTACTGACAGTTAGGGTGACTGTACTTGTACTGATAATGATCGTAATTGTAGCATATATGTAACTCCAGGATTTTCCCACCCTCTTCTGGGAAAGATTTCAGTGAGGGATTTTACCTGAACTTCAGATGTGATTCTGAAATGTATGTTTGAATGTGTGTTAAACCTTATTTTGAGGAAGTGAGACAGATGTAAGGAATTTTCTGTGAGGGTAGTAAATTGGATCTCCTGTTTTCATGCATCTATGATGCCTCATTGAGGTTTTGAGGTTTTATTACGCAGAGTTCAAAGAACAATCTTACAGAGTGAGCTCACTGACAAGCAGTGTCTGTTTTTTACTAAATCAGGATGTGAAGATACTGACCATAGATAGCTGGAATATCAATGAATCTAAAGAAAAGATTCAGAGGTGATGAGTGGATGTTTGTTCCCTGTTCACCTACTTTTTTTAAGGATGGTGTCCTTTGGGTCTGTGACTGTGGGTGTGATGAGGGTGAAAGAAAGGAGAGCAGTGGAAGGAGTGGGAAGCTAAGTTTGGGTGACATTAAGCCCAGATGGGAATTGTGCAGACTAGAGACATTTTAATGCAGGACTATTATTTCATCAACTATTAAAATCTAGCAAAGAATTGGAATTAAAGAGGGGGGAAAAGGTATTTCATAAATACAAGCCTATATGTGGACAAGGCACAGCACTGCTTGATTTTTCATGAGTACTCTTCCAGACCGATACTACAAAAATGATGGCAGCTCCAAAACTGAGAAGACATGACCTGTCTTTGTTTCAAGGTATTATTCCTTTTATTAACAGCAGTCTGGTACCAAATTTAGCAGAATAAATACAATTCTGTTGTACCCCTGGTACCTAGCATCTCCTGCAACCAAAGACACACAGGACTTTGATATGTGTGCAATATTTGTGTTAATAAAATAATTTTTTGCCTTTTAAAAGCCCATATCTCTGATTTAACTGAGATATGAACTGACCTATATTATTCTTTTTCCCCATTGTATTGGCATAGTAGACATAAATATCTTAATTTTACACTAATTGAAGCTGGTACCTTGGAATGCTGAAGCAGCAGATGCACACTTGCTAACAATGAAAACACTGAATCACTGGCAAACAAAATATAATCCATCATAAGCAGCATAAAATGGAATATGTTTCCCTGATGTGTCACTTTCAATCACACACTGACTCATTTAGAATATGAATTTTCCTCAGGGCTTCTGCTATTTCTAAGACTTGCTGACTATTCATACACTGATAGTGTCCATTCTCTTCTCCTTACAGGGTATTTAAATGATAGTGTTCATTAATGTTAATAGAAAAGCCTCAGATTAATTCTTTTAGAAGATATTCAGAAAAATATGCTGTTGGTTTTGACCCAGGATATCTGCACATTAGCTGTTTTCCACTACCCCAACTGAACAAGACAACTGTGTATTTGTGAAAACATGTGCTTCTTTCAATAGAAAAATGTATCTGATCTGAAAGTGAGTTGCCAGGACAGCAACTAAAAACTAAGTATTTTTGTGCTGGGGAAGTTGACACCTTGAAAATGCTTATGTTGTGCTTCAGTACAGCACAGCATCTGGAATCTGCTTTGTGAGCAAAGAGCTGAAGAAAGTTCTGTGTTGGTTTTGAAAATCTTCATCTTCTGCTTTTTCTGAGGAAAAATAGAAAACATATGCATGACTCTAAAGATTCTCTTGTTTTCAGCAGTAGGGGAAGGATGTGGGAAGGTCTGATATCCTTACTCTGATTGGAGTCCCAGTGCTGACATGGAAGGATTAGATGGGGTAATGGTGCAGATACTGAAATGTCTTGAGCTAGGCTGTTTGCGTCCTGACATCTTTAGCTGTTGATTCAAAAAGCTTGGATTTATAAGTAGTCTAGTAGGAGAGGGAGATGTGTCAATCTTGAGATTTTTTCATAAGTGTTTACGGATGCCAGTTATTTACAAAACTTCATTTCCTTAGATTGGATTTTCCTTTGTTCAGCTTTGACACAGGACTTGCAGACATACCTGTTGAGTTTGGATTTACCCACTTATTTTTAACATACCTGCAGAAAAGTGAAGGAAATTACCTCCTCTGTTTTACATTTTAATGTTCCATTTTGAGTTGTGCAAAATAGGTTTAAATGATTATGTACATGGGAACTTGTCATTTGGATATGTTTTGGGCCTGAGTTGCTCAACAATAACTGGTAAGTTGACATTGACAAACTATTATGATCTGAGGAATTAAATAAGATGCCTGTATTCAGCAATTCACTTAGGCCTCTTCCCATCTTTCTCCAGCTTCACAGCTTTGTCCTTTTGCCTCCTTGGCCTGAGGGCATTGTGGAATCAATCACATTGCATGTGCACCCAATAATTCCATCTGTGCACATCAAGGTGCAGGAGGGTGCAAAGCCAAGCTACTGTGGCCCAATTTATCTTTGCCTCTTGTTCCCTTACTTGTATTTGTTCTCATATATACAGTGAAGCCAACAGAGAATATGGGAGAAATGCATCTCTTCAAGCTTGCCTGTGACTGATTATTTTCCTTATAACACGTTCTGCCTTGCACTTAGGTTAGTCATCTCAGGTTCCTGAAAATGCTTGCTTTGTCCTCTGGGAGTACCTACAATTACATGCTGTCTAACCTAAACATCAACCTGCAATTTGATACAAATGCCTAGGGGACTATGTGTTAAGATTTACTACTGTGACATAAAACCCCCAGGATCTTATGCCTGGAGATGTCCAGCAACATGAGTGAAAACCTTTGTTCTTGGCTCAGGTTCTGCATAATCTGCACAAAGTAACCTCCTGAATTTAAAAGAGTGCTGTTAGGCCAACAGTGATAAATGGCATCAGTGTCTGAAAAAGACATAGTGATAATTAAAGCTGAAGCACTGTGATTAGTTTGTTTGCTTATTTCTAGAAACTTTTGTGGTTTTGTTATTGATTTTGTACATGCAGAGATGGTTTAGACAAGGATATTGAATTAGGTTTTATGTCTTCTATAGACTTTCTGCTGAATGCATGCAGTAATATATAGAATAATTGGAGTGAGGGAAGTAAAATGACAGTATCTTAGACTTTTTTTAATTGTCTTGGATACATTGGTTTCAAGAGTTTTTAAGTCTTTAGTAATTAGAAAATTTTTAAGTACTTTGAAGACTTAAATTTTTAAAGTATTTTAATTATTTGAATTTTGCTTTCTCAAAAAGGGAAGAAATAGTCTTGGCAAAACATTTACTGACTATGTAAGTTCTTTTCTCTTTTGCATAGTTGTCTTTGTTTGAAAGACAGGTGTCTGCTAAGGTTGGCAGGAGCCTCCCTTGGAATGGAAAATACATCCCCTCTCCATCTGAATTGTTGTATTTTGAAATTTAGGGGTTTTCAGACAAACATAAGAGAAAAGGAATTAGCCTGTTTTTATACCAAAGTACTGAAGGCAGCACATACAGCCACACCCCCTCATGCACTCTCAAAGTCTTTTCGGAAAGTTGTCCAGTCAGATCAGTGCAAGATGAGGGATCAGAAGACTAAAGTGAGTGGAAAATCCAAAGGTCCGTATGTTATGTAGTTTTCCCTTATTTCTTCCATCTCCTCTATATTTCCTTGCCTCTCCCTCTCTCTTTCCTCCTCCCACTCCACTCTGTCAACAGTCCTTCAGATGGCCCTTCCCCCAAATCTTTTTAACTTTATTCTTTCTCTTCCTTTTTACCTTATTCCCTACCTTTCAACAGAGTTTTAATTTTTGTTTCCCTCTTCTCTATACATTGGCACAGCTTTGTCAGTCTTTTGAATTCTACCCTTTGGATCTTCCTTCAGCTTAAATCCGATACTTGCTTTTATGGTTCCTTAGGGTCCATAGGCTCCATTTGTTTGTCTCTGTCTCCAGAGCATAGAACCCATTTTAGGCAAGGATACATGGCTTTCTGTCTGACTGGAAATAAAAGATGTTAGCTTTTAGAGAAAGTATGATCTAGCCTGTGATGAGTTAGAGTGGCTTGGCCAAATGCCAAGCTTGTCTTTGTAGTACTAAATGATTATCTGCTGGGTCTCACTGATTACCACATAGCTGGAGGAAGGGTGCTGTCAAGATAACATCTTAGTTTCTCCTTTCTTTTCCCTTTTCCCAGATCTGCAAGTATTTAATCTTTTCTGTCTTGCTAAGCTAGAGGTAATTATCTGACCAGGACCTACTCAGTTTTTTCCCTCCTTGCTATATTTCCACTTATTTCCCTGGAGATCATACTTGGAGACTTTTTCTAATTTCTAATATATTATTTCTTTGATAGTTCTGGGTTTTATTCCTTCTGTACTCTTTTCCTTTTCCTTGTAGCCTCTCTTATACAATGCAATAATTCAGAGGACCTGTTGAAACATATAATCATGTAGTCAGTTATGACTGATTTTCCAGTTTTGGCTGGAGTGCCTCTATGACTCCTAAAATAAGTAGTAGGAGCTAATTATTCAGGCAAAAAGAAATTGACCTCAGTCACAAGTGCTTTTGGCATATGAAGACAAAAATCTCAGGACAACCCATACTACATGTTTCTTCTGCCTAGCTTTAAAATTGCAGAGTGTTCTAATTACACTTGTCTTTCTGTCTCTCTCATGGTTTAACTTGATCTCTTTATTGATGACTCCTGTAGGAACATCATATTTGCAGATGTTTTTTCAATTTGTGTTCATATTCTGCTACTCTTATTATTAGAATTATTAGCAGTAGCAGTAATTCTGTGGCTCACTTCTACTGAGTATCCTTTAGAGAATGTTAAATTTTTCTTTGGCAAGGCAAGCTGTCTGAATCCAGAGATAGTAAATCCAGCCTTTAGGAAATAATGTGTTTTTATGATACATAAGGAAACAAGCTTATCTTGAATTTATGAATTTGTTCTCCTATCCATTATGATATTCAATAGTGAATCACAATATCCTCTACTTTCTACCCATAATATATGGCATATTCTTCTACTTCTGACACTAATTTCTTTTTGCTATGTCTCATATAAATTTTCTTGAGAAGCCCTGGAGAAGGATGACTCAAAAAGCCAATAAAGGGCAGATAAATTCCATGTGTACTACAAGCATTCTCATTGTCTTCCAAGAATATCTCAAAAGAATAAAAAATTACTTGAGAATTGCAAAGTGTGACAAAACAAGCATCTCCAGGAATGGACATCTGTCCTCTATCTTTTTGAGGAGGTGATTGCCTGCTACAATATCCCTACAAAGAAATAGAAACTCTTGAAATCAGCTTTCTGTACTCCCTGTTAGTAGTAAAGACTTGCTTTCTCTAAAAAAGTGGCATTTTGCACCTTTGTGAAGTGTCTGTCATTGGTTTGCTAGATGCATTCTTTATTTAGACAGTATGGCTTTTCTTTTTAAGCAGCAAATTTGTTGAGAGTCAATAATTTCTCTTCTCTGTAGTTGGCTTCCTTGGCCTCTTCCCCCCTACGTTTGGAACACATGGAAAATGCCTTGTACTTTGGTAAGAAACCCACTATATAAATATTTATTCATTGTTAGTTATACAAGAAAATATGACACATCTTTTTTTTGTTTGATCTTAAACCCCTTTTTTCTGTGTCTGCCTCTAACTTTCTGCTAGGCTGGCTGTGGTGATTTGAAATTGATTGGCCTTTGGCATTTGGTAATCAGGAAATAATAATTATATAATCATTATATAATTAATATATTAATACATACAATAGTTTAATTTATATAGTGGGATGAGATAATAAATATATTTTACATCTGAAATCTTATATTCTTCTGAATGTAACAAGCATCCTTAAAAGAGCATCAAATGCTCAGAATATGTCAATTTTAAGCACACATGCACTGTCAATAGTCCTGCCAGGGACTCAAAAATGGCAGAATGCAGATATGAGTCTTAGGAAAAGTTATCTTTGGGTGTACAGTAGGGTCATTTATGTAACATCCCAATATAGTCATCATGTACAGTGCATTATGTTCCTGGCTTTTTCTGTGATGATAGTGTATAACACTCTACATTTTCATTATCTTACAGTAAACACACTTCCAGAAAATATAGTATTTAGAAGCTATTATTGTATGCTGCAGTGTGATTACTATAGCCTGGGAACTTCAGACATCCACTGGTGAGCCAGAACTGTGCCCAATGAGTGTTGTGATAGCAGGATAGGACTTTGGCAGAAAATAACCCCTTTTGCTTTCCAGCTGGTCCTCACATTTCAGAGGTGCTCGCTGCAGCTGGGCTGAATTTCCAATACCAGACTTGGCACTATAAATATGGTTGAATTTAGTAAGATCCCAGAAGTAGCAGTAGTGAGGGTTACACTCTCTCTGGTCTTATTCATGACCACACATTTGCTAATAGTGTGGTTTATTACAAGCAACAGATTACAGATTCTTATTATTGCAGTGATAAATTGATCTAGATAATGTGATAAATGCACTAGATATGCAAAACATCAGTGTCTAGCTCCCTGTGGAAGTGTCCCCAAGTTAAAAGGGCACAAATCTTACCAAAGAGGTGTCCCTGTTTTGGGTAGGAGAGAGGAACAAGTATGTCAACTTATCTGCAAGGAGGTTGTATTTTCCTCCTCCACTGTGGAGGATTTCCAGTGTCAGTTTACACTTTTGGGAGAAGTGGAGGTGAGACTGTAGTCAAATGTCCTGTTACTGATGTCATAAATGGGGAGGTAGAACATTATATGTCAATGACAACAAAGATTACAAAGCCTGTGAGTCTTGTGCAGGGGCAGAATAGAACTGTGACATGTTGGTATCACTTCCTCCTCCAAGTGGCTGATGGCAGTGAAAATGATCTGATAACTTATTACCCCATCAGCATGCCTCTGTACCCAGGGAAATCCCTTCACTGCATATCTCAGGACAGATGTCATGAGGATCCCTTCATCACACACATCTCACAGCTACAAGCCTCATTCGTGCAATGAGATCCTTAGAAATTTGACTGCTGAGAAATTTAAATTAATCTTAATAAACAAGATAGCAAATATATGTTTGATCTCCAGCACTTGGCTCTATACGTTTCAGTGTCTATTCTATGTGATGCCTGCTATTGGGATATTTTTCAAGTGCTTTTTATATTAGTATTTTTCTTTTTGGTTTGTCATCCAGTCCTTGATTTCTGCGGTACATGTACTTTGAATAACAAAGAGCTGTTCTTTAAAGCCAGAGGCTGAGCATACCTAGCACTTTCTTGGAATTGCTAAAGAGTTTTATATTTCCTAAGGTTGTGATTTAGTATTTTACAGCAGAGTTCTGCTAATTTCTATGCTTGTCTAGATCTAAGATCAGTCTTTTTTGATGGTGAGTTTACTGACACTGTAAAGAAGTGAGCACTGAATTATTAAAGAAACAAACAAAATGTTAAAGAACAAATAAAAGAATCTAAATGAGAGAACAGGAAGGCAGAACAGGGAACTATGCAGTCAGGTATGTCAGGTACTGTGTTGCAGTGACTTGCAAGTTTAATATGCTGAGAAAACAGCCTGATTTGGGGTCTACTGGAGGGTCCAAATGAGTCTTGCTGTTGGGTTTATGTGCTTTTTTTCAAAAGAGAAATTTAACTGCTACAAAATACACCATAAAAGCTACTGGTTTAATAAATATTACAATTATGCAAACATTTTAATTAGTGTCTTGGAACTTTGACTGTTAGGAAAACCATGCTTGTTCTTTGAGATTTTAGGCAGTCATCAAAGATACTCACAGGAAAAAGCCAGCACCATAAGTATGTGATTCATTCAGAGTTGCTACTGGATTTATTATGGATTGAACAAAACTTTTAGTTAGTCACTTTCAAAATGAATGATGTGCAAAAAAAAAATTATCAAGGTTTTATTCAGAAGAAATGTGTGACCTTTGCATTTATTGCTATTGTGATGAGCTCTCTTCCTCAAAATCAGGTTCATTACATCAAAACCATGTTGAAATCCATTACACCTCTAAAAAATATCCAGAATCTACCTTTGAATGTTACACTGCTGTTCTGTGCTTCTTGTGTGGTGAGACATGAACTTATGGGACATTTTAATGATGAGTTCTACAAAAATGCTGAGTAACTATAGCAACATCCATATTATCACAAGTTAAGTTGACTTAATATTTCTTGTTTAATCCTTAAGTTTGCCCAGGGATTTTTCTATTCAGTCCCAAATCAGTCTTGCATAAATCAGAAATAGCCCTAGAGGGAGATACGGTTATTCAAAACAGGCAAGTCAAGAAAATAATTATAAGAGGAATATGTGTCTGCATTTTATTTCAACTAAAGGGCAAGACATTAAGTAAGAGTAGAATTTTTTTTGTAATTTCATAGTGAGTTTGCCTTTCTATTGCTTTTGAGTTCACATAGACACAAATTGTTAATATATAAAAAGGCATATATGAGAAAAGGAGGTCATTAGGCCTAGAATATG
This sequence comes from Bombycilla garrulus, assembly GCA_013400315.1. NCBI lineage: Eukaryota > Metazoa > Chordata > Aves > Passeriformes > Bombycillidae > Bombycilla > Bombycilla garrulus. The sequence goes on from VXBU01004954.1 coordinate 152,072, forward strand.
CTTAGAATAGAATAGGCCAAAAAAAATCAGAAAAAGTATGTGATTGGAAGTATGGAGCATTTTTATTTATGGTTAGTCTTCTGGAGCTTGTTTCCAAACAATAAATTTTACTCCATTAGTTTACAAATGTCTTTTTTCTGTCTTTCATGACTATCTCATAATTATAGTGCAACGTTTTTAGTAACTTTGATACATCGTGAAGGTGTCTTTTGACTTTTCCTAAGAGGAAAACAGAATAGCAAAAATACTGAATCTTGACTTCCAGGGTTTGACTGGGAGATTACAGAGAGCAAGGTCTACAAGGCTGTGGGAAACTGACTCCACTGAGGAATAGCAGTTGAGTCAAAAAGACTTTCAGAAATCATTTCAGTCACTTTTCATATATCACAAAGAGGAGCACAGGGTATAAACAAAAGCATTTTGTTTTACTTTGTCAATATGTGTGCCTGGAGGTAACTATTGTTTTGGAAGACCATTACCCATCTGTTGGAAGTTTCATAGCAGATAAAAGTAATGACAGAATAATTTGTGAGCTTGTGAATCACTGCTGGAAGTCGCACAGGAGGAAGAAATAACAGAGTGGGCATGACAAATGCTGTTATCTGGGATGAAATGAGTTGTGTGGGAAGGAAAAAAGGAATGGCTGAGCATCAAACAGCAGGAAGACTGGAAGGATGGAGGAGTTAATGGATGAAAACTGTGTGTGTAGTGAGGTGTCATGATCTGCCTCAAAGAGCAGCTTACGTCATGAACTGAGTTCCTGTTGTAGCAGTCAAGCATTTTTCAGTGCTTGTAACTTTTTTTAACAGCTCTGGCTCAGGTGGCTACCTTTGGGCTCAAGTTCCCTGTTTCCACTCATGCAATGCAAAAAGGGGACTAGAGCAGGTTCTAGATCCCATTGGCCTTGCCCCTTGCTACCTCGACTTTGTTCAGCCTGGGTTTCCTTGCTGCGTCCAATGTTTCTGTGGCCCCTCAGTGCACACTGGGATGTTCCTGTGAGGAAACAAGTCTTTTGAACACTTAAAGCTGGACTTTCCCCTGGACAGAGTTAAGAGAATGGGAAGTCTTTGTTGGAAATGTTTAAAAGAGGAAACACAAAACAATGCGAACTAAAGCCACCAGCTTTGGTATTTGAGTTTTGTCTGTAAAGCACTTGCTTTTTTTCTTGGCATTTTCTGTATGTAGGAAGTAATAAAAATTCTCATTGTTTAGAGAACCAAATGCATGCAGATTTTACTTTGGTGCAGAAATGAAACAATATTATGCCTGGTAGATCAACGAGATCTATTTGTGACTTACTGCAAGTGTTGGGGGTTGGTAACCTAAATAATTGTCCCTTGAGAAGCCTAGCTAACTTTCTTGCAGTATTTTTTCCAAGGAATATCAAAACTATCTTTTTACACTTAGGAACAGTGCTCTAATGAGGAAAAGCAGTGGCTTCAGTAATCCCAAGGGCAAAGACAAAACAGGAACTGAATGAGTGAAGCTAAAACTTTAAATAAATTTAAGTGAAGCATTTAAAAAGTGCAATCACACTGGCAGCTTCCATCCTGCTACTAATTAATTCTGATTTTTGCAATCCATGTATAATGTGCATCATCCTTGAATAAATGAAGAAATGCATATGGAATACTGTCTGCTCAAAATTGATGCAACTATAAGAAAGAAATTGTCTACCCCAAGGACATTTTTATTTTTTAAAAAAGTGGTAATTGCTCTGCTAACAGTTTTGAAGATAGAGCTTTTCAGCTGGCTTATTTAGTCTTATCAGGTAAGAAATGCAAGAGATATGAACCATGTGTTGTGAGCATGTGGAAGAGCAGTTGTGGAATTCATTCCAAAATGGAATCATTGTGCATTAAGGATATCCTATAGCAGAATAGAAATATACTTCAGTGTTTTCATTTTTCAAAAAAATTACTTTCAAAATATGTTGGTTTACTACCTTGTGTGTATGCTTGCACATTTTTAATTTTAAATTTTGAATGAAACCTTAATGAATTGCCAATTCCAAGAATGGCTAGTTAACATGATTTCAGTGTGTGCTGAGGGAGTTTTATGGAAAAAAGTCACACTAGAAGATCCACAGTTTCAGCAAGCAATCTAGAGATGTGTAAGAGCTGATGAAGTAAATCATTACTTAATCTCGCTTATTATAAGGCTTTTACTCATGAGACATGCAAGGAACCTCAGCATACTAATGCATGATAGTTTTATGGGCTTGGTCCTTAAAATAGAGTGGACAGATTTGTGGTGATTATGAAAATTAAACAAGTATTAAAAAAATCAAAGCATTTAAAGTTGTCTAAAATCCATGCATGGCCTTTTATATTTTGATTATGCTAAACAAATTTAAACGTAAATGAAGACATTTATAGGTTGCTAAAAGTGATATATCATGACATGAGTGCATACTACCTTGATTATGCATTCAGAAATTACCTGATGAGAACAGTTTACACTCTCAACAGTGGAAAATCAAAGTGCAGTTGATTGATGGGTTCCATTTAGAGATGTCTGGGAAACAGTCATAGATCTGTAGTGTGCAATAGATAATTGCTTTTTCCCTGCAAGTCAGAAACTTATATAGGAAAGGTAAAGCTCTAAAAAAAATTAGTGTAGAAGTAACATAGCTGCATATGTGCTTTTCCAGAATTGATTCAACTTCCTAGCAGTGGAAGAGGTCTACAGTCTGAAGCAGCATGTTTTGAGATAGCTTGAATATCTCAGTAGAAAATTGACATGTAGATCGAGACTGTAAAAATTACTCACTATAAAAATCAGGATTTGGAAAAACAGTAGCAAAGAGTGATCAGTCTTAATGATTTTCATCTTACCCCCTCAATTTGGAGTGTAAGTTAAGAACACACCTGAATAAGAGGGGACATCTGTGGGAAGAAGAGGAGGGTGTGGTTTTCTTTCTGAGCAGAGAATCACAGTTTGAACCAGCTTCAGGATGGACATGGACAGAAATAAACAGGCAACATGCATGGAGTTTGGAATATGTGGCTCTGTTGGAGACTTAGGGACTGACGAAGACAGAGAACATGCAGCGGGAGAGGTGACAGAAGGGTGAAACTATTAGCTGTGGAGTGTCCCTCCAGGTACCCTAAAGTTTGTAACTAAAGACAGCAGTCTCAGTATGCTAAATAAATCCATACAGTTACAAAAAAAAGGTAAGAAAGAAAAGGAAAAACCCCAAACACTGAGTTCCTGTTCCAGACTACCAAGTGTTCATTTACATTTATACCATCTGTAGCATGACATTTTCTGGAGCCACTGCTGACCTTCCTGTGCGCGATTTCCCTTTTCTCCACCTTTCTCAAGGAAAGGAGCCTGATGGTTTCCAGTTATTGCTGTTCAGTGTATTTTAAAAAATATTACAAAATTACTTAAAACAATTTCCCTTTCTCTTCAGTTAGTCTTCCTAGGATTTTAAGAGTGAGGCATTGCTCTGGTGTCTTGAATTTGGACTGTAGCCCCAATATCTGGTATCAGAGAATGTAATTTTCTTTTGGAATGAGCTGATCTATAGATCTGGGGAAAAAACCGTAAACTATTCAGGCTTTTTTTGAGTCTGAGCCTGGTGGGTAACTCAGAATGTTCATGTATTCTTTTATAATGGAAAGAGGAAGTCAAACTTTAGTTGACCACAGAGGAGAAATAACTTGTTTCATACCACAAACATAATATTTGTCTCTGTCTTTCTTTTCCAACCTCAGCACCTTTTCTCATCAATGTGTTACTGCCTCCCTCCAGTTGATTGCTATTACCACCTATGTCATACCCTCTTTATAATCTGAGACCAGATCCCCTTATTTGGTACAGCTGACTCTTTTCTTTCCTCTTTTTTGTAGTCTGTGTGTTTGGAAATGGGGTTGTGTATGCTGCGCCATTCACCTTCCAGATACAGGGCAGCATTTCTCCATCTGTGTGGAAATGTAATGAAAAAAAGCACAGCAGGTCTTGGAGTACTCCTGTAGTCTGTTTTAACAGTTTGAATTGTTTCTGTTTAGATCCTGTTTGATCTGGTTTGAACCTGACTTGTGAGCAAACAGCCATTCACTTTTTTTTCTATTTATTGTTTATGAATTACAAAAAGGATAATGCTCTGAATAGGGGTTTAATATTCAGAATTTTATTCTAGTTCTAATGCATGCTAGGTTGCTAAAACAACCTAGTATGGTAATCCAGCTGGTTTCTCAGAGGCTGTCAAAATGCAGTATGTGGGTGTGTGTATATGTGTATGTAGAAGAACAAATCAAGAAGCTGTTATATCAATTTAAGACTAAATTGAGGCTGAAAACTATCCATATTCAACTGGCATTGTTTTGGAATGCCATATGTTCTAGGATGAAAATGAAGTTAGTGACTCTTGGTTATGATGATATCAGAACACCCAGAAATCAAAATTTTCTAGCTCTTCTCTCCACAAGGCATAATAAGGCAACACCTAATTCACTTAGAGTGTTGTATGCTTTTCTTTCCTTCAAGGTGAGTAATAGGATGATTCAAGTTTTTTGGTGCAGATGTTACCTGCTTCCAAATATTCCAAAATATATGTTACCCTTTGGAATTGTTTTTAATATCGATCCTTTCATGAAGTATATTGCTACGTACTCCTAAAGAACTACTGCCTGAGCATTTGACACCTATGTGAAAATACCTTCCATAACACTGATTTTTGTCTTACCCAATTTTAGGCACCACAATATAAAAAAAATGTAAAGCTATTAGAGATCATCCAAAGGATAACTGAAGTTGGTGAAGGGCCTTAAGGGGAAGCTGTAATGGAGTGGCTGAGGTCACTGGGTCTCTTCAGCCTGGAGAAGACTGAAGAGGGAGACCTCATTGTTGTTACAACTTCCCTTTGCTCATGAGAGGAAGTGGAGGGCCAGACTCTCTGCTCTGTGGTAACCAGTACAGGACCTTAAGGCAATGGCCTGAACTAGTGTCAGGAAAGGTTTAAGTATGTTATTAGGAAAGGGTTCTTCCACTAGAGGGTGGTCAGGCACTGAACAGGCTCCCCAGGGAATGGTCACAGCCCTAAGGCTGCCAGAGCTCAAAAGTGTTTGGACAATGCTCTCAGGAACAGGGTGGGACAGCTGGGGTGTCCTGTGCAGGGCCGGGAATTGGAGTTTGATGATCCTTGTGAGTCCCTTACAACTCAGCTTATTCTGTGGTTCTATGACCTAGTGAGGCTGTTCTTTAGGCTGCCCATGATGGTGGGTGAAGACTTTTGTGGAGACGGCAAAAGCAGCATCCTGAAGAGTCTGCTCAAGGAGGACTTGCCCAGGGAGGTCAATCCCTGACACTTGGGTTTGTTCCTTCAGGTGTGGCTCAGTGCCCTCCTGCAGTCCCTGCTCATTGTAGGGATTCCCAGGTCCACAACAGCTGGGTGTGGGTACAGCAGCCCCAAGGCTGCTGGCAGTCCAGGTGAGCTGGGACCTGAGCCCAAAAACTTCCTTTATCTGGCACATCTGTCTGTGCCGATGGGAAACTCTACCATAGCAGGCAAATACTTCTGATTTAATGGGTAAATAAGGAATATCCATCTCATGTCAGCTTGTATTTGCCAACATTTGTTCATGTTGAGCAGATTTCCTGCTAGGTCAAAGAATATATTGCATGTAGCAGTATATACATATATTTGTTTTTCTTTTCAAATTATTTTACCTGCACCTGCAGGTATTTTTAGACTTCTGCTGGATGCAGCTGCAATTTTTTGTTCCCATCACATATGCATTCCTAAAGAAAGAGCTTTGGGGTGTGTGTTTTCTCTCACTTCTTTGCTTTCCTTTTGCCTTCTGCAAAACCCCCAGAATTATAACCAAACATACACTGTTGGCATTTTGCTTACGGAAAATGCTGTTTACAATTTTTCATAGAATCATGGAATGGCTTGGATTGGAAGGGACCTTAAAGATTATCTCATCTCAACCCCCTGCCATGGGGAGGTGCCAGCCACTAGACCAGGTCCAGCATGGCCTTGAACACTTCCAGGGATGGGGCATCCAGAACTCCTCTGGGAAAGCCTGTGCCGGTGCATTACCATGCTCACATAAAAGGACTTTTTTCTGATATCTACTCTGAATTAAGATATAATAATCATATTACATAATAGTAGATTTAATAAAGTATAAAATACTCTAAATACATTTTCTAATAGAACACTATATAAAATTACACATATAATAAACTGTACAATAATAATTGAATACAATGATAATATATTGTAGAAACTATGAGTTTTGTTCTATCTTGTCTATTCTGCCTACACAGTAAGTCCATGTCAGCCAATATAAAGAGTAAATGGAAATAAATGTGGTGTGCAAACTCTGTATTTATTTCCCAGAATGATTTGCTACCAAAAACAAATCAAGTAATTCTCAGTAACAGGAAGCCTTTGGTGAATGTTTTCCCTCTCTAGACTGGTGGATCTTAATCAGCTAATCAAGCAGATAATTCTTTCTCATACTGATTACATGGTGTTCTGGATTTAAGCAGAGATGGGTGATGGCAGCCATACATTTAGGTAAAGTGGTAGCTTCCCAAAATACCTGATACCTATGGAAATGTCCTCCTCCACCACTATTCCTTCTGTTACTCTCATATTAATTTTCAATACTGAAGAAGAAACAGTTGACTCAGGTTCATGGTTCATGTTGTAAATGAACCTGCCTGTCAGGACAGTGACCTGAAGAGGAAATTTGTAAGAAGCAAGAGCTTGCCTTTGATAAGCAATCACCAAGCAATTATTACTTTATCACAATGATGAGGAAAATGAGTAGTTAGATGAACGGAAATTTGCTTTAATGTTATCTACCCTTGATGCCATTGAGCTTTAAAGCAATATTCAGCCTTCTATTAGAAAAGAAAAATGGCAACTATTAAGTATGGTGATTTTTTTTCCAAGTTGCTTGGTGTCTGTCAGCTGGGATGTTCAACCTTTTATTACATCCTTGCAACAACCCTGACAATGAAATGTGGTTTTTTTTTTCTCCTGCTTGATATAAAAATCCTAGTAGGAGGTCTTACTTTCAAAGGCATCTGATAAGAGAGCCTACTCATAGAGCTGAGAGGAAATCAACTGAACTTCATTTCATGTGGCTATGATGCTTAAGTCCCATTGCTTTTATGGGATTTTTCTGACAGTGTTCTTTCTTCTAGCTTACACTATTCTCTTGTCTCATGCTTACATTTATTTTGGTAAGTCTGCTTGTAATTTTAGGCTGTGAAATCTAGAATATGATATAACACTATATTGGCACACTATAGTGAAATTTCAAATATTTTTGTAGGTAGAACCTATCAGTGAGAGCTGAATAACACTGCTATCACTAAATGAGATGAAGGAAATCTTCTGTGGCCCTAATAGATATTCTCTCATATCTTCAAACTTGAAAATGTACATTAAAAAGAAAATAATCCCTATTGCCCATTTCAAATTCCTGGCCTAAGAGGAATGACCCATGGTATTTATCTTTCTCCCCTCTCCTTTTGAGCAATGCTAATACTTTAAGCTGGAGGTTGCAAGGCACCAGTGAGCCAGTATGAGCATACAGAATCCCATTTGGCTGCTGATGGATGCTGGAATTTTTGTGGAGTGGGCTGTGTGCTGCAGCTGGCATCTCCCCAGAGCTGGCCCAGGAGCTGCTTGGTTTGCTGGCATGGCATTTGAAGGCTGGTTCATATCCTGGCTGTGCTGCACAGGTGCATCATGTCAGTTCTCTTATGACTCTCAGCACACACTTATGAAAGAAGGGCTCTGGATCCCATGCCTGTCTTCTCTGATCAGGAAAGTTTACTGGAAAATCATGGAAGGGCAAAGTTGGGGCTCCAGGAGGGTGACATACAATTGGACACAGCTTGGAGTTGTAAGCAAAAAAATGTTAAAACCTACTATGCATTCAGATTCACAGAAACACAGAATAAGCTAGTTTGGAAGGGACCCTCTAGAACCATTGAGTCCCAACTCTTGGCCTTGCACAGGACCATCCTCAAAAGTCACATCAAATGCCTGAGACCATTGTCCAAAAGCTTCCTGAACTTTGTCAGGCTTGGTGCTGTGACTGCTTCCTGGGGAGCCTGTTCCAATGCCCAACCAACCTCTGAGTGAAGGGTGATATCCAACCTAAACCTTGATATCTAAATTAAACCTTCTGACACAAGTTCAGGCCATTCTCTCAGGTGCTGTCAAGGGGAACCATAAAGAAGAGATCAGGTTTTCCCCTCCTCTTCCACTCATGAGGAAGTTGTAGTTAGTCCTTACTTGTACACACAAAGGCTGCAGCTTTTTGCTGGAGGCTGGTCCAACATTCAAGATGAATGCTTGCCTTGGTTTTTTATCATGTCCTCTTGGATGTCCTTGTCTTCAAATCAGGAAGTCTGTACTTTTGTCTGATCACATAAAAGCTACATTCCTGAGAGAGGATTTTCAGGAGAGAAGGCGTCCTACTGCTCTTTGCCTGTCAACAATCCCTGCCCTCACACAGCAGCTTTGCTGTGTGGATTTGGGACAGTCACAGCCTGATTTTGCCATAACCTCCTTCCTGGGCAGGTTGTCCTGCCCAGTCATCTCCAGCCAAACCCTGTGCCATGTGCTCCCCAGTAGCATGGGTGTCCCTTCCTCTGTTATTTGATGTGTTGTTTGTGGTGAGGGGAAAAGAGCTGCCTGCTGATACACAGCTTAGATTTTACCTAGATTTTATGCTTTTTTGTCCCTGTGTCTATCACATTCTAATGACCCTAGTCCAGGTCCTCACTTTAATTCCTGATTTGCTTTCCTAGCTGTCTCTGTTGTGAATTGTTATCATTGGATGGACTAGAAGGTGAACAGAGAAACCTTTTGCAGAATGTGATTGATTTACTTACAGTCAAGAGAAACTGAAGTGATGGAAGAAAAGTGAAAAAACTACATTTTATGCTTTAGATGCATTTTTGTTTAATTCCATAATATTGAATAAATTCTACATTTTAAGGCTGTGGGACACACAGGAAAGCCTTCAGCCTGTTTGGAAGTCCATGCTGAGAGAAAAGGAACAACCATGGAGAGATAAAGGTACAATCTCTAAGATCCCCTAGGGCCTAGGCAACTGCTAGGCTTTATTTCAGTCAGGTCTCATTCTGATTTAAAGATGAAAAAAGTCAAAAAAAGCTGGAACATGCATACAGAGAAGAATTTATAGTTAGAAGATCACCACAGTGATCAGTGAGAGGATACAGGGAAACAGCTAAAGAATCATAGAATCAGAGTGTGAGAGGAGAACTTAAGGATCTTCTAGTTCCAACTCCCTTCCATGAGCAGAGACACAAAATAACCTGCTTTTGACTCAGAATGGTTTTGTTTGTTTAAAAACAGTGTGATAAGGTGGAGAAAGGTCAAGGAAGAGCAGCTAGAGAAAGGTATTGAAAATCCTGTGTCACTATTGTTCTGTTTATATTGTGCAGATGGTTTATGTTGCTGTACTTTCTCTCCCCCTGGATGCTATTATTTTCCTTTCCTGATAGTCTGAAGGAAAATAAAAAAAAGATCCTAGGGTGGGCTTATTGATTTAGAGCTGCCAAATTCTCCTGATGTGCCATTCTAACAGCTAATTGAAAGGTTTCTGTTGTGTAATCAAAAGTATGCTTTTGGGAGCTGAAACGCCCTGTTTTGCTTCTCAGCTTTTTGATCTGAAATAACTAGGTGAGCTGATCCAGGAAGCTGACTACGGAGATGTATATCCCTAATTTCCTCCTTTCACTTGCCTCAACTGTGCTAACTTTTTAGCTCCTTTTAACTAACTGTCATTAAAAGCAAAGTCATTTGCTTCAGATGCTTCTATTCCTCAAAACATCATTAGGTCTTGAAAAATGTTTTCTGCTCAAAATCTCACTTTCCATCTTCAATGAAGAAATAGACATCGTTACTTAACTCTGTAGGAAAGAAAATATTTTTAAGCTCTGTACCTCATTCATGTTTCTGTCTCTCTAGCCATGAGAAACATTGTGACTGAAAGGCTCCATCAGGTTAAAAAGACATTTCTTTTCCAAACCAGACTCTCTCTCTCTTCTGCCTGCAAGTACCTCAGTGTTGTCACAGCTTTATTCAAATGAATTCATCCAATACACATCTAAGAAGAAGGAGACTTTTAATGCTCTTGAAACAATTCCCCAAATTTGAAGTGTATTTATATATTTTTGCCTTCATACACATAGTAAAAAGCATGGTATTAGTTAAAAAATGTGATGGTCTAGCTTTAGCAGTGGGCACCTGCTGCACTAGTCTGTTTCTGGAAGTATGAAGTCACGCAAAGCAAGTCCCTAATCCTATGGCATTTTCATTTTTGTCAGTATTGGGCCTTGTCACAAATATTGATGGCTCCTTTTTCCCCACCACAGTTTAATCTCGGTGCACTATCTTTACCATTAAATGGTTATTATTTACATTGTTGCAGTGTTAGTTACACTAGTTTGAGATTTGAGTCTTTGTAACAGAGTTTGTTTCCTAGATGGGAGTTTTCCTTGTAGAATCTAATGGGATTAACAGTTTCAGAATGGCAAATACTTTAAATCTCTGTTAGATCCTTAACCTGTGTCCACCCCTTTCAGGATGTCTCTTTGTGACTCTAGGACACGGGAGCCTTGCCTTGAAGGTGTCCAGGGCAAGACTGCAATGCCATTTGGCTGGAATTTTTTATCCTAATATAACATAAAAATGCCTACTTATATTCTATGTCAGATGACCTGTCTTCTTCAGGACTTCTGCAAGGTCAACACTGTGAGTATTCTCTTGCAAATAAAGAAAATTATGTATCATAGAATAAATTAATGCATAAGGGTTTCACCTGGAAAGCCCCATGCCATTACTTTTGTGCTCTGTAATGAAACTGATTTTAAAATGAGATTTTAAAAAAATAATTCAAGTTCTCTTTT
>VXBU01004954.1:172442-191950 GCA_013400315.1 Bombycilla garrulus
CATCAAGCTATCCGTGGATAGTCTTCATCTTCTCACTGAGAGCACTACAAATAATGACATCCCTGGACTACACGAGCCAAAGCGAGTTCCTGGGAACCCCCATGAGCAAGGACTCCTGACTCTGCAGCACAAGCAGCAGATTCGATTTGCACCTGCTCCTCAGTGGTGTCCTGAGGGAGCAGCAGAGGTGTGTGCAGCCCCTCGAGTTCCCCACCCATAGCTGTCCTAATAAAGGCCTTTTGAAAGGAGATTGGTCTCCTGGCCCTATATATAACAGGAGGACCTGCTGTTCCAGCTTGTTTCGCCTGTGGCTCCTGCTACAGCTCCTTTTGCCATACAAAGGGAGCACCGGGATGGGCTGGCTCTGGGGCTTTGTAAAGGAAACCTCTCCTCCATCTCTTTCTGCCGGCCATGTCCGCCATCGTCCATGCGGAGACAGCCGGCTGGAGCCGGTGCCACAGCGCCCCCTGCAGGCGCGGGGGAGTCACCGCACCGGCCCCGCTCACCGGGAGCCAGCAGCGCCCCTGCTGGCTGTGCCCGGAACTGCACCGCGGGGAAAGCGCTCACAGAGCGGGAAGAGACTGCTCACTGGGGCTTCTGTTCTTGTTCGGTGTTGTTACCGCTGCTGTTGTTTGCTTTGTTATACATACACACACACTAATAAACAACTCTTATTCCTTTTCTCTTCTGTTTGCCTGAAAGCCCCTTAATTTCAAAATTATAATAATTTCCATTCCAAGGGAGGCTCCCGCCTTCCTTAGCAGACGCCTGTCTTTCAAACCAAGACACCAGTATACTTGCAAGGAGATGAAACAAAAGAATTGTAAAGAGAATATCTTTGAACTATTGTTTTCCTGGAATGTCCAATCTCAGTCTACTCAGATTAAGCAAGTTTCAAAGTGTGTCCTCATGCAATCCTCATGTGTGTATTCTGACACATTTTCATCATCTATCATTTTGCCAATTTTGCCATCTGCCCCTGAAAGCAAAATAAAACAAAACATACCACTTAGTGTTCCTCCAGAATCAATCTTAGTGTTTGAGGGATGAAAACAGTTCTTTTTATCTGGCAAAGAAGTCAAATCTTCAGGGAGCAAAATGTTTTTTTTCTCAGTACTGAAAAAAATTGCAGTTGTGAGAAAATGTTTCAGCCATTGAATGCTGCAAATACTTCGAAAGTCAATTTAGAATTTTTCAAGATGTAAGGAGAAAAAGAGTTGTGAGACTGTTCTGGGCCCTGGGCATTTCCTGGGGCAAAACCTGACTATTTTTCTCAGCATGTCAGCAGTCCCTATAATGTGTCTTAGACTCATCTACTCCTGCTCAATCAGACATGTCACAAACAAGTATGGTTCAAGAGCTGAATTTTTACTTGGCCTACAGGTCTGCTGATTCACTGCTTCTGACTCTCTCCAGAATCCCTGATCATGGAACATTTAGAAGTGATATGAGAACTCAGCCTTCACTGAAAATGTCAGGGCCACTTCCACTTGTATCCACTACTATATGTGAAAGAGAAAGAAACCAGAGGCCAGTATTCTCACTGTTTAATTCCTAGCTCATACTCCAGCTAGGAGCCAATTTTCATTAAATTGTTGCAGAAAGAAGGCTCCTCCTGTGGCTACTTCAGAACAAAGGACTATGTTAGGCCCTCTGTCCGTGTAGTTTTACTTCTCCCATTATATTTTTCCAGTTGCAATTGTGCATTTTTTTTAAGTGGTATGCGAAAAAAAATCCTGCCTCTTCTTTTTACTGTATTGCTGACGTCAACTGCTAAATGAGATCTTGAAATATTTCCCCCTCTCCCTCTAATATATTCTAATATGAAGCACAGATTCAGGCCGTTGCAGAAGATAAAGAACACTGTACATTGCTTTTAGGTGTATGTTGTTTTCTCAAAGCATAAATAGAAGGCAGCAGTTTGTATCTCTGATATGTAGTCTCCAAGACTTCTTTGATCCCTTGGAATTGCAGGACCTATAGTGTGTCAGAATAGCAAATATATTTTAATACTCTTTTTGGCTCAGGGTTATCCTAGAAATTGGCAAAAGGATGTCCAACATTTCAGAGCAACACTCTGCCATCTAGACCTTTATAGATGCCTTTAGCTGAGAATACAAAGAAGTATGAAATTCAAATACATCATACAGAATATTTTGGTTTGTAGTGCTTTTCAACAAGGCATTGATAATCATTAAGATAATAGCACAGATCTTCTTGTGCTAAAAAGCCTTGTCCCCTCCTAGTGTTGGTGCAACCAAGTTCTTTAAGTGATGATTTACAGGGAGAGAGGGAAGGAATAGAAATGTGCCACATAATGCAGTGATGGCCAGCTGGCATCAGATTAATTCTTTTATTTCCTTACCTGGTGTGTTGCTTTTTAATTGAAGAGGTCTTGTAAGAATGTACATTTTCCCCAGAAATGTACACCATGATACAACTGGCTGGCTATTAGACAGCAATAAATAGCAGCTCTTGGCCACACTCAGTACCAGAAAATAATGGACTTCTGTCTTGCTACAGATGCACTAATCTAAAAATAAATTTAGAAATATTATTAAGCATTTAGAAATGTTTAGAAATACTACTGAAGAGTCACTGCACCTGTAGTTTTGCTGTTATCATGAAATTATTTGATTTCGTCTGGCCTTTCTTCATTTGTTGAATAAATATCTCAAGGCACCTTATGGTCACATGCTATCTTTTTATCACATGTAATTGTGATTTTGAAATTACACTCTTGAAATGAAGCCAAGAGATGGAGTGGAAGGTTGAAAACTCCAACTTTTCAGAATTCATGTCGGAGTGAGTATTTGTGGAGTCTCTTGGCAGCCTGTATTGCTGTATCCTGCTGAGAAAATCCACTCCCCTAATCATGGCTCAGCATAATCCATGGTATTGTGTAAATAAGAAATAATGGTGGGCAATTTCCTGCCCAGGTGATTTTTTTTCCTCAGTTGCTTCTACATAGCTAGGATTTTGTCCTCAAACTTTAATGAGATTTGAAGGTGTTTGCCACTTCACCAGATTGGATTGTTATTTCCTTGGTTTTTTTGATGGAATCCAAGCACATAAAAAAAGACATTTCACTTAAAATAGAAGAGCAGAAATAACCCACTTTCCTCTTGATCTGCCCCCAGATGCAAACATAAGGATAGGTAGAAATATGTGTCTGTTGTTGTTATATTTACTAGATTACAGTGTTACAGGAGTTGAGGTAGGGAAATGCATTTTTTAGCTTTATATTGACAGTGCTTCTTTAAATAATAAAAAGAAAAAGTAGAAAATAGCATTTCAAAAAGAAAGAGCCAAAATATAGCTCATAAAAGCCCATATTTCATTTTAGCAGCTGTGTTGTTTCTCTGTGTATAATCTGCATATCTATTGCTTTACCTCTACACTCTGAAATCAGTGTTTAGGGGGCACAGGCTATAGTGATACATGACATAAAGTAGCTTGATGCAAATATTTACAAGTGTTTAGTGTCAATAATAATTGCAATATTGCTGGTAAGATACATTGTAATTCAAAGGTAAGATCTTAATGAAATTTAGCAAAAGTTTGTATTATATCGCAAACTTTGTAACATTTTCTTGTGATTCGTATTTGTTGTTTTATAAGCAACAAGTGTATTAATGTCACATAAATAATTGATTTATGAAATAATAAAGTCATTAAAAACCTGTGACAGTTAAAAGGAAAGTGTTCAACTTTGAATCTCTAGTTACTAATTTTCTTTGGAACCCAACTTAAAACACAGCTTTTGTCTTTTTAGGGATCTGCATTTGGCTTCCTGTAAGGTGCAAATATCTTGTGTGACATTACCTTTTAGGACACTAATTGGCAAATAAATGAAATTATTTTTTTATATGTCCAAGCAGTAATATTTTGCTGAAAATGAAATTAATTTTATTTTTCTCATGTGAATGCTGTCATTTTAATGTCATTAATGGCATGAGACCATTATCTTCAAATTTCATCAGAACATTTTACTTGAGATGTGAGTCATTCTTGAAAGCTTTTGGAATTCTACAGATTTAATTTAAATAAGGCTGATGAGTATTTGAAATGAATGTTCTGTCTATGCTTGAGGTGAAGTCTGTGCAACAGACCTTAGAACTCAATTCAGCAAAACAATTAAAATTACATTTAGCTTTCAGTTCATGACTTGTTGCCTTTGTTTTGTTCTTCCATTTAATGGTTCTTCCTGCTGTTATAATTCATTCAAGATGCAATTTGGAATTTCTATCATTTGCAGATAGCTCTCGTATGGCAATAATACAAAGTCTTCCTGGAATTAGCATAATAAATATTTTTCTTTATGAACAGTTGTACTCCTGCTTGATCTTTAAAGAATTCTAAGCTGTGTGGAAGTGATATTCAAATCCATTCACTCATCCATCAATAGTAACAGGAAGATCCTCCTCATTAAGTACACAGTTAAACAGCTAGGGGGAAAAGTGGATATGAGATCAAGTGCATTGCACCTTTTATATAAAATTTTCACGATGTGGTGGGTTGTGAATAAGATCTGTGAAGATTTATCTGTCTTGGGTGTTTCTTAGGCTTTCTTCTGAAAGTAAAAAGTGTGGCACCAGCACTGGTGACTACATAATATGACTACACCAAAAACATTTTTCCCCCCTTGATTTTAATTATATATTACTGGGAGACTTTCAGGGAGCATGTATTTCCGATGCTTGCTTTTAGAACCAACATTTGGTCTCTTGCCATTCTGAGAAGAAAGCTGGGACTAAAAGAAGGTTGTAATGCAAGAACTTGAACCACATATGTCATGGAAATAAAAGAGGGAAGTCATCAGATTTGATAAATTTGCCAAATAATGCAGGAGTGCATATTTCCTTTTTGGTGCCTACATTTCTTCCAAGCCATACTGCAAAGTTTCTATTGACCAGAGAAAACAAAATTTATTATATTTTTTGACAGAGTTCAGCTAATCCGAAAGTCTGTGTTTTAAACAGGAAGTATGAAGGGGTTATGCATTTCTCTGCAAGACTCTTTTATTGCTAAAATACTTTAAAGAAAGCCTTCCAAGTGTAAAAACACTGGGAAAAGCTGGCCCTACACCTGAAGACTGATTTTTTAAAGCTTTGCTGCATTTTTGCCGTCAGCAACTGGGAAGTTACAACCTTACACAGACTGAGTTCCAGCAGACTGGGCTTCTTTCTTTGTGTACATTATGTAGTCCATGTGAGGGCACTTGTTTGTGGTCAAAAGAGCTGTCACTAAATATTTAAATGCCAGTTCTGTGAAAATTAGTCACATGGCAATTTAGGTTGTCTCCTTATTTGTTGCTGCCTGATGAATCAGAGCTGTGACTTTCAACTTGGAAAAAAAATGGCCAGTCTTTTTGTAGAGGCTCAATAAGAAGGAAAACCAGCACATATTTGTCTTTTGCACAATAGAGGAGATGAAAATTACCTCCTGTACCTAGCCTACGCTTAGTTATCTGGCAAGTGTACCACAGGGACCTCCCATCCTTTTCATTCTTGCTTAGGGGATTCGGAAACAGATCCTCTGAGACACAATGAGAAAGATATGACAAGGAAATCCAAATTCATCCCATATACTACTCCAACTTGAACAGCATGGCAACAAGCAGTTCCTGGGAAAAGCAAAACCATCAGAACTAACTCAAGTGACATCTGAGCATCTCATTCAAGGATTCAGAGCTTTTCTATCATCTGGAAGGCAATATACCACCAAATAATACAAATTCAGCCTCCTGTTGTTAGATACTTACTGGCATGAATTCTAGTAGTGGCAAAACAGAACATAAATGTTGGTATAATCTTTTTTACTTGAAAATGATCCTTAAAAAAACACTGCCTTGGTAACTTTGTAATGAAAAGCTGCCACACAGGTGATAGTGTTTACATTCACCTCTAATGTAAATTTTTAGCTGCCTTCCTTCCTATCCTTTCTGCTTGTCCTGGTAGCCTGGCTCCTCCCAGGAACTGTTGATGCTACAGGCTTCCTCTTCTTTTCCCAGATGGGGAAGTAATTATTGCCCAGCTGAGCATCCTAAAGGCTTTGGTCCCTCTTCAGGAGGGCAGTTTCTCTCCTTGCAGCTCATTCAAGATCACTTTAAAGCCAATTATCTTTGCCTTGCAAGATGATATGTGGTAATTAATGGGAGTGGGAAGAGATGGTTACAAGCTCTTTATAGCTACTGTACCTGGAATATATTGTATAATAAAGTACTGTTATAAAGCTACTGTAGATATCCAATGTTCTTGAGTTCTGTGTTATACTATTATATTTTAAGCTCATTGCACTTAATGTAAGTGGTATATCTTATTTTATTAATCAAAAGGCAGTAAAGAGGGCCAAAAAGCTCAGTCATGAGATATTCAGGATGAACTGAAGGACACTGGTGGACCTATTTCATCTGAAACGATAAAACCTTGAAAGGGGATCTAAAGTATAGATTTTTCTTGTACCAGTTCTTAATAATTGGTCTTAAAATTTTTGCTTGTTTTCTGTTGTTTCAGACATAGGTTTTGAAACTAGAACAGCTGCTGTTAAATCAGTATAGTAATATTTATACATATAAACAGAAAAATATAGAAAATTTTGTGCTGAAAGTTACTACATTAAAATTTAGAGTTCTAAATAACACTATTAGAATTCCCTGGATGTAGTCATACTTTTTATTATAGGATCCCCAAATGCCCTCTGACAGGATCTTCACTGTGAGATGCTGAAATAATCAGTCCTCTTGACTCACCTAATATTCCTAACATGTATATCTCAAGAATGCCTAGGTTTTTTGTGGGAGATAGGAAACAGAAAGCTCAACAGAAAGCACTCTGGGAAAGGCTCAGCTAACAGAGAGGTAAAAAAAACCAGGTCCTGTGACTGGAGAATGGGTTGTATGGCTGGCATGGAGTGGCAGAAGCCAATGAATGCTTGTTTGGGTTAAATTAAGAACATAAAAATGTTCAGTTTGTTACAACAAATTATATTCTTTGGAGTAAGCAAGGAGGTCTCTGTCTTTGTTCCCCATTGCTGCAGTTCTTGTCTTTGTTGTCCTGCCATCAGTTAAAATGCTGTGCTAGTGAGATAATAGCTGAGATTTATATTAGAGTGATAAAATTAATTTAAATTTCTTTATTTACTTTTGTTATTGAAATGTGTTTTTATGTTTTGAATCTCTCTCGTTAACATGGTAACCACAACTTAGTCAAACATGAGGGTTTGTTGAACTGTATGATTCCAAGAATGATCTATGTCAAGGTAGATTTATGTTTTACAGTGCTTTTTAATAATCCTGTTTGCTTTAAAACAAAGCAAACAATAAACTTAAAGAATGTTATAACTATCCTGAGGATAAATTATAAAACTTCTGAGAGTTCGCGTATGCTTAAAATATATCGAACATGTTAAAATTAATAAATCAGGTTGCTAAAGTATTTTTTATTACATCCTGATATAGATTGACAGTAAGCCCATGTTTAAAGGTACTTGTGTGCACTGCCTTAGGATATGCAAAACTCTATTATTAAATACATACTGTTGCTATTACATACTATTTTTTTTTCATGGTTATACTTCTTATACCATATTTTATCTCTGACTGCAATATTTTTGGTAAATGTCTATGAAAAGACAGAAGAGTCATTGCAAAATCACAGTGCATCAAATTCTTCCATACTTGTAGCTGTGGAATGTTGGAATGTTTCTAAGCTCCAAGGGTTCATCATCTCATGCATAAATTAATTTTACCAGCTTCTGATTTTGTTTTTCTTTTTGGTCAGGCTCTGTAAGTAGAACTATCTGTTTCCTTGTTATTTTCTTTGTATGCATCGGGAGTTGGGAAAGGCAATTTTTGGAGAGTTATGGTAACATAAACCAGCGTGATCTTGTGTTGCCAATGGCAGCCAGACAGCTGAGGGGCTGAGTAGCTGCTTGTTACAGGAGGGGTGTAAACTAAAGCAGTGGAAGTCTCTGCAAAGGAATCCGGGAACAATCACATCTCCCAGAACATATATTACTGAGTATATATATATATATATGTATGCATAGATTACTCTAATTTGTCTTGATTGTCTTGATTTCATTGCCACAGAAGTAATTTGTATGTATTGGGGCTACAATTATTGGGAAGACTCATGGATCTGCCATAGGAGAAAAATTGGCATTGTGTTTGTCCCTACCTTTATCTTGTGCTCAGAAGTAAGTTAATCTCATAGCCTCCATCTGCACTCTGAAGAGAAGGTTATATTTGATTTCTTTGTGCTCTGCATTTACTGTTGGATTAAATAACTCCCCTCTTCCATTGAAATATACACAGTCTCTTCATTTCCACAAACATTTCTGTTGTGCATCCTCAGTGCTGGAAGCTTTCTGCTGTTTCCATGTAATCTGTTGGCATTTCTGTAGCTTTAAGTATTTTTCAATCTAGTAAAATCATAATAAGTTTTCTAATGTAAAGATTTAAAACTGTTTACTAAGAAATATTTTGAAGCTAGGATGCCTGCTGGACTGTGAAATAGACTCTACATGATTGGCCTAACTCTGCACTCTTAACAATTTTGAGTCTTTATTGATGTTTTGTGCAGTGCTCACACTATAAAAAATTAAGCATTTTTCTCTCCAGTTTAGAGAAAATAAGTCATGGCTGCTAATGATTTCATCCTATCTATTTGCTAGAAATAAATGAGAATGGATGTTTAGTGAGATTTTGTCTTGCACTGATCTGGCAGTCCTTGTAAATAGGATAAAACCTTTTCTGGTACTTCCTGTCTCCCTCACTTGAGACTTGCTGCTGTCAAACCCAGAAAAGACAAGTCAGGCTTATGAGCTAGAAAGTGCCATGGAAGGTACTGAAGCAATACAAGAGCCTGTCAAATCAAGTGGCTCCTCCTTTCAATCACATGAGGTTCCAAGCCCGAAAAATAAGAGCAGTGTAATTTCTGAGAGTTACTTGGAAACCTCCTTATTTTTCCTGCTGACTCGTGGCCTTGAGGATGTGTCAGGCTGGAAGGACAGACGTCTTGCCCATTTCCCTGCTGAGACCAGCATCAACTGTAACTGTGGTTTTTTTTCTATTTATCCAGCCTTTTCTTAAAACCCTCTGGTGATGGTAAACCTGTGATCTTCAAGGATCTTTAGTTCAGTGTACCACTATTTATGTTGATAAGAAGTTCGTTGTACTAAGCAAATCTTTTGATATAATCCAAGTTCATTAATTTGTTTGGTTGACATAGACATGAACACAATGTTCCTTCCCTTTGGCAGCAGTTTTTGGCACATGTCATTCTTGTGGCTTCTGAATCTCCTCATCTTTAAACCAATCTTTTTGAGTCGTTATCAAAATACAATTCATGTTTTTGAGGTCTCTGACTCCATTAGCTGTTTTCATCCAGATTTACCTCGTTTGGCCCATGATGTTCTTTGATGCATGCTGCTATAAACTGGTTGCCATATTCTCATTGCATTCCCAAGCAGGGCATCATTTATCTGGTTATGGATTATATTATTCTATCTAATCATATGAGATTGGCAGGCCATGCTGCTGTTCATAATCCCAGAGAGATATTTGATGTCCCAACCTGTATGCAAAGGGATGCTGAAGAGAGGATCTCAACAGGTCCTTCTACCAATAGTAGCAGGTACTATGATCATAAAAGACTGAACCGCAGTATTTTTTTCAGACAAATTTTAGAGTGGATATAAGGATTTGGAGAAGCAAAATATATGCTACAACTAATGGGAGGAATTTTTTGTTTCCTGATAGCAAAATGGGTCTAGGTTTACTGGGGAAAAAATAAACTTTTTTGTGCAGATGGTGGTAGAAATGAGGTGGTGTCTGGTTATGTGTCTGTCTCCTTAAATCTGAGAGATATGAGCCTTTGAAGAGAGTAAAAAAACAAATAAGACAGGGGTTTTTCTCAGGAGACTTATTCATGTGTTGATACCTTTTATTTCCTCATTATTTTGAATTCTTTTTCTTTTTTTTTTTTTTTTTGGCTATTCTCCAAAATAAATCTGTTTATTATCAATAGAAACTATTTCAAATGTCCAATTAACAAATATTTTTGGGAATAAATGTTTACATATTAGAACAAATAATAGAATGCAAACTTTGAAATATTTGTGGCTCCTTATAAATAAATTAAAAAGAATCAAAGGTTTTTTCAGGAGCAGGGAAAGAAAAAGGCATCAAGGGAGATTAAGGACCTACATTATTAGTATTATTAGAATTATTTTATAGCACATTGCAGTTTTGCACATTGCAAATCCTTTCCAGCAGCAGCATAGTCCATAAATAATACATGCCTAGAGATAATTGTATTTGCCTTGAGAAACTGCATTAAAAAAACGTATTTAGTTCATATCTGGATGCTTGCTAATAGAGGATAACATACTTATATAAGGAAACAATAATTTCATAGATATAGGTTGTGATCAGTACACTATTTGAATCTGGGATGGACAAAGTAAGGAAAAAGTAATAATATTTTTAAAAAGATTCTGTGTGAATTTACCTTTTTACATAAGAGAGGAGGAACAGGAATACTTCTTAAACTATAATTTCAAGTCAAAAGTGAGGTGAAGGACTAATTATTAGAAATAGTTTCATGTCTTCTGTATGATATGATACTGTTTATTGTACACTCACTTCATAGCAGATTACCTCAAAATACAACCATTCTAATGATAAAATGTAAATCTTTAAACCTTGCTTATCTTCAACTTTGTTTCTCACAAGCATTATATATTGAAGGAAACTCATTTGGAATCCACAGTAAGCCTTGAGCAGAATAATGCCAGCACTTGCTTCATCCATCCCCTTGGAATTTCATATCTTGTGTTTTGTGGAATAGACGAGACAGCATTTCCTTCTTCCTCTCCAGCAGCAGAATAAGTGAACTGAGAATGGAAAACAATTAACAATTGTCTTTTCCCCTGACCCAGCAGGAGTAGGAGAGAGAAACTCTTTTTATTTTATTTTTTTTTTAATGTGGCTGATATTACTTCCTGGTGGTCTGTAACTCAGCTCGGAGTTAAAATTTGCGAATTGGCATACCTATGCTAGAAGTAGCCTTGCAGTGTGGGTTGTCTGAAGTAACAAAATTTAAGGTAGGATGCAAAAGAACAGATGATCAGGAAAATGAATGGGACATACAGAAGAAAGGGCAAATATTTTCCAAAATTTTATTCAATTGCTTTTGAATGCTTTGTTGTTAATAGAAGCCAGAGAGCTTCTCTTTTTGCCATCTCAAGGTTTACATTGCCTGCTGTAAAGATTCAAAGTTGAAAAAGATTATATTAATTTTTATATATAAGAAAAATTATGACCTGAGACCTTGCAGGCAGGAGGGTGAGCATGTGCATAACCCTGTAGAGCAGCTGTAATTAGGGCTGGACACACTCTGGAAAGCAGCTGTCAGTCAGCTCTTTATGTTTCAGGTTTCAGTAGGCTGAAAGGAAATAGAAAATACAGAATTTTTAGTGTGGGAAAAATCTATTCTGCCTCTCTAACTTGCTGACTTTTACATGGAGAGAAAAGATTCCTTTTCGTTAAATGGACAACTGCATAGCTAAGAAATCATACTCTCATTAATAAAAAAAATAAGCAACTAAAATTACAGGATTAATTTTATTACATTAGCATGAATTAGACATGAATGAAGGTCTAACAGTTGACCTGAGAAGCATACGGAGATGAACTGCTGCTAACAACATTATAATAAATGATTTTTATCTTCCCTCCACATAGAAGTCCATGAATTTAGTGTCCAAACTCTAATTTAAGAAGACGGGATGAATGCTTTAATAATGAAACCTGCCTTTGAGAACAAGATGATATACATTGTGACCTATAGAAAACTAAATTAAAACATATAAGGAACTGTGAAAATCAACAAGTGAGGCAAAACTTTCTAAGACTGAAATACATCCTCATATATTTTTTTTCTCTTCAAATTTTTTTTCTTTTTTTTTAAAAACAAACAAACAACCAACAACAACACCAAAAAAACCCAACCCCCCAAAAAAACCACATTGAATCAGGCCAGACTGGAGTATTTCTGCAAAGATATTTAACTTGGAGAAGAATGATTAGAAAGGTGTTTTGGTTGAGGATTTGAAAGGAGTGTGTGTGTGTGTGTGTGTGTGTGTGTGTATGAATAAGAGAAAGACAACAAACAACATTTTTGTCAGGGTAGCTCCTGGGAATCTGAGTGCAGCAGCAGCAATGGGATGCTCTCTACAGAAGACGGATGTGAAAAGTTGTTACTGGTTGCCTTACTCTCCCTAACTTGGAGTTTAGCCACTTGGAGTGGGTTTTCTAATGAACTATGATGTGATACAGCAAGGGTTTTATGGAACATTTCATATTGATTACTCTGCATAGGCCTATGATTATGGAAGATTTCCTCATCAGTACGAAAAGGATGCTTGAATTTAGAGCTTTATTTCATAAGTGGAATTAGGTCTTGAAATACGGCCACAAAGAATATCCTTCCCTGGTATTTTTTCCTCTTTATTTAAAACCAGATAAGAAAAAAAAAAAGCTTCCTAAATGCTTTCTTTTTCTTTCTTTTGTCTTAAAAATAGTCCAGCAGAACATCTGCATTTGTTTCAAGTCTTCAAAGCATGACACACAAAAAGTGGCCTCTGAGAGGGTGTATGGCACCTATGGCTGAGCCCGGAAGCTCCAGAGCAGTGGGGATAATGGGGGACTCTAACTCTTATTGTCCTTATTTTGGGTTGTTAGCACTTCTCTGCTAATTCGAACAAACATATTCAAATATTTTCCACAAATCTTTGCTATAGTGTAAGCAATCAGAAGGGCTTTTTACTGCACATAATGCAGAGAACAGACTTAAAAACAAGACCAAAAAGAAAACAAAAAAAGAAGCACGCTCAGCTTTTCAGGGGAAGAGAAACAAAAAGAAATTGTTTGAAGCTGTGATTTCCAGGATCAATTTAGTTGAGAACTTAAGCCATCAACAACACTAGTCACCATTTCTAGGAATGATCTGAGTGTCAGGGGAGACTGTCTGGAAATACAACAGGATTGATTGCCAGTACTATAAAATGACATTTTAGAATTATGTTGACAGCTTGGAGAAATGGGATAGATGAAATGTAACCTGACATTGCATTTTTAACAAAATAGTTTGCAGAATCAAGATAGGGATTAATTGACAACGGTTCTGTGGAGCAAGAGTTTGAGATTACAATGAACGGCTTCATAAAAAACCTGTAAAAAACCATCCCAGTATCACTCTAAGTTTATAAATCTACAAAAGCCATGAGAAACCATGAGAGAGATATCTCACCAAGGGGACTGGGAGTGTATCTGAGTGTAACATATGGCAAAAGCAGGGCAAGTTGAGCCTAGAAATGAAAAGAATTGGACTGAACTGGAGAAGAAGTCAGGTATTTCCCTAAGGGAAGATTTTGTCTTCCTTTTTTATTACCCCCCCAATACCCAAGTCAGCAATTAAGTTTATATGAATGGCAATGAAATAATTGAATAAAATTGCTGTAGCTGAAACTGTTTTGCCAATAACAGTGTGGCAAGTACTGAACTCAAATTAGACATTATGAAAAACTTTCTAATGGCAAGAGTGTCAAAGTAAATGTAACAGCTGTCCTAGATTCTAGCCTTGAAGGTTTGGATGTTATTTTAATACAAAGGCTAAGTAGGGATCACCCAATACATGAGATTGATTTTTTGATCTCATTATCCATGCTTAGGGATCAGTGCCTCCCTCCATTTCCCTGCTATGCCTTGCAGCTCTTATTTGCTTAATTTATAATTCTTAGAAGTCTCTAATTTTCAGTCTCATGACTCCTTTTACCTTTCCTTAAATTTTTGCTCCTAGGTTAATTTTAGTCCCTGGTCTTGATTATACACAGACATGTTTTATTCACTATCAGCAGACTGTGATAGTCCCATTCTTTCCTCTGTGTCTGTCTGGACTGCATTCCCTCTTCTGAGGTGCAACTGTGGAGTTCAGCATTTGCTCACTTTTATCAATATATAGGTAACTCCAGAGTAAGCCTTAACAAATGAAACACTGTGTGATTTCATAATAGCAATGATTTGATTGCTAGCCTGAAAATTAGTATTGTGAGTATACTAAATGATTGAGTAAATCCTTTAGAATATTGTGTATTCCTGGCAGAAGATAATTAATGCTATTCAATTAGAATTCAGAATTCTGCACACTTGGGACCTGATGGAGCACATAATTATGCAAGATGTGTGTACAAATTCATTGGCATCTAAAAATATTAAACTCACAGTAAAGACTATGGCTTTTCAAAGATCGCATAAATACTGACTTTCCAGATAGCAAGCTGAGTATTTTAAAGATTTCCTATGGTCATATTTCATACTAAACTTTCATTTTTTGGAAGGATTACATGGCTGTAATTCTTTTTTTGTGCATCAGATTGCCCAGTGGTAACACACAAAATGTTTTACATTAATTTTCTTTTTTCCATCTTAAACTGTTTCAATCCAAATAACTAAATTGTAATTAAAAAAAAAATTACAATGATGTGTCGCTATAGGACATGAAAGAACATAGACACGCACCGCAGCTCAGGTGATCAGAAGAGAGGAGAAGAACGTTTATTTTTTCTGACTCCAGTATTTATAGTTTTCCAAAAGTGACAGTGGATTGGACGGTGGCAGTGCCACCTCTCCAAAGACACTGGACAGACAAACAGTCCATCAATTTTTCTCCTCCTCTATGAAGGAATGCAAAAACACTGAGGTGTTTACAGAAAGTGTGTGAGAAAGTTCTTCACAAATATGTAAATATCAGAAGGCTTAGAAAGTCTTACAAAAATCAGGGCGACAGAGATGACTCTGACAGATACTGCAACAACCAGAAATACATACTGAAAAGGCAGAGAGTCATAGCCTAATCTTTCTATTCAGAATGGTCTTGGGGTGATTTTATAAAAATACTGTATTCCCCAGTTGCCTGCTTTATGCTCAGAAATAGGTTCTAGGTTAAGAGGTTAAGAGGTTAAGCTAAGTCCAGGAGGCAGGGGGTGGGGGAGCCGGGGAAGTTCTTTGGTGGTGTGTTTTAGCACACAGTCCCCGTTCTCAGCTCCGCAGTGGAGAGAGGGAGTTACACTCTTTGCTTTTAGCTAGCTTCTTTTTGTTAGCTGAGGCAAGAAATTTTTCCCGGGACTCAGGCTTCTTCTTCTGGAACTGTTCAGCTTAGCTCTGGTCTGAGAACCACAACGTCACCGGGAGTCAGATGCTGTCACTGGCTGGGCGCGTCGGGACGCCGCATCCCAGCTCCAGACCTCGCGGGGGAGCCAAGCCACAGCTAAAGAAAGAACTCTGAATCCATTGTCTTTCTCCGGAGTNGAACCACAACGTCACCGGCAGTCAGATGCTGTCACTGGCTGGGCGTCGGGACGCCGCATCCCAGCTCCAGACCTCGCGGGGGAGCCAAGCCACAGCTAAAGAAAGAACTCTGAATCCACTGTCTTTCTCCGGAGTGAGAATCCAATTAACAGTTATTCTTTTTTCCATGCCTGCAGGCACTCTGCTTGTTAAATAAACAGGTTTTTTCACTTTCCTCCAAGAAATTCCTTTTCTATTGGTGGGACAGAGGGTGCCAAAACCTGCCTCCTTTAGAGGAGATGTTAGTTTCAGGACATTTCCTCCTAAAATTGTCTCAAACTGAGACAAAATCTCAGATCTTATGAGTGGTTCTGCAAGAAGGAAGAAAGCTGAGTTCTCAGGTGGCCAAGGTACCCCATGGCACCTGGTCTGTATCAGGAATAGTGTGGCAGCAGGACCAGGCACAAATTGTTCCTTGTGCTGGGCACTGGTGAGGCCACACCTCAAATCCTGCGCTCAGTTTTGGACCCCTCAGTTCAGGAAGGACATTGAGGTGCTGGAACACGTCCAGAGAAGGGCAATGGAGCTGGGGAAGAATCTGGAGCAGCTGAGGGAGCTGGAGTGGGGCTCATCCTGGAGAAAAGGAGCCTCAGCGGGGACCTTCTTGCTATTTAAAACCCCCTGAAAGGAGGATTTAGCCAGCTAGGGAATAGGCTGAGAAATGACTGGACATGGCACTTGCTGCCATGCTTCAGTTCATTATGCTGGTGTGGTGGTGACTGGTCACAGGCTGGACTCGATGAACACGGGCATCTTATCCAGCTCCAATGCTTTTATGATTCTAAAATAATATTGTGTCTTCTTGTACCTGGCTCTTCCCTATTTCAGACTGGTCACAGTTTTTGGGAACTGATCCCTTTTTGTTTGTGATGAGGGTTTGGGAATAATACTTTATAACTGTTGAGAACCAGAATGTGTAACATCATTCTCTGCTGCGTGAAACCTTCACCAGCACCAAGATGTAAACTGAGGGTGACGAAATGTGGACACTGAATTCTGACCAGAGCTGCTTGTGTAGCTGCATCCAGCTCTGAAATGCAGTGCTTAGTCCATTCTGTGACATTTTACTCTTCCACCTGTACTTTTGGCTGTTGATTGTTGCTGGTTTACATCACCTGCCACATAGCATCACCCCACAGCAAATTCAGGGCATGTGGGAGAGAAATGAGAGCAGAGTTGTAAGGCAGACTCTGGCCTCTGCAATGTAGTGGTCTGGGTCACAATCACACCAATCCCACACAAAGCATCTTAGCTATGCATCTATGAAGGTCACAGATTAAATTTTACGTTGTTTTTATGCTGTTTCATGAAGTTTGGCAGTAGGTTGCTACTGTAACTGTATGCAATCAAAATAAAAAGCAGTTATATACCTTCTCTACTCCAGTGCTGCCTATCTTCACACACTGTGGGGCTGCTTAAAAGCGCTCCAATACTTTAACTTTGTTATGGGTAGATAAATAGACTATAGATAATGGGTTTGTGGTCTTAAGAGAAACTGGTGCAGAATATTAAACACACTGAGATGGAAAGCAGTATCTTTTAGTGCACCATAAGGATCTCATACTTTATATAACAACTATAATTGGAAATATTCCATTTAAACTGTGTAATTCGAATCACATTTGTGTGAGTACTTGAAGTTCCTGATAACTTGGGTTTTATCTCATCATGTAAATGATAAGTAATTTTCTCAGCACTAATAACAGGTACAAAGAAGAGAAAGAATTTCAGAATATATATTTTCCATTGTGAGTTACATGCCATTAATACTGAAGAAAATACCAGGCCTTCAACCAAAAATAAACCCAACTTTCATGCCATTCAGTCATAGTTTTGTTGTTTGTATTGCATGTATATTTTGAGGGTTGTGAGTAAGGGATAGTAAATTCTAACTAAAGGAAGACCTCTGAACACAGTAATTGCAAACTTTTACAGCAGTTTTTAAAAGGCAGAAGTGTCTGTCACAGTTGTACATAGGTAAAAAATCATGAACATGGAGATCTCAATACCTCTGGTGTTCTGTTTTTTTCTCTTGTTGGACACATCTAATAAACCTAAGAACAACACAAAAGGGAATTTTTTCATAGCAAGTCATAATTAAAAACCCAAACTTCTGCAACTTTTTGTGCTTGCGCCATTTGCTTTCTAGGTTTGTATTGAAATAGAATTTCTTTGATTTCATTTTAGGTAGATTTTCCCATTATGACTTCATAAAATGTGTAGTAGAGAAATCAAGAGATCCTACTGTTCAACAGTAACAACCCCAACTTTGTCCATTCTTTTAATAGCACATATTTCCACTAAGTGAAAAATTTCATATACTCTTGGACGTGTTAGAAAAAAGGTCAAATAATCTAGCATTATTACTCACCAATCTGCAATTATATAATAAAAATCTCATCCATCTTAATGCATATTTGCAAAATGTCAGAAACAGGATATTTCTGTGAAAATTGTAACTTCAGTTTTTTTAGTTTTGTTCCATAAAATCTCCAGCTTAATTTTACTGAGCACTGAATATGCATAATCACATATGTGTATCTATGCTTTACAAAATGACAGGTTATTTTTCATAAGATTAATTATATAAATAATTTAGATTTTGTTAGAGGTGAATGCTGTGAAGTAGAGAATTCAGAACGAGTGAAAATTTGCCTAATATATTTGGATGCCTTTATTTCTCTTCACTGTATTTTAACTAGTCCCCCATTTAGCAGAAACACTTAAATATGTGCTTTATATGAGACACACTTGTTCTGCTGAAGAAATTGGGTCATCTCCAGTCAGCTTAAAGGTGGTCTGAGCATGAAGTTTATATATAGACACCGGGGTTATTTATACTCATCAAGCTGTCTAATGACCTTACCAGAACCAACCAAAAAACTCCTTTTAATCAACGTCAGGTAGTGGGAAACAAGTGTGTGGGCAGTGTGTACTAATATTTCCATTTTTAAGCTAAATGTGAGAAGACTTGGGGTGAACTTTTTTTCATCAGATGCAATATAGTTCAGTCCTCAAAGATCCTTAAAATTAATTGTGTACTAAGGGATGAGGTGTGAAAAACTCTTGTTATTCCTCATTTGACCTTACTCCCACCTTGTAGCTGTAATTTGCCAAAATATTTCCAGTAAGAGAAATTAAACTAAACACTTTAAAGAATAAAGGTCACATTTTCATCTGGTATAAATCAGATGAGCTCCATTAAAACAATGAAAAAATAATAGCTTTTAATTTAAAAATGTCAAGTTCTTGTAGTTGCTGCTTGTTCATTTTGTATATCTGCACTATACATTGCCTGCATAACTCAGCTTGCTTTTCTGTGCTGTTTTCTTTAATTTTACTTACTTGATATCCATAAGAGGAAGAGTCAAACTGTATAATCCTGGATCAAGAAGAATCTGATATTTTAATAGGTTATTCCATTTGTACTTTGACTGCTCTGAGTTCATTATTAATATGAAGGCACATTTTAAAATGTTGCTCTGCTTTTGTAGAACATTTTCTTGCTTATCTTCTGATCTTTCAGGTTTTCACCCTTCTTGAACTGGGGTATTACAGCTTCTGCTCATATTAGTTTTTGACAGCCATATTTGCTTAACTTTCAGCTGTCAACCTCTTAGAAATGTGAGGTGTTCTGATTCTTTGGTTGAAATGGGCTGTTACTGTGGCAACAAGATTAGTATGGCAGCCTTATTTTTCTGTCTTTGCACTCTTTGCACCCTTAACAGGTCTCAGACAGCCCCTTGGTTATCTTGGTGGTGGTTTATGTCTTCTTTTTTTTGTTGTTTTTACTACTTCATTCTCTAGAGAAAGGATCTTAAAAACACTGATTCAACCTGTGTTTTCATGAAATTCCTAACATCAGCTGCTTTTATTTTTTAAAATAAATTAACCTAGAGTAGTATAAATTCAAAGGACTTATTTGGTAATGCTCAAATTAATGATTCAGAATCTATGAATTTGATGATGGTTTAAATTTATAGAAGGTCTGAAAATTCTGTGTGGTGGGCACAGGCTTTTAGCACTGAATCTCAGACAGCTTCTGGGATAAATCTTGTCAGTAAAGCAAATCCAGCCTGCAATTTTTGATTGATGT
>VXBU01004954.1:199840-215939 GCA_013400315.1 Bombycilla garrulus
CTATCCCAGTGCTGGATTTATGGTTTCCTTACCTATTTTCATGGGACTCAACAAATAAGAGCAAATCTAGGATGCCAGCTATATCTGCCTTGCTTCTTTGGATTTTGATAGAACACATAGAATGACCTTTACCTAAACTGTAGTTAAACCAGAAAATGTGCTCAGAACACTTGCAGGTTTTATTTTAAATGTGAAGAAAAGAAAAGAAAAAGAAAAAGAAAAAAGAAAAGAAAANAAAAAGAAAAGAAAAGAAAAGAAAAGAAAAGAAAAGAAAAGAAAAGAAAAGAAAAGAAAAGAAAAGAAAAGAAAAGAAAAGAAAAGAAAAGAAAAGAAAAGAGAAAAGAGAAGAGAAAAGAAAAGAGAATCTTTTGAAGGCAGGGATTTTAAGGGTTAGTTAAACTCATCAATCTTGGAGCATGCATCGCAGTTTTTGAAGAATTTTGTTTAAATTATTCTCAATAGCAGAGAAATATAACTAATCTGAGGACTTTCCATTATGTCCAGTTTTGAAAGAAGCAGCTTGATTTCCTGCAACTGTAATTCAAAGCCAGATTGGAAATTTGTCCCATTGCTCTTTCCTCCTGTTTGAAACTTATTCCAAATTGTAACAATTTTACATCATTTTAAAAAATCTACTTGTGAAGACTTTGCTTTTTCACTCTATGTGCCCTCTAAGAATATTTATGGGGTCATTCCCACTTAGGTGCCCATGTAACTCCCATTAACAATAATAGGGCTTTAGGTGGGTGCTTGAAGGAATGAATATAGAGTTACTATGTTTGGAAGAAAGAGGAAAAGTTCCTTATTCAGCTGAGATTTCATTAGAATTTCAGATGCCAGTTTTTAAGAGGAGGCTCAGTGGATCTGTGTTTCATATAGTGCCCAGGGCAAAGTAAATGCTTAATCTGGCTGCTGTGATTCATTTTCTTGATGGTGATATTCAAAATTGAAGTTGTTGTTGTACTGGTGCACTGAATATGATAATTTTACTTTCTGGTATCTAGGGAAAAAACGTGGTTTATTCTTGGCGTTTTTTTTTTTTTTTTTTACTTCTAAAATCCTTTTAAAATGTAAATGAATACATTGTAAGCCAAATCTGAATTACAAATATTCTGTCTGGAGTTTTGTGTGAATACTATGTAAATTGTGTTCATCTTTAAAAGCTGTGGATAGGATTTTGTAATATAACATCTGCTAAGGTCTCCTGGTTTTCTTCAAATCAGAAGCTTCCACATTTCAAATACGGAAAAACTGTATATACACACATATGTATATGTATTTAGGCATACATACTATATGTATGTGTGTGTGTGCATGTATGTGCATGGCAATAATTTAGAGCAGCTCTTCTTTTATTCCAAAATCACCCAGGTTTGAACAGCAAACTCATACATTTGTGAGGCATAAGTTTTGTCAATACATGATATTAGCAGAGAATTGCAGGGTACTCAAATGTAACATCTCCTAGAGTTTAACTAAAACTCTGTTGTGGAGTTTTATGTAGCAGTTCCTAATTTAGTATGAAACAGCTCATGATTTTGTACGTATGCACATAAATCCTCCTTCTGGGGAAGACACTTAATAACTGACAATTTGTGGTTCCTAAATTGTGACTATAACAGCTATGGGGAGTCTGTCCATAGTTGGACAGGGATGGTCCCCTCCACAGTCTGGAAGGGATGATGGCAGAAATATTGGTGGCAGAAATATAGATCTTGCTCTTCTTCTACCCTGTACAGTAGCAAGGACTCCAGCTATGTGATCTGGCACAAGGCTGTTTTATTACCTAACAGCTCTGAGGCAAGGGTTTAAAGCCAGGCAGTGAATCACTTTTGTAAATCACCTTCTTTCACTTGATTACTGTTTAGTTTGGTTTGAAACAGAAAAGGACTGATCAAAGTTTGTAACTCAGTACTGAAGAGTGGTTTAGTTTCAGCATCATGGTGTCTTGCAAGGGGATCAGGAGACAGATGTGTTAATTGCCATCTTGAACTCAGCAAAGCTTCGTATTCACATTCTGAGGATGATCAGTAACAGGTACACCTGGCACCTGTGCAATTGAAAGCTTTTATTTGTCTGGTTGCTCAGCCCTGAGCAGCTGGAATAGCTGTCTTGTCACATTAGCTCATGGACATCATGGTAGTGGGAGGTTTTTGTTTTATGAAATCTACTTTGTAACTAGAGTATTTTCATTGTTGTTTAGATGGTCTCCTAATTATAGACTGCTTTGATAGTTGCTGGAATACTTTAGAATGATTTAAAAGGACCTTATCCTTGCTTATAGCAACCTTTCTGCTGTTATACCCATTGCAGTCCTTCTCAAGGTGGTTGAACCTCATCACACAACTCACAGGTACATAAAATCCTGTCTCAGATACATTCAGCTTCTTAAATCTTTGCTAAACTTCTACATATTTTGTAATACTGATGAAATCCCTATATACGCTCTGCAGGAGTAAGAATTCTTTCTAGATGCTTTACCAATGAGCTTACAGTTTTCCATGTGTTGCATAATTTAAGAGTTGTTTTTCATCTTAACACAGAGCAAAACATAAACATTTGTTTAACAACAATCTCAATATTATGCATGTGGGTTTATGTTTTCATTTTGTTTTCCCTTGGATTTCACATGATTACGGAAGTGATAGAAAAAGCAGTTTTAGCATATCTGCCATTCTGCCTTCTGGAATAATCACGTTTACATTTTTTACAAAAGTTACATTTAATGGGAAAACAGAAACCAAAACCCCCTTAAAACAGATACTTCGAGATGCAATACTGCCTTTCAGAGACTTCTGAAAATAAAGTAAAATCTGGCACTTTTATGATGCAGTGATGCAGATCAATCATCAAAACAGGAATTATTCAGCCCAAAGCAGTTAAATAAGAAATTAAAAATAAGGTCATGAATTTTTCTGGCCTTTGAGTTGCTGTTCTTATTTTTGTTTTGTTTAGTTTACAGAATTAATGTTACTAAAACCAAATATAAAACTACTTTTCTGAAAAAAGCTGGAGGTTCTGTTGTAAATATCAGGGAACAACAATATAATTATTTCATTTTTAGTGTACAAATGATATGTGTGCTCTGAAACACTATATACACATTTTGTATTACTAGATATAATGAGATGAGATTTAACTTGAAGACTAAAAAAAATTCACTTTGATTTATGTATTTTGTTTTATGCTTTTCCCTAATTGAAGATGCAGCTAATTTTAAAGGGTTCCAAGAGCGATAGGAAGTGACTTGGAGAAAGAAGCTGAAGTAATGTTACATATGCAAGTGGAAAAAGAGAAAGAGATGAATCGGGAAAGTAGAGGCACTGTGTAAAGGACAGCTTTAAATCATGGTGAGGACTGAGTCTGCACAGTCAGATCATGACCTTGAACAACAAACCTTATTTGTATTAAGTCTTGTCCAATGCTGCTGTAGGCTGTTGCCAAATAGTTGTTTTATTTTCATATCCTACTTAACATGAATTGCTTCAGTTCCCCCCCTATCAAACTCTAATAGCATAAGGGAAATAGCAAGCACAGCCTTGTGAGTCCATATTTTTGGTTTTGGTTTTGATTTTTATCACAAACTGCATGCAATTTGGAAGTACTCCCAAACTCAAAGCTTCTGGCAACTGTGGATGCTTTGGTTTCCATTTTTGCTATGAGACAGTTTACAGGTCTGGGCTTTATGTAGAGATTTTTTTTTGGTTTTGTATTTTATATAGTTTTGCAAGCTTTGAAAAAAAAATCTCAAAAAAATTAAGTTCTTGTTTTCTGCCCAGCTGTAGAGGGCTGCCGAGTAAATACAAATAGGAACATTCTTATTTCCATTAAGTAATTACAACAGGAGATTACTGGAGCAAGCATGTACAATTTTACACTGACTCCAAGATGTTTTCTTGAGACCTCTGACATTTCATTAAAATTCAGCTGGACCCTGTAATTTGTGGCATCATAGCCTAAGGACAGAACCTGAACTAAATTATGCTCTAATAATTTGACTCATTTTTATGGAAGTTTGTCACAGTTCTTACAGTGAAATCTCTCATAATGTGTCTTTGTGTATATATATATTTGGGTATTTCTCTGTGTGTGTATACAACACAGGTTGATTTCTTATATTTTTATACCAAATATTCTTTTAAGGAGATACATTCAAATAAAAAACTCTTTTTCATGAACATACAGCCTATACATAAGCAAGAATCAAAATAGTCAGTGAAACCTGTATCTTAAAGCTAAAGTTATATTAATCTCTTCTCTTGCCACCAAAAAGGCTCTTGAGAGTTTTCTGTCCTCCTGAGAATAAGATCTCTGAGGCTTATTGAGTCTGTGTTCCTCTATATGTCCTCTTTATTCTGATTATGCTGGAATAACTGTCATAAAAGCAAGTACATGACCTGATTTCAAAACATCCCAACAGCCAAGGACCTGTGATTCCACAAAACAATGTATCAACTCATTTTCCTATTCCAATACGTTAAGGAACCTTCAGGATATTTCCCTATGCAATAGACATTGCTTCTACTTTATTTGCCTTGTAGATATGTCCACAGGAACTTTATAAAGCTCTTGAAGTTTTTGTTTTTGGAGTAATATTTACCTCCTTTCCAAAAATATAGCAATCCATCATAATTTCAAATACTTTTTAGGGCATGCAAGTTTGTTCAAAGCAGATGTTATGACTTTTTAAAATGAAATGATGATACTGTAACATATTGCAAAGGTTCTCTGTGACCCACAGAGCTGCAGACTCAGGTGGGAAGAGCTGTGGAGAGGTCGCTTATCCAGCCTACTGTCAAAGCAGGATCGAGTCAGGCTTCTCAGGACCATCTTCACTTGGGGCTTGAAAACCTCAAAAGATTACACAACCTTTCTGGGCAACCTATTCCTCAGATTTTTGGTTTTTTTTTGGTTTTGTTTCTACCCAGTTTGATTATTTCTTGCCTTAGGTGCTTTGCCTCTTGTTCCCTGATGTACACTGCTGTGAAGCTCTCAGCTCCCCACCTCAAATACCCTGCCTGTAAGCTCAGACAAATGGCTATTAAGGCTCCTCCAAAGCACTTTTCATGTAGGCTGAGTAAGCCCTGGTTCCCCAGGCTCTCCTTGCAGGGCAAGAGCTCCGGCCCCTCACCAGGTTGATGGCAGCTGGCTGGCTTTGCTGTCAGGGCTCAGGTTGATGGCAGCTGGCTGGCTTTGCTGTCAGGGCTGGCTCCTGCTCCATGTGCAGCCAGCCCAGCTTTCCAGGCGCTTTTCCTCAGAGCTGCTTCCCATTCAATCATCTCCCAGCCTGTATCATTGCCAGGAGCTCTTCCTGTGCAGATGGACACACTTCCATTTGTCCTAATTTAATCTCATTAAGGTCTTGTCGGCCAAATCCTCCAACCAGTCTGAATGGCATTAAACTAATGTGGGGAAAAGAAGCTGTAAAAATTCTTTTGGTCTGTGTAATTGATTTGTACTAAAAATCTCATTTTCTTCTAGAGTGAGTATCTCGGCTGCCATTATGTTTCTCTAGTACTTTTTCTCTTATAAAAATATGGTACATTCTTTTAGAAGCTGACAGATGAAAACAGCTGCTAATTAAAAGATGAATATTTTAAATTGGCCTGTGCTCGGAATGTAGTGGGCGTGCTGTGACAAAAATAGCACATATGTATTTTCACATTGGCTGTATCATCATGGATGGAAATTCCTGAGTTAAACTGGTAAATTTAATAATACAGGGCACTTAAAAATCCCTCTATTTGCAATTATTATATCTTACTCCAAAAATGTAGATTGCTGCCTTTAAATGAGTGAAACAGTTTCTCAATGACAAGATCAGGTTGCAACACTGTGATGATGTTGCCTGAGACCTCTTTTTCCCATTTATATGGGTCTGTGCTTCTTTGGAAGAACTTTGGTTTCTTCTGACTTAGTAGGAGAATGAGGGTTACTGACCGCAGTGAGAGATAAAGGAGGTTGTATTGGCAAAGGAAGATATAAGTGTCTACTACGTATTTTAAATTACAGGGCAAATTGACTGTTGCCAGAATAAATCCTTACTCATTTTGTTTGTACTCTCTTGAAAAGTTTGTGGGGGCCCAAATTAAGAGGATGCTGTGTTAAAACACTTCCTTTACTTTTGTTCGAGCTACTTAGGCTTGTCTTTTAGCAGGATGGACACCTTTTTCATGATGCGTTTTCATTTTGCCTTCAGTTTTTCTGGCAAAGGTTTGGGGTAGTATATCTCTGTTAAACAGAGGATCTACTGTTCAAAGAGCTGTTCTCTGTAGTTTTGCCACTTTATTGCTTCAGCAGCAGGATTTAATCTGGTTTGAGGGTGAAGGAAAGAAGCTGTTGTGAAGGGGCTTACAATCTAGCAGTGCTGAAAAAGTTTATGAGCTTAAGGGACAAAGCCTTGTCCAGCCATTTCTGGCTATCTTTCCTTTCCCTTGCAGTAAAATAGATTTTCCTCTAAAGAAAATACTGGAGTCTTCCCCTTGAACATTCTGTCTTTACCTGACTGAGATTAAACAGCAACCCCAGAACCTGAGAAAAGTCAGGTTAATACAGCTCTCTTGCATCTTGCTGAAAATAAATAGGAAATGTCTTCCCCTTTTCCTTCACTGGAAAGATCTTGATATCTTAATTTTCTTTTTAACCTTAAAAGAAATAGTAATATGAACTTCACTATGGTTATCTTTTCCTGGAGGATTCACTGGGGAGCCTAATGCATTTTCCTTGGGGTAGAAGTGATGTGTTGAAATTCTTCAAGAGAGAAACTTATCAATCCAGTTTCTTATGCTTTTGAACTAAATTGCTGCTGGTACAAGCAATATTTTTCCTCAAAGTTTAAATTACTTCTCCCTTGTTACAGATGACATTGTAATTCCACTGTCTGTGTACCTGTCCTGTAGGAATGTTCCTGTCTGAGTCCTGTGTGCCAAATTCCTTGAGTACATGTATGCTGAAGTGGTTTGCTCTTTGATACTCGAGGGAAGATTGCCCAAATTAACTACATTACAAGGGCACCAACCCTTATTACATCCTCCAGCACATGCTCTATCTAGCAACAGGCATTTTCCAAGGATATACAACTACTTTCTCAACACATTCTAAGGACTGCATGCACAGCACAACTCCTAAAAGAACTCTGTGGGAAAGCTCACTTGTTTAGTGGAACCACACTAGAAATAGGTTCTTGCTAGAGGGGGTGGCCTCTCCCGTGCAGAAATAACTCTGTCTCAAACTCTCCCTGGCAGAAGATGAGAACTGAAGTGAGAACCTGTTTTGTCCCCCCATTGAAAAGAAGAAATCTGCTACAACATCTGCAAGCCTCTAGCTTAATACCTTGTACAGAAAATCTGGTTTTCCACCTGGGATTCCTGCTCTGAGGTTCCTGGCTGTGATCCAAGACCTGGGTTGACAGATGCCCTGAATCTGCATAGCAACCATCTGTTTAGAGCCCAGGAGGCCATCACCAAGAGCAGAGGTAAAGTGCTGCAGACCTAAAGTACACAGCAGATGCCATTTTGTCCTTCAGCAGATGCTCTGTACATTAACTGTAGTTTCTGCCAGCTTGGCCACCCTCTTGCCAACACAAATCACACCTTTTCAAGCTATCTCTAGTGCTGACCACAGCTAAGACATATGAACATGAAAAGAGAAAAATAAATTATATTTACTTAGTGACAAAATGATGTCTAATGAAGACCAGATTGAAAAAGGCTGCCTTTTCCTGCCCCTCCCCTGGCAGCCTTCCCTTTGTGTGGCAATGCATAAATAAACTGATTTTTGGATAACATAATTCACAAAATCTGCTTCATTCTTACAAGAGAATGACCCCAAGAGATTGGATATAATGTAGTCAGGAGAGAATTACTCAGTCCACCAAAGCAGTTCCTAAGCAACACTGCTCCTATGTGGAATTGATGGAACTCAGACAGTGTGAACAATTCTGAAAAAACAAAACATTTTTTTGTTATTGTATTGTGCAGGTGTAACAGACAGGTGTCGGCCAAGGAAAGCGGGAACATTCCCGGAAGAGAAAAAATGACACCCTCCCTCCAAATTATTATAACTGAAATTATGGGGCTTTCAGGCAAAGATATGGGAAAAGGAAGAACCCACTATCAGCCTTTTTCTGCCCATCAAGCGCTTTCCCCTTTGGTGCAGTTACAATCACAACCGGCAGCCGCCCCTGATGGCTCCTATTGAGGCCCAGAGGCTGCAGTGGCTCACCCAGGGCTGCAGGGGTGCTCGGTGTGAGGGCAGCTGGAGTAAGCACTGCGCCTCCCCAGGGAGTGATGGTGGTCCCCCGAGGAGAGAGAGGGTGGAGGGTAGGGAGTGTTTTTGTTTTCTCCTGGCTCTCATGTGTCTCCAGGGTGTCCTGGTGATGGCAGCAGAGAGGGGGAGGAGGTGCCCAGGCAGGTGGTGAGGGTATTTCTCCCAGCTGTCAAAAAGTCCAGTGCCCGCTCCTGCAAGCAGTCATGCACAGATGGCAAAGAGAAACATCAAGAAAGGCTCAGCTGTCGCAGCGAGTCCACCTGGACAAGAGAAGTCCAGCACCAAAAATCCACCTAGCTGTCCACCCTCAGGCAAAGACTGATCCACCTCCAACTCAGAAACTGCCAAAACCCACCCTGCTTGTCCTCCTTCCCCAGTCATTAGTGTGGTGTCAGAGTGCTCAGTGTCTTTTTGTTTCTTAATTACTCCTAACTGTTTCCTGGACAACCCCCTTTCCTCACAGGGTCTTCCTTTCAGATGGA
This sequence comes from Bombycilla garrulus, assembly GCA_013400315.1. NCBI lineage: Eukaryota > Metazoa > Chordata > Aves > Passeriformes > Bombycillidae > Bombycilla > Bombycilla garrulus. The sequence continues at coordinate 208,591 of VXBU01004954.1, forward strand.
AAAAATTCCCCGAAGAACCAAAACCCTCAACATTTATTTAGGATGGATCTACACAAGAGATGGCCTTTGCAGGGAGATGCCATGTGCAGCAGAGGGCAGGCCTGGCAGGCACTGGGCTCCAGGACACCGGCTGCTACAGCCCCGAGTGTGCTAGGGGAGAAGGGAAGGACTGAGTCATTCCATGTGAGGGAAGAGAATTGTGAAGAAATATGTTCAGGTTGGACATCAGGAATTTCTTCATGGAAAGGGGTTCTCAAGCACTGGACTACTCAGGGTGGTGGTGTAGCCACCATCCTTGAAGGTGTTCCAGGAATGACTGGATGTGGCGCTCAGGGCCCTGATCTCATTGGCAATGTGGTAATCAGGCACAGGTTGGACTTGGTGATCTTGGGGGTCTTTTCCAACCTTAATGATTCTGTGATTCTGTAATTCTACGATATGATAGTGCAATGGGATATGAATGGGATATGAGCTGTGTTTTCAGCCAGACCAGAGAGGTATCAAACGTCGAATTTGCAGTCTTTCTTAAGCTGGGCTGTATGTGCCCCAAAAGTTTGCATTGTGAATGCTGACAAGATATTCTAGCCTGTATACTTCTATCCAGGTAGCCTTTGGGACTGATACAGAAAGGCAAAGAAGCATAGCTTATTTTTCTAGTTATCATCAGTGAAAAAAACCTCAGAATAAAAAAATGGCAAAATGTGTAATGCGTAAGATTACATTGAGCTCCCACTTAAATCAGCTTGTTTGGAACATATTGCAGAGGCATCTGAGAAGAAACAGTATCTGAGAAGTACAGAAGGAGGCAAATGTATGTTTAAGTTTGCTCTTTGGAAATAACAGCTTTCAGCTACCTTTTACATTACAAGATTAAAACGAAAAAGAGAGAAATGAACATTTATTTTCTGTCAATTTATTTGATAGAAAATTGTCTCCTGTTTGGTGGGAGATAGATGTGAGAATGTGAAAAAGTTAGCTGAAGTGAAAAGTAAAAATAAAACTATAAAAATACATACCTACATACAGTTTTTACATCACATAGTCTTTAGAAAGGCTATTTATACAGTGAGTATGCACATAATAATTTCACATTTCATTTCAAAAGCAAAAGGCTTGGTGTTTTTTGTTTTCTTTTTCTTTTCCTTTCCTTTTTTTTTTTTTTTTTGGCCACTTCCAAGAGGGAAATTGGAAGGAAGATTAAAGAAGAATGTTGGACTATGACCAGAGAAGTGATGGAATTTTGAATTTGTGTATGCTTTTTCTCCTTATAAAAAAAAAGGAAACTTTGAAAAAGTCAATAAAAAAATTTTGTGTCCCAAAGGCAAGATCCCCATAAGTTATTTGCTTGTAATGTAGGTTTTTAGAAATTGCCTAAGTAAAAGCAGAACTCTGCTGCATATAATTAAGCTGTTAAAACACTCGAGGTTTGTATGCAGGCAGGGGAAGTTCTTTTAGTCTCCACAGAATTTGGAACTGATGCAGTTATCATGTTCTATGTTTATATCTTAGCAATGTCATAAACCAACAAGTCAAATATCCCAATCTTTTGGATATGTTCAGCAGAAGGCAATCTTCCCTCCTTTTTGGAAGCTTGAGAGGAAATGAAGAGTGCATCTATATTATGTTGATACAATTTCCTGAATTGCTGAGACAGATTGTGGAATTATCACAGGTACCCAGTATCATAATCAGAAGTATTTGTTACACACAAGTCATTTGGAATCAGGTAACCCTTTTCTTTAAGGACAGCTTTGAATCATTACAGCTTAGACTCTCAGAGTTCATTCTATTCCCTCGGTAACAGTTGGTATGAAAAGCTTCCAACTGAAATAGAATAGATCTGGCCAATTAAATGTTTGTATATAATATACTCATTCTTATTAGTAATTTTGATAGAAAGTCAAATATTTAGGTAACAACCGTTTGAGCATGGAAATTAATAGGGTAATGATCACTGTTTTTTACAGTCGTGTTTTCACTGGGATCCAAAAATATTGCATTAACAGTAATTTCTAACAACATTTTATTTGAGATTTCAGGAACAAAAATTCACATGCATTCAGAATTTCTGAATATTTCTACCACTTCTGTGACATAGTTCTTGGTATATAGGATTGAAGAATTAAATTCAATGATTTTTCTCTAATTAGCTGACCAACTTGCTGTACTATTTCCCACTGGTACAAATTGCTGCCTTCACTGCCCTTTTTTCAGTGCCAGGTGTCACACAGAACTCAAATGGTGCACCCTCAATATGGGTGGCTTGCATCCAAACCAATAATAGTGACAAAACCAGGAAAATAGGTACAGGTATTTCTTGAGGCATTTAATATCTGGATTTTTTTTGTGTTCCAGGAAAATGCCTTGTAGATAGATACTTATCAATGCAGGGTTCTGCTCAGGCTCAGTAGCTCCTTGAAGGTTTATCGAGAGATATTTTACCAGATACGGTTTTCCATTGCATCTCCTTCAAGAGAAGGAAGTTTGTCCCTTCTTTTTGACCAATATGGATGTAATTAGTGCCTTTACAGAGAAAGTGAATGAAACCAGAGGAATTAGAAATCCCTAGGTATGAATTTTCATTTTTATCTGGTTTACTTTTGTTTTCTGGACAAGAATGGCTGCTTCTAAAGATAATGTACAAATCTTGCTTCCATGCTGTGCAACATATTGAAATAAACATCTTTTTCAATTTTACTTGGCTCAGAACTATCTAGACTACATATAGAATAATCATCATATGTATTTGTGACATATATATGATTCTCTATATAATCTGTAGGATAGCATGAGATTAAAAATAAGTTTTACTTAACAAGAGTAGCTTTTCAGAATAAAGGATCACTGAGATGGTATCACCTATACTTATGATAAAATATGTGTACAATATCTAATAAAATTTGTTGTTAATTTTCTTATATTTCTGGTAGAAATGTTCACATAAAATCCACAGATCCGAATGCTTAACTTAGGAAAATCAACAGAAGTGTGTATTTAGGAAAGAAGAAATTAAATAAGTGCTGAGATATAAGAAAAAAATTGTACATGTGTATTTCACAAATTTCAGGTAGTTTCTGAAGAACTGGGGTTTTTCTCTTGGAAATGAGATTATATGGATTTATGTATGATGTGTAGCCCTCTGGTACAGGATATCTCCAAAAGATTTACCAAAATTCCTATTGCAGTGGTGGAGGGAGCTCTCTCAGCCAAGAACTCTGATTGGAAGCAAAATAAAAGCCCATGTACTTCTGATTTTTGTGAATAAAACTATTGATTAGTAGCATCATGTGTTCTTAGCAGCATTACATCTATCACCGGGGGAAGCAGTAGAATGGCAGTTTTCCTTGATTTAATCTGAATTCAGAAGCTGTGATGCTCTGAGATTCTTGAGATAGTAGTCTTGGTACTCACAAGTGTGATAGGCAGACACTTGAATGCCTAATTATTCTGTAAAATATGCCATCGTCACAGAATAATAATTCAGGAAATTCCTCTAGGGAAAGGAAACTAAGCTTTAAAATTCAAATTTTAAAGATTTTAAAATCTTCCAGTTGACTATTTGAAGCTGGAGGATGAGGGGCAATGGGCAGACACTGATACATAGGGAATTCCACGTGAACATGAGGAAGATCTTCTTTACTGCGAGGGGAAAAATTGCCCAGAGAGGATGTGGAGTGTCTCTCTCTGGAGATATCCCACAACTGTCTGTACACAGTCGTGTGCCATGTGCTCTGGGATGATGCTTGCTTGAGAGAAAAGCTGGACCAGATGATCCACTGTGGTCCCTTCCCATCTCAACCAGTCTGTGATTCTGTGAAATGAACTTCCCTCCATTGCATTAGCAGCAGCTGTATCAGTGTTGACATCAAAAGCAAACACGCTGTATTTCAAGTGCTATGAACTTCAGAATAGTACAGTTATGACTTCAATAGTGCTGTATTTTAACAGAAATGTCCCCAGTTTGTTAATCAAATTACAATATTCCAGTATGCCACAGGTGGAGTCCTCCTGTTGAATTTGTCTTATGGGGAAGAAAATGCCTGTTTTATTGCAATTGTGTTGACTGGAGCAATATCAGGGTAAGAGTGTTGACTTTTACCTGAGTGCTTTTACTGCAAGGCAATACTTTGGAAACTCCACACCTACTTTGCTATGCATCTTTATATTCACTGATGGCTTTCCCCAGAGACAGATGGTGAGCTAAGTCGATGTGCTTTCCAGAATATTTTCTAAGATTTTTTAATACTGTGTGGATTAAAGCTGTATAAGAGATTTTACTGGTCACTGCCAGTAATGGCTTTATTCCAATATTTATTTTTTTTCCCTGAAAGGAGATGACCACCATTACTTCAGACTTCTGCATTGTTGCCCACATTACTATGAGGGGAGCATGTGTTGGACAGACATTGCCACCTTTCAAGTTTTGTTGAGCACGAGCTTGTGTGAAGAAAGGAGACAGGGATAGAAAAGGAAAGGAGCAATATCTATCTGTAGACGAAAGCTTGCTTCACAGTGAGCTGCTGTCAGCATTTGGGCAGACAGGCTGAAACTGTAGCTCCAAGAGGTATAAAATCTACCTTTAATTTAGCAGATATTAATTCTGAAATATAATTTTGGACAATTTAGGCGTTAAACATATTTTTCTTTATTATGTGTTATTTCATTAAAATAAAAAATGAGCATGTTGGAGATGGACCAGAGAAAAGATTAGGTATGTACCATCTGTATTTATTTCTCATGAACTCTAGAGAGAATTTAATTTGCTATTATGAAAGAAAGTCTCTCTGAGAGTACTGCATTTTCATGCAGAAGGAGTAGTAAAAAAAAGTAGTAAAAAAAAGCTTTTAAAAAATATTCACAAATATCCAATCAGGTAAGTGCTGAATTGTGTTCAGTGATATTCACCATTATTTTATATTCACTTCCACAAATGAATATACATTCATTCAGATGAATTTAGTCCCTGAAGTGGATGTAAAAATCTCTCAAGCTTCCTTGTAGGTGTGTGTGAGCGCTGATGCAGAAACCATTTGCACTGACATTTTCCTCATTCTTGGAAGCCAGAACAATTGATCCAGCAGTGAAAGTGCTCCGAGGGAGTGAAATACAGAGATGGTGTGATATCTGTGATCAATAGCTTGCAGCCATCAGACCTGATCCTGCAATCAGGGCACTTGTGTGGCTGAGAAAACCACACAAGTGGTGAGAGTTCTGCTGACTTTGAACAGGTGTGTTGGCTCATGAGTCTGTTGCTAATACTAAACTGCAGGATTGAGGTTTATGGAATTAAAGAGGCAATTCTGTAAAATTTATTTCAGAAAATAAAAAAAGAATTATGACATGACAGTCCAAATAAACTAGGATTTATTTCATAGGTAAATATGAACAGAAGCAGGTGATGGAATTCTGCACTATCCCTTTTTGATTAGCAGCTGTAAGGTAAAGGTAACTAGATGGAACGCTGCTGATACATTTAAATAAAGAGATTAACTGAAGAGAATCTATAATGGTGAGAACTAATTAATATATGTGTTAGACTACAGTGTAACTATAGTGGTCTTTCAACTGTCCAAGTCTGTAATTTTTGTGGTATGTGAAAAAACATAAATGAACTTACATTCTGGAAGTGTTCTGTTTTTGGACTGTCTGCTTTCAGGAGAAGGCCAGTTGTTCAGAGTGATGCTCTGAACACCCCAATTATCCAGTGGATAAAATGACCTCCGGAGCTCATCAACTTCCACTTCTGAATTTAAAGAGAGTGTGTTTGAAGAATGAAAAATGGGGGGCTGCTGTCTGTTTCTGCAATAAATATTGAAAGGGTTTTCAGCTTAAACTAACAGTATGTAAAAGAAATATCTCTGCCTTAAATTATCTCATAAATATTTCAAACCCATCCCTCACCAGTAGCAGTGGTTTCTTGAGGCATAGAGCTCATTCTCTGCATGCTAGGCTTAGTTAGCAGTAAGTTTTTCCTTCAGAAAATACCCATCCAGAAAGTATGCAGAATTAAATTATCACCATTGCTGCAGAGCTCAGAAAATGCTCTTGTATAACATGATAAAGGCAGACCTAAAACCTGGTTTCTGTGATGTTACTGCAAGGCAAAGCTTTTCATCCTTAGGTGAATATTAAATGTGGAGTCTCACTTCTGTTTGTGCTTTTAAATGAAAATTACTGGGTCTAATTCACTTCTATGCTTCATAGATTTACCAACTGTATTGTATTATTAAATTATATTGAGTTTCTTCAGCTTAAGGCAGCAGTAAGAACATAGGATGTTGTCTGGTTTTGGCTCACTCTTCTGTCTTGCTGGCAGCCTTGTATGCATTTTTTGGTGAAAATTTTACCAAGACACTAGCAACTGCTTGAGAAAGTTGACTTTTGTTTACCACTGTATGTTTGCAAGACTAGTAAGAAAAAACTTGCAAGAGTAAAAAACTCATGGAGTTTATCTTCCAAGAGAAGATAATGAGAGCTCTAACGAATCTTGCTGAAAAATGTCTTACAATATTGTGCTTTTCTCGAGTGAGGCTAAAGTGGCAAAACCAAAGGCTGCTTATTCTAAAAATCCAAATGTGTATCCAATTATCTGGGTTTTTGTGAACAGGTAGCTGGGTATTAAATTTAGATGAGCTACCAATTTTACCAACAAAATCTATGCATTATTTAAATGAAGACTGCCACTCTATCTCTGGTTGCTTTCATTGCTTCACTTAAATGTGAAATGTACTTATCTTTTACTGTTGCTATAACATCTCTTCCAAACAAAAGCTACAAACACTGCAAGGGAACTATTAAATATTTCTTCTTTTACTATCATGGTTCATAAGAAGGTGCCTTTATGATCAAGGGCTTCATGTCTAGAAAAAATAGGTTCTCTTGTATTAGATGTGTTTTAGAATTATACATTTGTTTATTGCTGCTAGTAAAAGTACATGATCTGTTAAGCTCCATTTAATCAACTAAAATGTGTTCATTTGCCAATGCATAGTGCTGAGATGCTACTTTCAACAGATTAGAGAGTGTTTTATTCAGGACTTCTTTTGTTTCAGAAAGAACAGAGATGGCTGCTCTTACAGTAATTTTTGACAAAGGGCCCATGTCTTGCAGCTCCATAAATATAATTGTATTTATGGCCATGGCTCTTCCCAGCTCATGGGTCTAAGTGCAATAAATCCCATATGATTATAGTTATGGGACTTCATACAATGACCCTACTTAGGATATATAAATGTGGTTTTTGGAGGGGTTTAAATTTACATCAGGAAAGTAAGCTTATTGAGATTTTTTCCTCTACTTGACAATCTAATTTTCTTTTTTTCATTCATCCAAAACAGCTGAACTAAAAG
>VXBU01004956.1:0-45434 GCA_013400315.1 Bombycilla garrulus
CCCAAAGCAGAATCTTTGACATCTGTGGCATCCATAGCCTTCTTTTCCTTATGAAGGGAATAGCCATTGTACTGGAAAGGAAAATTTCTCACAAAATCACAAAGGCTATGTCAGTCTGAAAATGGAGGCCTTCACAGCCCCACCCAGAAAATGCCTCTAGGAACAGGATTTTGAAGCATGGCCTAGTCCTTTCTCAGACTGTATGTCATTCTGGGTATATAATTTCCAGCAGAAACTTAGAAGTCCAAACCCTTCTAAATAATACTAAGTAATACTTCCTTGCAGATCAACGTTTTTTATTATTGTGACCTGTCTTTAGTACCCAACAACCTTTTACTTCTCCAAAGGCCAGGCAAGATCATAGAGTATTTTTCTGGTAAATCCCTGTAAATGTTGAAGTTACTGGAGGGGGGACTGTGGTGTATACTCACTTGTTGTGGAATGGATGTGTATGGGCGTGGTGATGATTTCTGTTGAAGTCCTGGTTGTAGTTGTGGTTGGTATTGTTGTCTTGGTGGTGGTTGAAGTTGTAGTTTGTGGTGTAGTAGGTGTAGTTTTAGGCCCACAAGGAATTTCTTGCCACTCACAACAGTTTACTCTGATTTCATAATTATAGCAAAGTGGCCACAGAGTTACATCTTGCTCATCATTTTTACAGATTAGCCCGTATGTAACATCACATTCTACTTTCTGACCAAGTTCTTCTAAACTCAAATCAGGTTCAGCCTTAGCCCTGCATTCAATTTCTTCAGGAGCTGTACATATTTTTTCTCCATGTTTTCTTATTTCATCATATGTTTCATAGTCACCATCACCTTCTTGAGGATTACTAACATCAAACCACTCAGTCCAATCACAGATTAGTCCAAAGCACGGAGCTGCAAGAAAAGACAGAGATCTCAGACTTTAAAGAGAACATCTTGAGAAGATCAAGTTTTTATTTTCTTCCATTAAGGACTAGAGGACTGCATTGTAATTTGTCATCTTTCCAAAGAAAAGATTCTAAAACTGGTTCTGAATTACCAGGTCTTTAAACTGGAAGTTTTGCATCAAAATAAAATCACCAAGCTGAAGCCTTTAAAGGTTCTTCTTCTCTCTATATTAATGGCACTTTTGAAATCATAAAGAAAAATGTTTTTCTGTATTGATTGTCTTTAATTTAGTCTTCATTTAAATATTCCTTTGACATTTTTAACAACCTGGTTTTGTATTTATAACTTACTTGTAGTTACAGGATGGCTTGTGATAGGAACTGAAATAGAACAAAAAGAGATTACTCTATTGTTTCAAAAGAAATATAACAGTATTTTTTTTGCTGACACTCCTAACATTATTTCTATTATCCCATTAGGATATTGAAAAGCTAACATGCTTTTTTTTTCAGAAATAGGAAGGTATCCTGTACATTTATACTTACAATTTCTTTCATGAGAAATAAATCAACTCAAAATGCTAAAAGTCCTTCTTAGTGTGGTGTGATAAAATGATCCATAAATATTGCTCTATCTGTGACAATTATAATCCCATATAATTGTACATTCTGTATTTAAAATATTTTCCTTAAAGAAAACAATTTTAGATCACATCTGTATTGATGATTTACCTGTGGTTGTGGTGGTGGTAAGAGTACTGGAAGGGAAGAAGGTTGAAATGGTTGTAGGTGAAGATGTCGGACAAGGATAGACTTCACCAGGAACTACAGAACCATTTTCTGCACAAATGTATGTTGTACATATGTCTCCATCCTGTACTTGTCCCACAGTAGCACCCACTTCATAACTCGTTCCATTGATGACACAAGGACACCCTGCAAGAAAGAGCTTTACTGTGCAATTTTTCTACTACCATGTAAGAGGCAGAGGCAAAATACTTATGGACAAGAGAGTCATGCATGTTTTTCAGGGCTGGAGTTTAGATCTACCATATTGTGCTAATTTATCATGACATTTAAAACAATGTCAGAACATATTTAATCAAGTCCTGAATAAAATGCCTGGTGATACAGACTTAGAAAGTAGGTTTAAAAATGTTCTGAGAGAAATAATAATTGCAATTTAGTATCTGACACTTTAATATTAATACTACATGTCCAGGAAGTACAAACTTGTAGTGAAATCCATTAGTTTGGATATGGGATATGGGAAGAAAGACTGAAGGGGCGTGAGAAAAAGGCTGAACCAGAAGTATTAATAGCAAGGTTCAACAAAAGTGCTGCCAAATTTTCTTTAGTCACAACTTTCACTAGCACTGGAAAGAATTATTCTAAATCAATACCAAATCTTTTGTAAAGTCAGACAGAGCAGTTCTACGCATTTTTTTCTTTTAATTTCCAGAAAAACCCAAACATTATTTACCTGGGACTGGTTTACATTGTATGGATCCTGATGGGACACAGACACTAAAAGAAAATATTTCAAAAATTAAAATGTTGGTGATATTTTATAAAACCTTTTAGCAGAGCCAAGAGTACACAAACATATATATTTTCCACTTGATTTCCATCTATACTACTGGATATTTTTCTGGGTATATTTTCTAGTATTTCTTACCATTTTTCTCTCAAACTAAGTCACCACTTTCAGTACAATCCAAGTTGCAATACTGCAATAACAACTGTTTTGAAGAGTGAACTTACAGCTAGATCAGATTATTCTCTTGTCACCACATAGAGGCAGAGGTGTAAGTGCTGTCATTACTAACACTCTAAGTAAACAGTTGGGACTCAACTCTCAGGGTAAGAGTATTTCAGATTACAGTGATTTGGAATTCCCAGTTTTAATTGAGAATTCAAGGCAGAGTAACCCCTCTCTTCACAGAGTCATGAGAATTGAAAGGTTGTTTTAGAAGTTCACCCAGGTTTCATTATGTAATTTATGACGGTTGACAGGTATAGTTAGTGAATTTGCTAATACACTTATTATAACATTACCAACCTGAAATATGGATCATTATGGGTTTGGAAAATTATGAAATGCAAGAATATACCAGCTCTTCAGCTGAAGTTGCATTCCTATTTGTTGGAGGCCCAGTAAAGTAAATGAGGGACTCAGCATACATAAATTAGTTCCTGAATTACTGCAGGTAATTTTTATATACCATGTTGTACAGTTTTCCTTCGTGGGTATTTCTTGCCCAGGGGGTACATGGGTTCCATCCTCGAGGTAGCATCCACACTGATCTGCAGTCACACATTCCTTTGTCTCTTCATTATAAATAGGCTTGTTCTTAGGGCATCTGGGGTAGCAACCTATTGATTACAGGTAGAACAGAACACAGGATGAAGAAAAAGTACAAAAAGTTAACTCAGTGATATGTTACCTTCTGAAGGCAAATTATTCTCACTGAATCAAGCATAGTGAAAGAAATCTAAAACTTCCCATTCAAATCAAACCGTGGACAATGAGTCTTTCCGAAAGACTTCAACAGCTCTCACTGATAATACTGGGGTGAGGAGGATTAAGTAAGAGGTTTTCTTATAAAAACTAGTGAAGCTTCTTTTTGTCAGTTCAATACCTTAGAGAAACCCCTAATTTATACTCGTTTCTATGGGCAGCTAGTAATTTTAAGGCAAAGAAACACCCCATTTTTTGTATAGATCACTATATCAATAATACTTTTCTGACGAGTATGGAAGCAGATTCACTAACAAACAGGTTTTCACTACATTTCCTGGAACATTAGACCTTGTCTATATGCCTTGAATACACCAGATATCTCAACCTCAAACAGATAATTTATCTGTGTTTTTCCTTACCCTCACTTGGCAGTGATCCAAACTTCACTGCAAGGGATTAATTGACTGTCAATTCTCATTCCATTTTCATGCAAATACATTAAAAATATTTTTCTGTTATTATTTTATCTCCTTCCAACAAATAACCTCTTATTAAGTCGAATTATTAATGACTTGAAGTCCTCTTTATTGCGTACTGGAGTCCTAAATAGCTTTTAAACTGAAGCACCATGTAATTAACTGGTACTTAGAAGTCACTTTATACTGCCAGACTGTACTTAAGATGTCCTAACAAAAACAGGTGTGCTCTATATTTCTATTGAAATTAAACAACAAAAATAATTCAGAAAGATAATTGGATATATAATAATCTGCCTTGTGACACTTCCCAAATCTTTCTGATATCATAAGACAATCTATTTTAAAACACAGAGGTTTGTTGGGTTTTTAAAAATTATTTTATTTAGGGATTTTTGTTGGGGGTTTTAGTAGAGTTTTTTGGTTGTATTTTGTTTTGTTTTTCTTGAGTTTTGGCTTGTTTGGTTTTTCTCTTTTATTTTTTTTTGCTAGCAGTTCAAAGCAAAGTAAAACTCAAGGCATTTCTTGCCAATCCCTAAACTGGAGAAAAGTGCTTCCAGTCCAGACCAAAAAGATTTTCTTGCTAAAACTACAGCTTTTCTCTCCAGCTTTTCCATGTGGTAAACAAGAAAATAATTGTAAAGTCTTTCACATTCTTGGATCACTGCAGTCCTTTTAATGTGAAATTCCTGTTCCATTATCAACCACAAGGACTGTCACCTACTAATATCTCATCTACAAAGGAAACAGAGTCTCCATTAAGAATCCAATATATAGCAACATCAGCATGTCTGCTATGAAAGATATTTTCCAGTGTAAAGGTAGGTGAATGTTGCACACTAATCTAGAAAAGGCAAGATGATCTGGTACATAAAAAATGATAAGGCTAAAAATGCCCAACTATCAGTGACTTGCTTCTTTGCCATATGAAAGATTTTCCTACTTTTGAAATACTTTTGCATGGGATTCAAAATAACCATGATGTAATAATAATGAATGTTTCAGGATATTATCCAAGCAGAGATCTAGTTTTGTGGCTGACAGCAATGTAACTTTCACCCATTGATACGAATAAATAATAAATTACATTATAAAAAACATTCATGTAAGGCTAGAGGCAAACTCAACATGGCAGATTTATGAACATCTCATCAAGTTGATGATTAGTCCATAATTATTAAAAGATATATGAACCAAGTTATAGAAAACACAATATAAAATGGCAAGGAATTTATTTACCTTCCAGTAGTGGCACTGTAATGTTGGTGCTGACATTATTGATCATCTTGCAGGTTACGATATTACTGCCACAAGGCTCATAGTGCCAGTCACACTCATTGCGAGGGTTGTAGTAGTCACAGAATATCGCTGATGAGTAAAGAGAAAAGATGATTAAAAACAGGGTTGCCCGAATGCAGTTCTGAGTAGACCTTTAAAGGTACAAGGTACATCAATCTACAAATTAAGCTGCCAAATTTCTCTTGAGGTACAAGACCTGGACTTTCTGCTACTCTGCTTAAACTTAGGATACATCAAAACACTGCTGTCCAAGATTTAAATTTTAAATATTCAAGCCACTGGGTAAAAATGCTTCAAATCATAGAGAAAAAAAATTTTAAAAGTTATTCTAGTTTAAAATTAAAGGTATATCTCTGAGACTATTTTTCTTCCATAGCTACTAGCAAACTCCTAAATATTTTTCCCTTTTATACAAAATAGTTCCATCTTGTTATATCACATGCTGAAAGTCGAAGAGGAAACATATGAGCCATTATGAATACAACTTAAATTCAGCTTAGATGACTAGAGACAGAGGAAGGAGGTTTTATTAACTTATATACCAGAGCTGAATGAAATGTAGAATTTTTGTTTCACCAGCTTCTTACACTTAAAAGCTGCAATTAGTCCAAATTCTGAATCTGAATGAATTTTTTAAATTAAAAAATATTTCTGCTGCTCAGAATCTCAAAATTTTGATTTCAGCAATTTTTAGGAAATATTAATTTAAATAATATTTTGCAATAATTTATGGTGTACTGGTGTGAGTACTAGCACCAGTAATGGACACTGCTTAATATACATAACACTGATTAGGTTCAGTGCTAAAGCACGGGAATGCTGTATACTTTTTACTAAAATAAAATTCTGAGTAATTTGAAGAACTGAGAGAGAAAAGAGATAAAGAGGAGGAAGGAGAGAAGAGGAGAGAAGAGCTAAACAAATTCACCAGCCCTGTTTGTTCCCCAATATGCTGAGAAAATATTTCACCAAGTGGCCAGCATGAACTTGCAGTGACAGTACTAATGGTTTATCTGACTGTACTAGTGGTTTATTTGACTGGCTTTCTGACAGCAGCTGGAAAGATACAGTTGTATTTATCTGTTACTCACGGCAGATATCAGGAGTTCTCCAGAAAACACAAGCCTCAGCCTTGATGCATTCTTGGGCGTACGCCGCAACTGCAGAGCAGAAGCACTCACAGTCTCCACCGCTGTCACAAGAGCAGGCATCGTGAACACAAGCTTCATAGAAAGGAAGTGGGTTCACCTGTAAGGGGAAGAAATGATGCCCCAGTTCATCTCCAAATTAGTTTTCAAACTGCTATGTTTGAGAGCTCTTGATATATGGGAATTGAGCTAGCCAGGAATGAGACTGTGTCTAAGAGTTACCAAATCACCAACATTTACAAGCTTGAAGCTGCTCAATATAGTTTGGGGAATAATAGACTTAAAACAGTATAGCTCCTTCATAACTTGCTGTGATCGAAAAAAACAAAGAGTTCTAGCAGAGTTCCATTTTAGTGCTCTCAAAAGTTTCTCAAGTTGAATTGATGCCAGTGAAGACTTATCTTTCAGCAAGCTTTGCCAACCAAATGGTGAGCAATGTCAGAAAGGCTACATTCACAGCAAATATGAAGCATATAATTATGTGCCTGTTTGTTTTTGGAGTTAATCCAATGACACATTAAAAGAAAGCTTTTTTTTCCTTTCTTGTTTGAGACCATAAGAGGATAAACTTAGACTGGATTTTTGCTGCTGAAGTAAACCACATGGAAACAAATGATAAATTAAGTAAATTAATAACTGTTTGTGACTTTTCCACTGTGAGTTAAGAACAAAATGTTGTTAATATTACCATACATCATGAGAGAGATAAGAAATAAAGAGAAGTGGTATCTGTGCATTGTGGGGTGTCACAATATTTGCTGTGGCAATTTGGAGGCACAGCACCAGCAGTCTGTCTAAACTATGAGATGTCAGAGGTCCCCAAGAAGATCCTTTCATGGGTTGAATACTACAAGAAGTAGTAGCCTTTTCAACAGCCACCTTTCAAGTTTAATATGAATTTCTATGAGTAGATGGGTCTGATGATTCTAAGGTCTTTCAGTACTTATAATACTGTCTCTCAACAAGAGATGGTGCAACTACAGCAAACACAGACCTGTTCAGGCAACATTTATGAAGCTAACTTGCAGAGAAGTAGCAGTGAAACTGTGGTGATGAATATGGGTTTCTACAGCTGGGGCTGTCACCACCACTGACACAGTCCCACTGCCACAAAGACTCAGATTACTTTGACTAAGGCCACGTAAAATGTGCTGACACCTGTAGCTGTACTTAAGACTTAATTGAAGATCACTCTATTTAACCATTCATTTTTGATTGTCTTTTTGGTTCTTCATTATCAGAAATGCACTGTGCTGTCCCATCATCTCCTGTCTTCCACAAACCTTGGAGTGGCAAATTTTGAAGACTTCACTCTGGATGATGCTGCATTCTTTCTCTGCCCAGGATTTCCGGTGTGGTTTCAGATCACAGGGCTTAATCTCTTCTGTGACATCAGGGCACATGGGAGATTGTTTCCAGGAATTTCCAAAATTCAGAGGATTACTGTCCTGCAGTCCACTCCTTGTTGTAAAGTCATTGTTTGCCTTGTCATCAAAGTTGCCACACAGACCACACACTTTGCCCTGGAAAAGAAAATTGAGTTTTTAAATAAAGCATGGAAGTGAGAAACAGGCTGTGGTAAAGTAAGAGCAAAACATTGACATGAAAGATGACAAATGACTGTCTGTGTAAATGATGACTTTCACCTTTACTGTCAAATCATTTGTCCGGAAAATAAATCTGTATTTGTCTGTCCTCAGCAAATTATTCAGCTGCCATGTCTTCCCTCCTTGAAATCAATTATATCTAGTGTATTTCCATATCTCTGTATCCATACCCAACTTAAAATATTAAAGGGTGACCAAGCATCTTACAGCTGAGAAGAATTATTTATTCCCCATTCTTCTCAATTTATCATAACTCACCTATTAACATAAGCCTGAGGTATTTAATTTCTGCTCAAAGCAAATTAATTTCTGTTTTTATTAGAAGTTTCTAAGATAAGGAGCATAATTTCTTCATTCATGGAAAAGAAATGACAGGGACTCATCTTTCTTGAAAGAAAATGTATCAATCTGCCCTCAATGGTGGTGTTGGTGTGTTGCTGGTGTTATTTCAGGTCCACCAGGTCCCTCAAGAAACAGTATGTCACTGTTTGTACAATGCCTCAATATTCTCCAATTCAGCTTGCTGAATTTCAGGACCCAGAACCATGGCCATGCATCGCATAGGGAGTTTGGTTTTAACGCAGGACTGAGATTGCATGCAGGTTTCCAAGCATATGTGCAGTCATTCCACATTCCCTAAATTATTCTGGATGATTGGCTATCAATACTCACAAACTCAAGAGTATTGCCTGAGTTGTTTATCTCTATTGGAATAACATCCTATAAATTCTGTGCAAGGCATTGTGATAGACTGTAAGGAACTCCAGAAGCAGCAAGCTGTGATGGTAATAATGCAAGCTAATCATCAGTGCACAGAAGATATAGGAATCAGACATGGAGTCAGAATAAAAGAACTTTTATGTTTCCTTGTCTATTCACAATACTACTTCAGAAAAAGACATTCAGGCACTAACTTTGTAATCAGGGCTCAGTTTGATGAAAACAGTAGTCTTCTTGTCCCAGATCAGTATCACACCGTTGCTAGCCTCAATAACCAGGTACAGGCCGACTGTCCTGTTCCAATACTGCACATCATTGCCAACATCTAGCTGAATTTCTTTGTACTCTTTGTTCTCCAATTTCAGTTCAGTTTTCTGAAAGATAAAAGAGAAATATTGTAACATTAACTTTTATGATGAGAAAAAATATTAGACACTTGTAACAATGCAACTCATTCTGAAACCAATAGCTCAAACTCTGGAATGGCAGGGAGTGGTGTAACACTTCTGTTTGAGAGGTTTCATCACCTGAGAACCTACACCTTTACAGAACAATTTGATAAGGCCTCTAATGCCTGTAACAGCTGCTTTTAGGGGCCTGACTTGAGAGCATTACATTTTTGGTAATACCTGATTACTGGTATGTACTGACTATCATCACTCACCCCTAGGAACATTTTGATAGCCTTTGAGCAGGTGACTCCTGTAGTTCCACAAGGGACATTCTCTGTAATGATACTGAATGAGCCACTGGAATTTTTGTCACCACAGAAGTCCTATTGAAAAAGAAAAAAAAAAAGAACATGAGAAAATTAGGTAGAATATTTCATTGTAGTTCAATGTCATAATAATTGCAACCATTTAAACCTTTATAATGTATAAATAGTTACTGCTCAATGTGAGATTCAAATGTGAGATCCTACACACACATATTTTTATATGCATAGCCATATATGCATACATATAAGCAGTTAACACAGTCTCAGCCTGAAAAAAAGAGTGGGGCAATAAAACAAAGTGAGGAATATATCTTTAAATAGAAGTTCTAAGTTTCTAAGCTTAAAATTTGGATTTATTTCACAAATGATAGTTAGCTCTTACTGTAGCATAGTTCTGTTACATGTCATTTATTATATATCTGAAAAAAAAAAAAAAAGCCACATTCACACAGCTTGCCTGCACTGAAAATACGCAATTTTTCCTGGCAGAATGTGTGAACACCTTGGGAACAACGATGGCAGGCAATAAGGAATGACAAAACCAAAGAGAAAAGTAGATTTTCAAGGCAATCAAATTCCTTTTCAGCCCTCTTGATGAGCATTACCTGAGTAGCCACATATTCGCAGCTCCCATCAAAGTCATAGAATTTCCCATCAAAAGTGTTATAATGGCCACTTCCATATATCGTACAAGTCCCATAGCACACATCATCAGTGCATTTCCAAATCCCTTTCTGGCAGGTGCTAGAAGAGAGAAGAGAAGTTGAATTTTCAGATCTCACCAAGAATATGTGGTTTGAAAAACTGCAGAACAAATCTATCAGCTGCCTGATTTAATGTGACAATGTGGAAAATATCCAAGCCTCAACTTCAATGGTTTAGCCTGTTTTTAAGCCTATAATATGATTTTTACTATGTTGAGCTGCAATCTTTAGATCTGATAGCATTTATTTTTAAAAAATGAGTTTTTCCAACAAGAGATGCCTCCTGAAGACAGAGGTAAGTACTACCCCCATTCTTTAAGCAGAATCTGTATTTTCTGATATATCAATAAGTATTCCTGAAAATTAAGGATGATACTTCCAGGTTTTGCAGCTACTGTAGCACATAAGCCTAGACATGACTATGAGTATACTGCATAGAAAATATTCTAGAAGAGAGTATTCAACTTATGACCCACCAGGTGTTGCAGTCCACTTTTATCTTGTCTCCAGAAGAATACCACTCATTGTTATGACTGCATGGGCAATCATTTTGCTCAACACAGCCCCCTCTGCCATCATCAAATAGACCTTCAGGACACACACAGCCTGAGACACACTCTGTCTGGAACTAAGGAATATAAGGAGAAATGGTTACCTTATGATACAGCACTGCATCTTAATTTCACTTCTTCACAAGCACTCTAAAAACTGCATTTACAACTACATAGTCTAAAATTGATTAGTTTTATAGGTTGTTTTTTTTTTTTTCTAGGTTTCTAATGTTTCTCTTTACTGTTTTGATTGTCTAAGAACCCAAATTTTTTTCACTTGGAAATTACAACTCTATTGACGACACAGTAAAAAAAAATTTGGAGAGGGAAACCATAAGTGGAATCATTGTGAAAATGGCAACAGATTAATATCATGGGAGGGGGGAGAAAAAGGGTCAACTAAACCAAAGAGAAATTAACTCTTAGTTACAACTGTATTTGATAACACTATGTCATGTAAAGAATAAGAATAAAGACAGCAAGACACAAAGAAAAGTTGGCTACATACATGATCAGTTTGAGGAGTATGACAGCTAAGTTGTAGAGGTGTTTGCGAAGTCCATGTTGAGGATGCACTGCAGTCAAAGTATGTCTTATTAGAAGAACATTGTTCTTCACCTGAAAGGTACATTGTTGGTTTAGATCAATCAAGAAAAGACAAAAGAAATGTGAGTGAAAGGTGGTAGTTTCTGAGACTAAAATCTCAGTCTATTCTTATGAAAAAAATAGGCTCAGTGAAGAGAGAACAAAGTGAAAATGTATTATTGTTTTACATAAGGAGAAAAACATGCAAAACAAGTAAATGGAAAATTGAAAAGGGAAGTAGGTTTGGGTTGGGAGCTTGGTTATGGGTTTTATTCTAGTTTAGTTTATAGAATGTCACTTACTTCTCATTCTTATTTTCACTGAAGTGCACTGGATCTTTGCATTTCGGCAAACACTAGAGAAGTGAAGTAAGTAGAAGTTAAAAAAAAAAGTAAGCTCAATATCTTCAATTTAAGTCTAAGGATTTGTTTACATAAATTTGAGAGTATTTATTAAAGATGTCCTGCATAATTTCTACTGACATTTCAAGGTCAATTCTATTGAATCACACTCGTGAATTTTTTTTGTTGGAGAAAAAGTGTAGCAAGATTTTAGGCATAATGCACAGAAAGGTTATGTTTTAAGGAATGGCAGCTATTCTATTAATCTTTAATACTATGTTTTATGAAAATTCAGAAATTAGATAATAATGACACAGATTGTAATAATAATTGAAATCAAAGTCTCCATTTGGATACACAGTGTATTTTCATCCTATTCAATTTATAGGCTGCAAATTTTTTTACCTATATGCCTCTTCTGCTGGATGACAGAAGGCATTTCACTGTTAGCATTGATGACTCAGGCAGAAAACTGTTGCCAGAGATCATGCCAAAATATAACAGAATCATTAATGTTGTTCTCAAAAGCCTATGCTACAGATAATACATATCAAGGGGACCTTCCTCCAGTGGAAAACACAAGCAATCTGTGTCTGCTAGAAAAGCAAACATAACACATAGTTGGCCTTTTATCTTCCTTTCATTCTTCTACTTAACAAAGCCTTATTAACAATGCAGCTTCAGAATAACATTTATCTGTGAAGGCAAGTACCCACACCTTCAAAGCTGCATGTCTCAATTATTGATAAATTGGATTTCAACAGGATAATCCTTTGCTCAGCATGAAGATGTTGTGAAATGCATTACAAATACTCTTTAAAGTACCAAAAAATCTAAGCACCTTACACCTAATAAGCAATTTTTAAAGCACTTTTTCCCCACAAACAAGAAGCCAAAATAAAACATACCAGCGATCTCCATCTTTTGCGAAATATTGCCCAGGTTCCAGGTATGATCCCTTGTAATAACATGGGCACTGGGAGACAGGCACACAGTTATCCTGATTATCCAAGTATGTATCGGATGGGCAGCCACAGCCATCCACAGGAGCAAAGTCTTGCAAGCAATACTTTTCACCATCAGCAAGGGAACGACAGGTTTGCTGGCACATTGTAAGATTGTAAAGGAAGACTTGATTTTCTGGGCAAGATGCTTCGCTGCCTGGAGGGGAAAAAAACAAACTGGTAAATAAGGGATGCAGGATGGACAATTTGGCCTTGACATTTCCATTTGGTTTCTTTGACTGTGCCAAATGTGGTGATGAAAACATTCCCTTAGATCTTACTAAAATACAAAAATATCAGAAGTCACAAGTAACACTAATCTAAATTTACCAGTTGAAGGCTTAATTTTAACTGGTACTAATAGTTTCTACTGTCATACCCCTATTTGTTTCACATACTGATAATCAGATAGAGAGCATAATATAATAAACTCCTAGTCTCAAACATACTGAACTGTTGACAAAAAGCAAGCATGATCAGAAACAAAGGCATTAATAAACAAATGCACAGAAAAAGCCCTGATCACTGGGATTCCATTAGTAAATGGAATTATATTAGCTAGACAGAGGAAAGAAAGTGAAAGTTAAAAATATTGCTTTCTACTTCTAAGTATAAAAATTTCAAATTACATCAGAAGAATATAACATGAATTAGTAAACATTATCAGCGCTGTCTCCTTTAGGTCCATTAGACATTTCTAAGATACTCTGAATACCTTAACAGTGAGATTACTGACAACCAAATTCAGAGAGAGCCTGCTTATTTCTCGTGTTTAATTATTTCCACAGGGTTTACTGGTCAACTACTTACTGCAGACACTCTGTCTCCAGTCTCCCACTATGACCCCTTTGAAAGCACAGGCTCTTGAGTAAGAGGACAGGGCAGCGCACAAACATTCTTCACTGTCTTCACAGAGGCAGGTGTCATATTTACATATCTGAAAAAAAGAACAAAAGGGTTAGTAAGTCCACAGGAAATCAATGGACAATTGCAACTTGATTGCTACAAAATGTCCTGTCCGCTTTTCCTGATGTCTGTATTAATTCCCATGACCAGAGATCAATGGAAGGGAGGGATGAAGACCAGAGAGTTAAAGTGCTGCTTCATTTCATACACAATGAAAATATTTGGATGCTTTTTCTAACCTAAGCCAAGTCTCTTGAACCTTTGAAAAGTAGCAAGACTCCTAAGAATTTTTCAAAGGATATTGATATCATTCGTTCTCAGTTACTAATTAGAAATGCAGAGATGCACAAAAACTAGAATAAAGGTAAAATATTAACCAGGTCTATGAAAACCTTTACAATGTTTGAGCTCACACTGACTTCCAAGTATAAGCAATGATTTTGGAATTCCTTTTCCTCAGGTAAGCCTCACTTACAGCTCGACAGAGATGAGGGGGAAAAGAATTAATGGAGATTCTAGCATGAAAATGATTTGGTGTTACATTCCAACCAATATATGGCTGGAATTTTCCCCCCAACTTTATAGAAACTAATGTTAAAGGGTAGGCTTAAACTGTACACATCTGAAAATCCTTAATCTTCTTTTCAGTCTAAATATCCAAGCCAACAAAAATGTACATGAAACACGAAACATACGAAAGCAAAAGAATAAACGCACATTTTTACTCAGCAGCTGCCCATAAGGATCTCATCTTATGAGATACTTCGGATGCTATGCTGCTTGAATCAGACAATGCAAAAACTTCATCACCACTTATGGAGAAGTTACTCACTGATGTCTCAAATGTTCAAACAACAAATGTCTACAGTTAACCATCTGAAATAACAGAGGACTAAAAGAGTGCAAAATTACAATACCTTATAGTATTCTGAAGGATCAACAGCTGAGTGACATCTTGCAAAAGGACCATCTGTGTTTCTCAGCAAAGAACACCAATGCTCAGCATAATTTGCTGCAAAAAAATATGAGAAATTCATCACATTTCCTTATTTTCCTTGTGCCGTGCCTAGTTACACTGTAACATAAATGCAGTGTGGCAGTACAAATGAGAGAATTGTGTGTATTTTGGGGAATGGAGAAACTACATGCAATCACCAAACATATATTTCTAAGCCTCAAATCAGAAACACGCAATCATAAAATCAAAAATTGCACCATACATTTGCAACTTGTACATATAGAATTGTGACGCTCTTTCCATTTGAGAACCATAAGACTAAGTTAAACATAAGGATAGGTAATGCTAGGAGATATAAGCTGTCTTTGCAGATAATACAAATGAATGACTGTTTCCCCCATTCTTCTACCTTAGGATTCTTTTACAATCACCCCTTAAATTTTCACTTCAGTTTGATGAAGTGCTTGTATGTATCCATACTTGCAGATATTAATTATTAATTTCACAGTCCTGTAAAAAGTCTTCAGTGCCCCACTATAATTCTTACCTGCCTGCTGCAGTAGCACACAGCAGACACTGCTTATCCTGGCAGAAACCAACCATCTGACTTATTAATGTGCTTACCACTTTCAATGCTGAGACTGCAGGGATCTTCCAGGTTTTCTGCTTTGTCTGTGCAAGTGGACTGAGCTTTCCACGTGTTAGCAAAGGCAGATCCTGTGGCCTCAATCAGCCCGCTGGCTGCTCTAAAGTCATCACCTTCCACTCCATTGAAGTTTCCACAAAGACCTATTTGAGAACAAGGTAAAAATTTCAAATAAGCATTACTTATTCTCACACCGAAAGGTCAAAAGGAAGAGGCAACTGAGCACAAACAGTAGGAAAAGCGGATTATTCTGATAATCAATTTAATGCATACTATAAATATGGAAGTTTTAGAAGCCCTGTTTTAAACCTTCAACATCTTAAAGAATAGTAATCATGAAGATATCTGTGATTCAAGATATTACTACCCTAACCCATATTTGTTATGCTTTCTGATAATATTGAAACCACAAAATACACCAAAAACCTGGTTTTGCGGATAGCTAAAAATTAAACTAAATACGTAACTAAGGAATATTCTAACACCTATGTACTAGCACCAGAGTGATAGGTCATTTTAATATCAAAAAATGAAAACAAATTTCTAGTTTGCTTGAGTTGATTTTCTTTCAGTTTTTTTCCCCTGAATCAACAAGTACATGAGTTATCACTCATATAAAGAATACATGACTATTCAGCTGTGAAACAGGATGGCTTTGCTTCCCGTTTGCATAGATACTTGCCATTAAGTTCTCCTTTAACTGATTGATCCGCAGTCACAAACAGCTGTATGACTTCAGACAGCTGGATCTGTATCTGAAGCCCAAAAGAAGTTTGTACAATGATGTAGCTGGAAGATGGCTGGAATACTGAGAAGCTGGCTGAAAAACAAAACATGAACTGCTGTAGTAAACAGAGACACACAGGCTGCCAAAAGACACTTCTTATTAGATTCTTGTGTATCACCCAGCATGAAATGTCTGAGACCAGGATCAGATCAATACTTTTTTTTGCCTTTAAAAATCACTGACCAACTAGATATGATGCTGATCCTCACAAACTTAGTAAGTTGATTACTTATAAAGACTAGTCTCTGGGATTGGAACCAAGTGGGCATGCCCACACCATGTAGTCAGGTTTGGAAAGTGCTAAGTACCTCTCTTCCACATTTGCCGCTATAAAAATACACCCCTACAGGAGAAGTCAGGTGTGTGACACGTGGCATACAAGGCTGTGTCCCTTACCTGACACATGAGGAACATTCACTGTCATCTCGTTCAGGAGCACGCTGCCATCTGATCTGAAAACCACCACCTGTGTAATGGCAAATTGAATCAATGAGGTTCCAGGGATTGAGGAAAGTGAACTAATACCAAGAAAATTAACAGGAAGGATATTTTACACACTTGGGTTCTGTCTGGAACTCCAGATTTTTGAAAGGAAAAATCTGTCTGAAAACTGAATATGGCAGCAGCCCTATAGGATACACGAAAGGTTTTGTCTTGCTATTCAGTGTTTCTCTTACATCTGCCTACAAGAATTCATAGCAATAATGAAATTAAAAACTCATTTATATTGGGCACCTTGGTTTCAGCAAGTAAAAGAAAACATTAGGTCTTCAGGATCTGTAGCAAGTTGTTATTCCTTATTAAGGCATGTGCTACAGCTTCCGTGTGATGGTTAATATAATTTTGACATGGTAAGAAAGCAGTTTATTAAACTTCCTCAAAAAATGCTACTCTGTACATATAGAAATATAAAATTATTTGGTTTGGGTTTTGATTTGGTTTTCTTATGTTCTAGTAATGCTGGCAAGGACATGGAAATCCATAAATATGTGAGGATAATCATGTGCAAATGTATGTAAATTATGTATAGAGATGGTCTGTGTATTCTCATAAACAAAGAGAATACTAAAGTGAATATTTGAGAAGGTTGGATTGTATCACCATTCAAAGACAGGATTTCTTCTGAAAAAGACTCAATTAAATCTATAAATTTATATCTGAATTAAGAAAAAAACTATGAGGGGGAGAAGAATGGTACTCTTGCTTCCAGACATCTGGAATCCTATGAGAATAACCAAATTGCACAGAGCAGAGGAAAGAAGACAGGGAAATGTCAGTTGTTTTGAATCTCATCTTTTCTTAAGTTTAGGTCTATTTTGAATTCTTGAGGAAGAAACCTGAGCTGTTTGTCAGCCTGTCTGAGTTTCCTTGTCTATCAACAATAGATAAGACTCCAGAAGAAAAAAGTATACACTCAGATTAAGTGAAATATGCTAGTTTTCAACATATCTAGCAGAATCCACAGAACAGCACTTACATTCTTTTTGTTATCCACTAACAGCACAACAGTCTTCAAGCACGTCTGTTTTTCTGTGGAGCCGCAGGAAGCCAGCTCTGCAAGGAGAGCATAACTCTCATTTGCAGTATCCTGCAATCACAGGAAAAGAAACGTCCACTAGTCAAATAAAAAAATCTCATGAGATGATTTCCACAACAAAGATTAAATTCATCAGTTACAATAACTTTCCTAGCTCAATAAGCTTTTCCTCATTCTCTAGAAGAATGGACACCAAATATTTTATGGATTAATTAAATTGCTGCTTACCTCTTTTCCTACCTGACTTTGACACTCAGACTTAGAAATAGCTATTACAGAAGTGGCCAAGAACTTCTAATCTTGAGACCTTTTGATTTCTTATGTACAAAGGACTCCACTGGACAATGACAGCATAGGCAGTCTTCTAACTCACTGAGTTAATCACCCACTGCAATAAGTCCCCAGCTTCCCCTTAGGGCTAATTACAGCTAAATCCTGAATTTTCTAGTGCAGCTTCCAGTATTTCTGCTTCCCTCACCCTATGGAAGTGTAATACAACAATAACTCCCAGCAGATACAAATCAGCCCACAGACACTGTTTTACTCTGCAAGAAAACAGCCCCACAGTACCTTGGCCAACACATAGTAGCAGTCTCCATGGAAGGTGTATTTCTTCCCATCAAAGGTGGTAATATGGGAACCTCCTACCACTGAGCATGTGCCTGGGCAGGGTAGATCCTTGCAGGTCCATCTCCCTGAATTACAGGTGCTATAAACAGACAAATAATACAAAAAATGCTTATAGTTACTACAGGAGCTGAGAGCACTGAAAGTATCTGTATATCTGGCAACCAGAAAGCTATCCCCAGATGTTTTAAAACTGTATCCTTGACCATTTCCTTGAGATTTTCCCTCTGACATATGCCACAGTATCAAGAAAACTTTTCAGAAATTTTGTTTTATAGACATCCAACATAAGCATTAAATTCAGAGTATTTCCAGGACATCTCCTATGACAAGTGGAAATTTGAAAAATGCAAACCCATTTACAATCATTCAAAGAGAGGTGTACAACAATCAGGGTCCTTACCATTCTTCACACTCTTTTGAAATGTTTTCTCCAGGTGCATAGGTATTTCCACTGAGTTTGCAGTGGCACTGGCTAACAGGGATGCAGCCTTTTCCACTGATATCATCATACACAGTTCCTATAATACACACAACATTAATTATTCCAGCCCTTTTTCAAATAAGTAATTTCCACAGTGGAAAAACTCTAATTTGCTGCACAGGCTGAGCTTATCTAAACTGTGAAGAATACTATCTCTAGTTTTTGTAATATAAGACAGATGGAAAGCACTTTTATTCAGCTATGAAAATCCAAGACTGTTCATTTATATAACTATGCACAGATAAAAAGGTTATTACAAGAATATAAGAACAATCTCAAAATGTTGTATGTTTAGATTTTTAGTCTTTTTGGCTATGAAGACTATCACTGTATTATTCTTTCCTAAGGCTGACAGCATGCCTGAGAATTTCACTCACTGTCACTCTCTGGGCAAATGACATCCATTGTATCAGAACTATTCCAGCTAAAAAACATTTTTTACTATATAGCATCAAAAGCCCTCTTGTCAAGAATTAAAAAGCAGACTTATTACCTGCCACTGTGTTAATATGTTTGAACTATAAAATAATTTATTAATGAATCAATTACTACCTCCTTAGAAAATTTTATAGTTATGTTCCTCTAAGAGGGAAAATAATGAGTAGCACTACTCGTTTCTAAGACACAATTTGACCACATGTGGTATTTTAGTATGACTTCCTTAGACATGCCTCTTGCTTTTGTCCCAGATGCAACAGCTAGAATAAGACTTGCCTTCAGGGCAGAAACAGCCATCCATGTAGTGCTCCTCACAAAGGCTGCTGACGTCCAAGTGTGAGCAAGTATCCATGCAGGGTGAGCTGCTTTCTCTATAGACCATGGTAGCAGGACAGCTCTTGGCTGAAAGAATAAGAAAGACACCAGGAGTTATTTGGGTGTTAAGTCCATCATTCCTGAGAAACCACAGATCATACACCCTACTCCCCTCAAGTCAGTGCTGTCTCAAGCCAGACTCCACAAGGCAAAGCATGTTCATCTAATTCTGAACTGCTCTCCCTGGTTTTTATATTTACTTCTTTTGATTTCAAACAGATCAAATTATTCCCATCTCCTGCAGCATCAAATTTCATAGGTTTTTTTTAATGGGAACAGAATTTGCTGAAAAATATTTCTTAAGAGCAAAAGTAATAGAAGAAGAAAACAGGGAGAACATATTTTTAGCATTACCGGTATGAAATTTATGATACATGCCAACAGTTTTTTAAAAAAGTAATGAATTTCAATTTCATGGTGCAACATGCATGAAACATTTGGATCTTTACAAAATTTGTGCAGCTGCTTACGGCAAAAGTCTTGTGTCCTCCATTCTCCAGGGCGGCCGCCTGCGTGCGAACACTGGCGGGAGTACTCAGAGATGGTGCTGCAGACACAGAAGGAATCATCTGATCCATTACAGGCACACTTGTCCTGCATGCAGGCTTGGATGTACATTTCCAAATTAAGACGTAGCCGACAATCAGCAAATGCAGAGGAAGTCAGCAACTTCTGACACTCATCACGCTGAGGAAGAGAAATAATGTTTAAGAGATTTGCAAGCATCTGAGCTTCCGGACATTTCTTATCTAACAAAAAAACCTGTTGTCTTTTGAACAGCTAGGAAAAGGTAACCATTTATCCTGGAAGGGACAGTCCTTCCAGCTCCTTGAAACTAACTTCCTGTTGCACAAGGATGTCTCTATGTGCCCATGTAAATGAAGTTCACCACAAGAAATACTTACATGCTCATTACAGCTTGGAAGAGCCTGAGTTTCATCTGGATCTTCACATTTGGCAGTGGGTTTGCTGATCTTCTGCATATTCCCGTATGTGATTGAGTTGTAGCTTGCATCTATGAAAAAATAATAGAGAACTTACTGCGCCCCAAAAATTGCCAACAAGGAGCGCCTGATTCCTGGAACTCTACTGATCAAGGGAAACACTTACTGTAGTATCAAATATGCCTGTTAGACACAGGTAACTGCTCTGAATGATGTCTAACCGTGCTTAAAAACGTAAAAGGGAAACAGAAAAGAAGGCTAGTAAAGAACCAAAATATTAGCCTGGAATAGAATAAATTTAAATCAGGAAATGCAGCCCTGGAACTTAATGTTTAGTCTGGGGCCATCACAGAAACCTCTCAAGTGAAATTTGCTCTCCTGTGATGTTTCTATGCACAGGGCTTGTCAGCCTATCTTCAGTGACAACTCTCAGTACGACAGGATGGCGCACCTCCGCTGATGAACTCGTTGTAGATTTGAATTCCATTGTAATCCCCACAGAGACCACAGGTATAGTTATTGTATGTGTTGTCCAGCTCCACCTAAATTATGAAAAGAAAAGGAAAAACATAAAAGAATTATCTTCTTCCTTTTTTTCACCCTCCTTTTTTTTTTTTCCCCACTGAGATAGAGAAATATCCCAGGAAACCCAGGAAATACCATTTAAAAATACTTTGATCATACATACCATCAGGGCATCTTGCTGGTTCCACATCAGAACCATGCCTAATTTGGCATAAATCTTGGTGTAAATTTCATTGCTCTCAATGAGGACACTAGAGGAGTAGTAAGGTGTCTCCACACTAGGAAGAGAATCACATACTTTGCATTAGTTAGGAAACATTAGGACTGTTATGAATGTCTAATAAACCAAATGCCTCAAGGAATAGAGCACCTAGTCTGACTACCTCATCCTAATTGCGCAGGATGCCTTGTTTTAATGAGGCACAAAGTTTTCTGTCTCTGATGCTTGGGACAATAATTCATTGCAAAAACTCATTTAAAAGGCAAAGCAATTTCAGAGGAAAAGCCTACCCAACACTTCAGGTTCTTTAACTTAAAAAAAACCAAAATGTCAGATGTCTTCAAATCAATCAAAGAAAAACCATCATCATTGTGGTATTAACGGAGGATATTCAAACACTCACTAATAATTTACATCAATGAAAGGAGCTGCAACATAATTTATAGTGTTTCTTTGCCAAAATATCTCATAGCCATTTCAGAGAGAATTAATGTTCCATTGCAAGGAACTGTTTCCTTAAGAGAGAGTTCAGAATGCACACGCAGTTACAGGGACTGCCAACAAAATTTTAAGAAAGGAGAATGTTAAGAGAAATTCAGTAGCTCTTCTAGTAGTTAGCTACTTAGTTTTAAGTGGACAGGACTGAGATTGTTAATGGTGACAGAAGAGACTTTGCAGATAGCTGAGCTCAGATACTTTAGTGTGATAACAATTTGTGTCTGTCTTATAAGTAAACTGAACTGCTGAATTTCATTCAGCAATACAAGGATTGTGGCAGGCGGTCTCATCCTATAAGATCTAGAGACTAGACTCTGTTCAAATAGAAGAAATGTAAACTGGAATCCAGTCAAAATAACAGGTTAATTTTCTATAGATTTATCAATGTAATTGCTATCCATCAGGATTCATGCACACGTGTGCACAACTCTTAACTCATCTTTTGACTGGGAGAGCTTTATCTCCTGATTTTCTGTCACTGGGGTTTTTACAGCTATTTACCTCAGGCATTTTTTAACATGCCCAAATGACTTACACATCTAAGTGTAAACTCAGAGATCATTATTTCTGTTTTGGACTGCATTGTTCGTTAATAAACAAGGAACTCTTGAGAGATTATGGGTTTTTTTGAGGGGAAGCATAAAATGTTGGACATCCTTTCAGCTTTTAGCTATGACAGCATGGAATATTTATTTTTTTTTTTCTAATAGTAGGACATTCAATCAATCAGTGGATCAGGTACCTGAAGGCTAATCCATACACTTTTCTACTTTACAATTTTCACTTCAGCACTGTGAAATGCTATTTTACATGAAAATTGATCATTTATCATTTCAGGGTCAATATGAACAACTAGGTTCTCAAAAAAATAAAATAGTCCAAGCAGGAAAAACCTGTTAGGCAGAGATCTGTTGTATTACGGCAATAAAGTCTAAGACAAAAACGGCTCAGTTTAAGAGAAACAGTTTTAAAAGGACTTCTAACTTGTTTTTCATGGAGTTCTTTTTAAGACTTGAGTACACAATAAAAAGCTTTTTCAATTTGAGACAAGAATGCATTTTTTGTAACTTTCATCTGTTTTGTTATTCATTCAAATATGATCTTTGGAAAACTGAATGTTACTCTCAACCTTTGAACATATTTTCATTGCAGTGGCTTCCAAAATCTGCATTCTGTGCAAAACCAAGTTCTCCAATGATAAAAAGTTCTCTTTTATTTCAATTATGCTAAAACATACTAATTAACTCATGAGTT
Source organism: Bombycilla garrulus (assembly GCA_013400315.1). Taxonomy (NCBI): domain Eukaryota; kingdom Metazoa; phylum Chordata; class Aves; order Passeriformes; family Bombycillidae; genus Bombycilla; species Bombycilla garrulus. The sequence continues at coordinate 22,688 of VXBU01004956.1, forward strand.
GTTTCACTTGCCTTAAAGTATAAAGGCACACTACAAGGATAAGTCAGTGACAGGGAAGACTAGCTCAAGACACTACTTAGCATCAGAACTGGTGTCAGATGAGTTTCTTGTGTAATCATGTCATAGATGGAGAAAAGTAACTTAGTCTAAAAAAGTACATATTGCCACTGATAAATTAGTATAAATTTTGACCTGTGTTTTATCTGTTAAACTCCCTTGAGGAACAGCATCAGATCTAAAGAACTATTTATGAAGATCAGAAAAAAACTACTCTCTTCTGTCAGAAAATAGGAGGAGAAGACCCCAGAGAAATGCATTTCCTTTTCTAGGATTTGCTAGACCATCTGCTAAGTTAAACTCAAGATGATGCCATTAAACAAATGAAGCTATGTAATTTTTAGCCAGTGAAAAAATCTGGCTCATAAGTTGCACTGTTTTCTGCACAACTGGAAGAGCAATTCACTCAAATCTATTCCTGACTTGCATTTAAACAATCCCTTATGCCAGTGTAGAAAAAACAATTAATACTAAAGCCCCTCCCCAAAGCAATTATAAAGCTGAATTTCAAAAGGCTTTTTTGTTTATTTTTTTGTTTGTTTGTTTGTCTGTGGAAATGCTTTGCAGCAGTTTCTGTAATGGTACACAGACAGCTGTGTAAAGAATCAATCCTGTTTTTATCTTCCCAGCACATTTCTATGGATACCATTATAGTAAAGGAACTTACATCTGCCCATCCACCACAACCAGGTTTGATTTGAGGTAGACTGCTATATCCTTGATTTTCAGCAGAATATACTGGATCTCAGGGTGGCCATCGCTGTTGAGAGCACGCTGGATGTGGACAGAGAATTCCTTGTAAGCCTCCCGGCAGTCAGAAACAAAATTGTACTCGCAAATGCCAGGGAATTGGTAGATGTCTCCATCAAAAGTTTTGAAATGGTTGTTTCCCCAAGTGCTGCAGACATAGTGGCCATGGCTTCTTGTCCTTCCTGTTAAGTGATGAAAAAGAAATAGAGCTGAAGATAAGCGCAAGAAATGATCTAGTGTGAAAAAAGGCAAGTGTTCCATTTTTCAGTAAGAACCACTTGCAATTATGTGCACAGTGATTCCACAGATTTCAAGCCTGATCAAGTATCTGACAGGTCAGCAGAAAATATTAAAATCTCTAAAGGAGAATAATATATTAATAAATAATTCTGAGATCAGGGTATGTCCTCTAATCCTCACTGAGGTGGAGGAACTTATCTGCTTGAGGTGGGGAAACTTAATACTGACCACTAACTTGGCTTCTGTGCCAAGCATATGATGTTATTCTGAATCATATAATTATTTTTATGAATACTAATTTTTTCCAAGAACTATCTTCTTCCCTGGTGCAACATGTACTAGAAACAAAACAGGAGGAAACCAAGAAAGTACTACCTACTCTGGAAGGCAAATAACTTAAAGTTCATTAAAGGACTTGTGCACAACAGGAGATTTTAGGGAATTACTTCTTTTACTAAAAGCAGTAGTGATTTCTATTACTGCAAGAAAGAAATTTTTCAGAAGATAGGTCAGAAAATAGCCATGGTAGGAGGGAAAAAAATTAAGTTTTTGCAATAGCAAAATATGAAGATGATTTGATCCTTTCCCTGCCATTTATACCAACAAATAATACAAATTAACACAATATCTGATAAATCTGATAAATCTGATAAATCTCCAGATACTTAGATTAGGGGCAAATCACATCCTTGGGAATATTGACATAACAAACTGGAGAGCAAGATTTTCTTGCAGCACTTAACATGAGAAAGCAAAACTGCTAAGAAAATCTCTACTGTACTTTGATGGTATCAACCATATCAGATACATGCATCCAAGCTGGAACACTTCCCTCCCCAGAAGGAAGGCTGCACAGAGATCCTCCCAGAGCTCATAGCTGGAAGACCAAATGCAAGGTAAAGCTTTCCTCCCTCTGCTGAATCAAGACACAGCAGGCTAAGTTCAATAGCCCAAACCTGATCACTGGATATGATTCATCACCTAGTCCTCTAAAAAGCGGTTTTCAGTATGAGTGCTCCATTCCATCACTTCAAATTTGATAGTAAGTGGGAGCTTTTGCAAAGGGGTTTAAGATGTCCTAAATGACAAAATTAGCTTTTATTCAATGCTATTACATTCATTTTTGAAGATCAACCTCTGCTGTTCTGAAGTAATAGGAATTACAATCATCCACTTCCTTTGTTGCGTTAACAATGAACCTCTCAAATTCCTACAGTTCCTTTCTGCCAAGTTGCCATACCTAGTAAAGATGCAGTGCATGGAAACAAATGCAACATTGAAAATATTTTCCAAGCACATTGAATTAGAAATCAAAGCAGTAGATATAAGCACTAATCTCTCCAAATAAAGTAGTATCTACCAATTTTGGCCAAGCAATGCAGCCGCAGTATTTGAAAGCTTAAGCAATTTAAAGCATCCTAAAACTCCAGAGCATTATTTAAATGCACTGCTTCATTCTCGCTGCACAGCAATATTTTAACTCTCTCCCTTTTTTCCAGGAGGGAATCTGCTACCATTTCACCTCTAGAACTTACCTTTTTTTATTTCATTAGCAGAGGAAAGAGCCAGCCAGAGTAGGAAGAGGCTGGCCGCTCTTAGCCCCATGGTGGCTAAGGTGGGTGAATGGGAAGTCCACTGGAAACTTGGCTTTTTATAATACCCACTGAGGCAATTGATTCCATCACAGGGGAGGAGATTCAAAGGGAGGAGGCAAGAGGAGGGGTGAAAAAACAGGTGTAATATTTGCAGAAGATGAGTAAACAGACAATCATTTTTCACCATAAATGAAGGAATTCAGCATACAGGAAATGGTATAATATTGATTCAGTAATCAAGTAATTTTTTTATTGCTCTATCTCATCTACAGGATGCTATGCTTTTAAATCCTTCAAATGCTCATGCCAAGTTTAACCTTCAGCAACTCCCATAACAAATACTGAATTTTGGGGTGGCTGAACAAATAAAATCCCCTGAAGAAATTTTAAGGTGAGACCCTAAAATAAAGGCTTCAAAAGCAAAGAATTTTTCATTTTTCATCATACCATAGAATGATTTCTGTAAAAATTAAGTGAGGCTTGTGAAGCTCTTTGTAATTAACAGTAAGCCTTACAAATAAAATGGCATGTCATGGATTGTAAAATTATTTTGCAGGCAATTATTGGATTTCTTTAATTTTTAAAGCTCTTAGGAATGTCTAAACCATAATACTGCCCATACTGCATATTTTGCCCAAAACATAATTGAGACTGTGTGACACAGCAAGGTCAAGGATTTTACTGTAAAAGAGGTGCTCTTTCAAACCTTATAATGGTGCCACAGAACGTCCATCAAAGTTGTAGATATTCTCACATAGTATTAAGCTTTAGACAAAAAGCAAAAAAAAAGGAAGGGAAAATGGGAAAACATTACTGTCTTTAATCCCTCTAAATAGTCTTGCTCATTCTAGATTACTCTCTACATAAATAATAAATTTAGTCTGCTGTCCCACATCAGATCCTACAAAAACAAGAGGGTCAGCTTTACTTTGTGCAGAGAAAGATGGGAAGGTACTTGGAAGAAGAAGAAAGAAAGCAGAAAACAAAATCAGGAACCAGTTCAGAATGCTGCTTCAGAAATACAAGATTTTCACATGAACATTAATTTGTGCTGAAGAGCTCCTTTGAGAAAGTCTTTCTGCAGCTCTCTTCAGAAGAGAAAACACAGCCTCCTTGAGGTAAACTACACATCCTTCAAGACGTTTTGTAACACATCTGCTTCATAGCACTAACAGGGTTGAATTCTTAAAGCTCCCAGGCCAGTCTCTACATCTTCTCATAAAAAAATTTCAATGCAGTGACTAGAAATCTGTAATCTCCTTGATCATTTAAGTATTTCTTACTTTCACTGATTGTACTACAAGTAGAACTTTTATATTTTTTAAAACATCAAGGAAACATTTTACTAAGCCCTTTTGACTGCTCCAGTTAACTAGAAACATCCTCTTAACACAAAAGCATATTCTTAGCTGCTATTTTTTTAATTCAATAATTTTATCTCAATGGTAGCCTAGACTCTATCTGAACATCTTCCTGATACCCCTCAATACATCTCAAAAGGTTTTAGATTTTCTCCTTTTTCTGTTTGAGAATACAAATTTGCACTTCTCTTACCCTTCATGCATCACTCAACAATCCTGACTGAAATAAAGTAGCAGCCCTTTTCTCCCTAATGAATCTATCGCTGAAAGAATAAAACTTTATTTTCCCTCTCGGAAAATAAAAATAAACCCGGTAATAACCAGTTAGAACCAACCATTCATTTAAAAAACAAAGGAAAAACACGGTCTACATAGATCCTTCCTCAGTGGTTGCTTTACCAGACTTAACTTCTTTTGAAACCTTGGAGACATCTCCCAGCTTGGCATTTTCTGTCTTTTATGACACCAAAACTCTTAATTCAGAAGTGCTTTCCAAAAATAGTTAGGAGATTCCCAAAAGACTATATTTAGAGTTTTTCTTTTCCCCGGTGTGTTTTTCTAGGTAGTCTCCTGGCTAGAACTATCAGAAGAAAAAGGGTTTCTACGAATTAATTCCTATACGCTCTTAGCAAACTGCAACAGCAACTCCATGCACACAGCAAACATAACCCCTCCTTAGATTAAATTGAATGTGTATGCTGACAAGTGTAAGTTGGAAACTTGCATATTTTCTATTCAGGTTTCTTTGCCACACAACTTCTACATCTTGATGGAACCAGTCTCATTCATTTCTTGGGACTGGGAAATGTAATCATCCTTCAACTACAGTTGAACCATCTCTCAGTTCAATATGCTGGTATTTTTATAATTTTAATATATTCTGTGTAGGAGAAGAGCTATTTTTAGCTAACCACCTTTAAATTCTAGAGATTGATTTACTCTGCTTCAGCTTTGTCCTGCCTGTACAGGGAGGACAATTCCTTCTTGAGGTATGAAGTTATACAGGATGATTTTCCCTTTGCAGTCTTTGCTTCTCAAAGTGACCAACAACTTCCCATTGTCCCTTCTTCTGTCATATCTGTGGCTTGCTGTGACATCCCAAACTGGAGAATAAGGGACATCAACATGTCTTTTAATAACTGCAACCACTCTTCCAGAATTCACACATGAGCTCACATGGCTGTGATGATCTGAAGAGAAATAATTACATATCCTTATCTCCAGAAGTCCTAGGTATTTGTACTTTTGCTAGCATTAGAAGGTGTCCTAAACTATATTGTCTTTGTTTCCTTATTGCCAGAAGGGTAATGATTCTGTCTACCATCTGCTTTATATGTCTTTCAGAAATAATCAGTCTTTGAGGAAGACAGCATAGTCTGGTTTATTTCTGGCTCAGCTACCTTAAAGGGTTTTGGACTACGCATTTTAATTAAAAAAAAAAACACCTTATTGATAATGCACAGATAATATACGTATGCATTAATTTATTTGCTATAATTTGTTTGACAACCTGAGGTAACCAATCATTCTGCAACAAAGTTAATTCTACTTTATCATGATCATCTTTGCCCTAAGCTTACATAAGTTATCTCTACCTGAGTTGACCTCTCTGTGGAAAGGTCATGTCGTGCCATTCCTGCTTCTAGTTGTTTTAATCAGAAGTCACCTTCTTCTTTCCAATGTCAGGTGTCAAGGTGCTTTTATTACCAAAGATATTACTTGTAATTCTGCATGCTGTCACTATGCAAGTGGCAGCAGAACTAGTGATGAGAAGGATTTTCATATTTAGGTTCCACAGCTGAGTATTAACAGAGATGGTTTTTTAAAAGTTCCTGAAGCTCATGAGTAGCAATTCAACTTCTCATAAGCTTTCACTATATATCTGACCTAGGAGCCCCAACACCGGTGCTACAAAAATCACTGCTAAAATCCAAAGCATGAAGAAGAAAAGTTGGTTGCATGACAAGTATGTTTGTTATAGCAGCAGATACAGAAGCAGAGATAAAAGATGTGTTTTGAGTCATGGTTATGTCAATACATTGTTTCCCTACCCTTTAACTTTTATGAGACTATTTCGAATCATTCCATCAGCATAGCTAACCTTTAATGTTCATTTAGTTACAGGATAAACTTATTTTGCAATATACTTGTTGTTAAAAAGAGAATCTACATGGAAGATTATCTTCATTCTGAATCACACTGCAGAAAAAAGGGCCTACATGTATAATTTATATAACTTTAAGATAAAATTCAGCTGAGACCTGACTGAGTTTATTGTTTTAGGAAGAATAAACAATTTTTCAAGGATGTGGGGTCTGTTTCTATTAGTGAACATATCAAGAGGAAATCTAATTGCAGTCTTGCCACAGCAATCACAGGATGATCACTGTACAAATACCTCAAAAAGTACAATTACACTTGGTGACCAAGGACTTTTCCAGCAATATTCTATCAGTAATGTTGTTCTGCAGAAGTGGCCATAGGATTTTGTTCTGCTACTCTTCCACCTGCCAGAATTTCACCAAAGCACACAAAGCCTTACACATGACCACACAACTGCACAATACACACATCACTCTTTTTGTTTCAAGCACAGAGATGGTCTGAAATGGGTTGCTGGAACTCCCTTGGCAGCCATTCTAAAATAGCTCTGGTAAAATCTAGTTAAATTATTAATTCCGAGATGTATTTCCTTGACTGAGGCATTTAAGCCCTCTATAGCACATCTTGACAAAAACTTAACAAGCAACAGAGACAAGCAGCAGAAGACTGAACAGTGCATGAAAGTTTTAAGCAATGACATAGAAGTAATGACAGTGAATTTCATTTTGACATGCACGGTGTCAACAGATTAATCTAAAACTATCAACACAAACTGAGCCGATATTTAGATGGATGTAAAACTTATATAGAATCAATTTTATCACTGTAACCTTGAGCAGCCTTTGGGTTATGGGCATTACTTTTCATTCCAACAAATACAATACCGTAAGGTATCTGAGGATTCTGGCTGCAGTATAACATTCTCACACACCCTTCCTTAAGTGGTTTGGCATAGAAATTTTAAGAATAGCATCTATTTTCCACTCATAGTACTTCCTTCTTTGGAAGTCAGCAGCTCATTCTCTGAGACTAAGTTTACAAAACATTTCCTTCTCTTCCAGTTAGGTACAAGTGGGGATAAACATGTGACATACAATTACTGAATATTAGGAAAGGATGTAGGAAATAGCTTCAATTAGTAAGTAAGCTTTCCTACCAACACTTAGCTTCTAGAAAATTTTAGTCTGCAAAACGCCTCTTCATAGCAGCTTCTACAGCAATATACAAGAAAAAAAATTTGATGATTTAAAACAATATTAGAGCACTTCTCCTTTGCTCAAGGTTTGATTGTGGGATTTACTACAGGGAAATGGACTGAGCAAAGAAGAAATGGCATGAAAAGGCATCAAGGGAGTTACACTTCACGTACCATACTCTGGTAATTTTACTCCAGGGGAGTGGGATTTTCCAAACCTTTTCTTTTCTCTGTAGGAAAATGTGGGAAAAATATTGGCAAAATGTGCTTTTTTTCCTCTGTCCTCTGGGGAGGATTTTCTCTGAACATCCAGTTCACTTAGATGCTATAAAACATTCCAGACAAAACCTGAGTACCTAAAGCTGTGTTCTCTCAATGGAGCTCACATATCAAGGGGACATTAGAGAGAATTTGAACAAGAAACATAGTGAGCATACTTGTTTTGATTGCAGATTTCCTCTACTACTATGTTTTTACCATCTCCTGGTCTCAGAATTCCTATTGACACTGAAGGTGGAACTGAAGTAAATCTGCATTTACTAAATATTTTTATATGGGAAATCAGACTCACTGTCAAAAAAAAAAACAAACTGGAGAGCAAACCCTTCACTCTCTCTTTCCTTTTTGCAGAAGTGTATCAATATTGCCTCCAAGTCAACACCTGTTGTGAGTTATTTTTTAGCTTTCAAAACAAGAGTTTATGAAAGACACTTTGAATATTACTGCTCAGCACAGTATATTCTTGTATTTTTCAGCATGGCTAGCCTACTTGGCTGATAGATTAAACTTTTCCCAATTTTCCCCAATTCTTAATGGAATGTCTTTGTTTATGGCCCGTAGTCAACAGCTCTAGTGAAGTGACAGATTTTCATAAGTTTAAGATTTAATATCAAATAGCTGAGATAAACAATATTCTGAGTCATGGTAAAGGTATGGTGGAAGATGGCTCCACAGGACATTATAAAAAGCTGAGTTCATTTGAAGTAAGAATTGCTATGAGTCTTTAGTCTTCCTCTTCTCACCACCAAACACTACAATCCTGCTGGTATAATTTGCTCTGCTTGCAAAAGAATAGCAAACTTGCCACAGTTATGGTAAAGTTTAACTTTCTTCTTATACGTAAGCCAGCAGTTACGTAGTTAATAGTGCCTTCTGTATGGTAGGACAGGGAATAACTGCGTCAAACAGTGAGAATACGTCTGACTGGCATCTAAGTCTTCCAGCTGCCATGCACATTTTCTAACAACATTACTTTATAACTAACATTTGAGTCATCAAACAGACAATATTGTCAACACAGCACTTTATTAGAGCAACATTGTGAATACAACATTGCGAATATAACAATGTATACAGAAGAACATTTTGTGAGCTGATGAATTAGACAACCTAAGAAAAATTGTCCTTTACATACTTCCATGACATTTTGCACTGTTTGCTTATTTTCCATGCACTTCCAAAATTTGAATCAGATTACTCTCAAGGTGTCTTTTGAAATGGGAGAAAAGGAAACCAAAACTAAAATAAACTTTTGAGCATTCCTTCATCCTTCTCCTTTTCAGCTGCTGCTATTTCAAATGTCAGTTCTCAGAAGTCAATTACCTGCACTATAAAATACCAGCAGCGAGACTGCTAGTCCATGCCATTCAGCCCATTACACCTGTTTGGTCTATTTGCATTCAAATTTTGTAAGTGCTGGATAAAAAATATTTGGAATAAAAAAACTGATTATTACTTCAAATTGTGGGTAATTAATGTTCAAAAGAACTGTTACCCAGAGCATCAGAATATTTCAGAGTTTTAATATATGCACCTCCACAAAACTTGTGTCACAATATGTATAACAAATCCAGAATTCTGAACAAGGAGATGCCTGCACCAGGCAAAAGAAAAACACCTCAGGGAAAAAAAAAAAATAAAAAAAAAAAGAAGAGTCAGCAGGAAGAAAAAAACTCTGGAGGGACCTTAAAGCACATTGCAGTACTGAAAAGGGACCTACAAGAAAGCTGGAGAGTGACTTTTCACAAGGGCATGTAGTGATAGGACAAAAAGGAGTGACTTTAAGTTGAAGTAGGGTAGATATAGATTACATATTAGAAAGAAATTCATTACTTCAAGGTGTGTGAGAAATGGGTGAGAAACTGGGGCAGATTGCTCAGATAAACTGTGGATGCCCCATCTCTGTAAGTGTTCAAAGCCAGGTTAAGTGGCAACCTTAGAGCAACCTGGTCTAGTGGGAATTGTCCCTGCCCATCTTAGGGGGTTTTAAGCAAAGGATCTCTAACATCCTTTCCTACCCAAGCCATTCCATGATTCTATAATTTTCTGTGAGGAAATAGTTGGACCAGATGTTTGTTGTAGGTCCCTTATAACTGATCAATTCTATTTTAATACCTGAATCCCTGGGCTCTAAGGCTCTCTCCTAATTTTGAAACACTCCAGTTTTGCATAGAATACATTCTTTTTTCACTTTTTCAAAGACCAGGTAAGCAGGAATGAGCATGACTCTACAATGCAGAAATTCGAAGGAATCATTGATGAGAAAGGGAGGAGAGATGTGATCGCATTTAATCCAAACATTTGATATAGCTCATGGGAACAGAAACTTTGATATGGATATAAGCTCAATTTTTTTAAGGCTATCTAGCTTTAAAGAGTTTTCTCAGATTATGGAAAGAAAAATATTTAAAAAAAATAAAGCTGAATTCTTATCTTGACCTGGAAAGTAAGATTTAGCTGAACATAACACAACAGATTATTGCTGATGTGAATGATCATTAAGAACATGGATAACAGAGTACAATTCCCTTTCTCTGCCCAGTCTGAAGAATGGTTATTTTTCTGGCAATGCTTACGTAGGTTAGAAACATTATAAAGGAGAAGTATTTCATATTAACTCTGTAAGAGATGTTTACTGAAGGAAAACAGCTCAATAAAAATGTTAAATCAATAGCAAGTCCATGAGATAAGTGATAATATCTTATCTGTACTTTCCCAAGACAGAGACTAATGTTTCCAGTTCAGAACAGTGCTTCACCAATGTTGCATTAAGTGTTGCCGTAGTCTGGCAAATCTGTAATTAGACACAAAGAATCTTCATTTTTCCAGCAGTTCAGCTTGGCTGACTGCAAACTCTCAGCCCGCAGCTCTCTCACTCCCTTCTCCCCAAGGGAACATTTCGCAGCATTTTAGCCTTTCTTAAATATATTTTTCTTAACTATAGTTCCAACCTTTCTTAAATACATTTCCAAACACATAAATATATTTCCAAGGCACCAGTGGCTGATGGGCTCAGCTGTGTATTGTGCTAGGTCTGGAGCCAGCTGGCTCCAGCACAGGGCTGTCCAAGTCTCTTCCTACAGAGGCCCCCCTGTGGCTCCCCTGCTACCAAAATCTTACCACACACCTGTACATAAATTATTACAGAAACATCTCTTCACTGTCTCAGAGTGCCATATGATTAACAAAAGATCTTCTTCTGGTATTTTACGCCAGATTGAAAATGCTTGTTGGTAATCCAACAATGCAATTAGGCATTTACTCTGAAGGTATTGAATGCAAACACTCTCTGACAAGAGGGGAAGATTCTTCTGTAAATCACCCGTCATTCAGAAAAGGTGCTTAAAACAACAAAAATGATTAAACAATGGTCAGACTTTAATGAAGATTTATCACAAAGTGCTCAACATAGCTTAGGATATTACAGAACTTGAAAGACTGAGACAGGCACATGAGCTCTTGAAGAAGAGCATTACAATAAAATAATGTTTCTAGGCTTCACCTGAAAAATTAATATTTTCTGTTAATGTTACATGCATTTGGGAGTGGACTTTTCCCTTTCTTTGCAAGAAATTTATGGTGATACAGATATGTGAAAGAAAAGCCTGTTTTTCAATGCTTTCATTTAATTTCCTAAATTTGTGATTTTTTTTGTTTTGTTTTGTTTTGTCATCACAGGAATCTTTCAGATTGAGTCATCCAAATCAAAGCAAAAAATACTCCTGAACTGACTGATGTTGTACTAGATTTTATTTTGCTACTACTTATACAAATGACAGTATTTATTATAAACAAACCTGTGTTAAACACACCAAATATGAATGGAAATACAGATTACAAGACATGGATTATCTGAGTTTTAATAGGAGCTACTTTGTAGCTGTCCTAGAAAAAACTCCCTCTTTGGTTGAAAATGCCATTTTCATGTCATGAGTCTGGACTTTTTAGGTCTCTCTCCTGTAAGCTAGTATGTGGAACTGAGCCAAAATAAATTGTACACGCAAAAAGATTAATTTTTAACTGATTGGACAATGTACTTGAAAAGAGCAATTCACCTCATTCTATATTGGGATGACTAGATGACATTTTCATGAAAAATGCAGGCAATAATTCAGTAATTTTGAACTAAAAGAATTTGGTTTTATGAAGCTAAACGGTATTTATATAATCCTGTACGTTGTCTTGACTCCTGTTATATAAATAATACTAAAGCAGGCCAGCAAACAAAGCACACCTGGATGAACTTGGAAGTGATTGATTCTTAATTTATGGCCTTTACATTCATAATAAATCCTATAATTGACTAAGGAGGTGTATCCTCTTTGTGTGATTTCTGAGACACTCCCATACAATGTGGCAACTCCCATTTCACAAAGTAAATGCAAAAAATATAAAAGGTGCCTGATGTGAACAGAAGATTACTGCCTGCTACTGACTCATGAGCATAAGTTGGGTAAGAGCACATGCACAGTCTACACGAGACTTAAGAAAAAGCTTTCTAGTTTGATTAGAAGGAAGAGATAAAAATAGTGTCAAGAATACATAGATAAAATTAAAAGAATAGAAGACTTCAGTTTCTCTCTACGCAGTCCATGTCAGATACTTGCATTCAATCCAATATTTGTATGTCAGAACAAGAATTGCCTAAATACTGTCATTTGGATTATAATAAGAAAAAAAAGCACTTTGTATCTGTCATTTCCACCATTCATATTCTCATTTATTATTACCCCATGTAGTAATCAAATGCATCTCACAAAAACTACTTTCTGTCTGGAACTGAGTCAATACAAAAATCACTAAATACCATGAGTAAAATTTGCAAAAAAACAGTAAAACCAAAAGGCATTAAAAGAAAAAAGAAAAAAAAAAAAAAAAAGAAAGGAAAAAAGTTCAGTACTGTAAAATACCATGAACCAACAGGAAATGAAGACTACATCACATGCAATGGTTACTTGGCAAGACAAAATGTCTGCACTTTACATGTGTCCCTTCCCTTTCTTCTTCTTCCCCCAACTATGTTGCTGAGCACAAAGCCATATATTCTGGAATATCCCTTTGGTCAGCTGGGGCCAGCTGTCCTGGCTGTGTCCCCTCACAACTCCTCCTCCATGCTGATGGGTTGAGGAGCAGAAAAGACCTGGACTCTGTGTAACCCCTGTTCAGGGATAACTGAAACATCTCTGTGTTATTAACTGTTTTCAGCACAGATCCTAAACAGTGCCCCATACCAGATACTATGAAGAAAATTCAGTCCATGCCAGCCTAAACCAGCAGTTTCCTGGGAACCTTTATCCTGATTTTGCAGAAAACCTAATGAAAAGATCATGAGCACTGCTAGTCACAAACCTATTTCTGTGAGACAGAGCCTGATGTCTCTATACCTCCCCAGTTCCATGACTGAATTTGCAATCTCCTCCATAATATGTCAGAGACATAGTGTTAGAAAGGACAACTAGACCTAGAGCATCTACAGCCTCAACACCTCTAGCCATATGTTACACACTAACTTCAGGATGTTGACTCAAATTTCTGTTACAAGTTAAAGGCTTATCCTTGTGGGATGTAAATTGTTCAGTTACTGAAACAGCAGGGTCAAGGAGGCATTTTTAGCTACATTATTAAAATTTTTTTAGAAGTTACTTTTCTTGCTGGGTAGATTCTCAAAATCTACAGCAATACATTTATAGCAATGACAATTTATTTTTCTTTAATTGCTAGGGGTTGGGGTTGTTTGAGGATTTGTTTTTCTTGCCTATGGACATTAGCTAAGAAGAAGATTTTCAATAAGGCAGAGAATACCAGAACTAGTGTTGGAAATCTGAGTATCAAGCACAGAGAACGGGGTCTGCAATACGTTTTTATGGAGACTTGTCTGCTATATGTAGGAATGAAGATATGAAAGCTTTAATAATGCTTTAATGTACATAATTCAACACCTGTGGGAGTAATGAAGCCATTAATAGCAGATTAATATTTAACTTTAAAAATGGGAAATGCCCATGAATGAATCAATCTAAATAAGGAGTGATCTTGTAGCTGTTTACAGGAACCATATTAAAGGATCAAATAGGTGAATAGTACAAACCAAAACAAATATAAAAGGACTAGGAATGAGAACAAAAACTAGCATGGCCAAGCATAGCAGTAATAGAGACAAAATAACATATTAGTCCAAAATAAAAAAAAAAAAAAAAAGGAGATTTTAGAATAAAATTACAAACTGAACAATAAACAAACTTCCAAGACTGGGTGGCATTCCTTAAATGTTCTAAAGAAGCTCAAGTACAAAACTGCTACATTTCAACAGTAGTTGGAGGGCAAGCTCCCATGGGTAGTCACCTCCTGGATCATCAAATTTTCTAGATATTTAAACAAACTGTAGGAAAGCCAGTTGTCACAACAGACAGAAGTAACTGATGGGCTCTGTCAAGGTTTAAGAGTGGTGAACTGTGAAGCTACACCATTTGTTAAAGTCCAAGATTATCCAGGAGAGACAAAACTAAACTGAAGGAAAACTGCAGAACTAGCCTACAATGCTGAGAGGGTATAAAACAGTAAATAAAATTCAGTGACTACCTGTATAAAGTGTGAATTCAAAAGAAGAATTCCAGTGTGTCCACACTGTCTTCCCATCTGTCCTTCTTATAAACTGTCTTCCTTCCTACAGACATAAAGGGCACGATTATGTTTATCAGTGGTCAGGAAAAAGATCTTGAAACCAATGTGACCAATGTGACAAGTACCAAATAATACCATTTAAGTGACCAGTGACATTGAAAATGTTCATATAGAGAAGAAAGGACAGAGAAATATCGTCATATTCTATATTGCATTCATGGAGGGACCACATTTAAAAAAAAACAAACTACCAAAATTCTTAATCTGGTAATTCCATTCCAAGAAGAATATTTTCTTACTACAAAAGGTAAGAAATCACACCTGTAAAGTCCTAGTTCTGTTAACCACTTATAAGAACCTTGGATGTCTTCAGATGCCTCTCATTGATTGAATATGAACAGCTATGGACACTATGGATGACTGTGGCTGTCTGTGTTTTCCTACCCCACTTTTTCCATTGCTAGGTGTATATCTTATATATGAAGTGCCACTGAGTGTGGGTTACACCATTAAAAATCAGTGATTTTCAGAACTAGACGATGGGGGTAGGAATGTGAATGTACATGAAAAAGAATGTGTGTGTGGGTAAGCATTGGAAGATATGGCAGAATCAGGCTTGAAAGAACAGCCCAAACTTATGATTAAGAACCCTGTTTCCAAGACATTGCTACCAGGGATAGAGTGGAATTAGGTTGTTTGCATCCGGGAAAAAAAGGCCTGCACTTTGCTAAGATTACAGCACAGATGACTTGACAGTGGAAGACCTGCATCCTGAGATTAGGATAGAAATAAGTAGCGCCATGTCACGTATTCCATTCCTTTTCCACTAATTCACCCAGAAAACAGAGTAAAGACAATAACTTAAATGGGGGGAAACGGATAAGAAGCAGTAATCAGATCTAAGATTTAAGAAAGCTGAGATAAGCCATATTCTGTGGCAAATGATCATATCTTAACAGCCACAGACTACAAAAGGATATACAGATCTGTACAAAGTAGTTTGTTACCACCAATCAAGGAAAAATAATAAATGCAATGGGCATTGACAGCAACGTCTCTTAACCTCTACTTTGCACACCAACAAGCTTGGCAATCCAAGCTCAATGCTTGCAAAATGTGTGTGTGAAAAGGCAACAGAGTGAAATTCAGGAGAGAAGGAATAAAGATGATAAAATTTAGAAGTTTTGTAAATAAGAATATTTCTCCTTTTCCAAAAGATTCCACACATAGTTTTATTACAAATATTTTCTTGCAGAGGATATGCCATTGACTACTAAAAGACTGGGCATGGTGGGTAAGGGCATGAGTTATGAAGATCATTTTTATATTTGATACAGAGGCAGAAAGAGAAGCATAATCATGCACATCCTTAAAATTATTTATTCACTACCTAAAGCTAAACTATACCTTCAGATTCATTTTTTTTCTTATGCTTACTGTGTTTCTCATACTTGGAATATACTTCCTGGAATAAACATTTAAACTCCTTACTTGAGGTGCTAAAGAGGAAGCTAAGTAAGGCACCATTGAAGGAGACATGGCCCTAGTTCCTTTCATGCATTATTGTCTTTCACTTCTGATTAAGAGTTTATGAATATGGTGCAATTTACTTTACTATCAGCTGCGACTTACAGGAGAAACAAACATACAGTTAATGACTGGCTATCAAGAGAAGGAGGAAATCAAGAAGTTGTATGCCTGGTAAATCTCACTAATCGTATGCTGCCGATCATCTCCTGAATATACAACCAGCAACTCATTCACAGAAAGATTACTTGTTATCACAATTATTTACACATTCCTGTTGTCCTGGTTACATATCCCCTACCTTCTGCCCTGGCCATGGTGCTGAACACAAACACGAGCTTAGGCAAATCATGGACTCATACAATGGGTGGGCTGGAAGGGACTTCAAAGATCAGATACTTCTAACCCTCCTGCCATGGACAGGAGCACCTTTCACTAGACAAGGTTATTTAGACCCCCATCCAGCCTGGCCTTGAACACCTCCAGGGATGGGAAGTTCACAATGTGTCTGGGCAACCTTCTCCAGTGCCTCACTGTCCTCACAGTAAAAAATTCTTTAGTATTATCTAATTTAAACCTACCCTCCTTCAGCTTAAGGCCATTCCCCCCCGGTTCTATCACTAAATGCCCTTGTGAAAAGTCTCACTCCAGTCTTTTAAGGCCCCTTTAGCTACTGGAAGGCTGCTATCCCGCAGTTGTCTGACTGGCTTGAGAACTCACAGACAAGCTGAATACTTTCCAGAAAGAATGTCTGGTCAGCAAATAATTTTTTCAAACAACTGTAAAAGGTTTTTGCATTTTGGGGGTGGGGTTGGTTTTTCTTCCCAGGTGTGTGTTTTCAAGAGTCCATTCAGCATCTTTGAAAAAGAATTGTGAGAAAATAAAGAACCAGTTCTTTTGAACATTAAACTGCTGCGCATGGATACTGCTAAGCAGACACATATTCTTTTCTAGCAACCATTTCTTCTTTCTCTCCTTTTCCTGACTATTTCCTCCACTTCTAACTTTTCCTGTGTTGCATGAATAATCAAAAGTGCACTGAACTCCTCTTAACATGTAACCAACATTTTCCCTAAAGTAGGATGGGATTTTGCGTCTAGAGCTACTGCAGTGATTTCTGTTACCACAGCGATTTCTGCTCAGTTGTAGACACTGCTCAGTGCAAAGAAAAAATAATCTGATTTTTTCTTTTGGATTTAAAGAAAACCAATATATTTTGTAGGAAGAGAAAAATACATCAATATTCAGCACTTTCTCCCGGTACTGAATTTGTCAAATAAAAGTCCCATTTAGCCCCACAATTTGAACCCTAACTAATCCTCTCACTCTCAAGGTTTGACTACTTACTCCTGACTCTTCCACCTTTGCAGTGAGATGTTATGTAAGATACGGGCACCTGGTAGCCTTCTTTTACAGGGTTAATTTCTTAGACAAGACTTGTCCTCTCACCTCTATTTGCTCACTTTATTTAAATGTATTTTTTTCAAACTAGACTGCTTATGTAAACAATCGTTTTATAGACACTGGTGCTAGATACTTCTTACATAAGAGTTACTTCAAACTATTAGAAAAAAATACTCTCTGACAAATAAAAGCCACGTTAAGAAAGACTGACTATAAAACTTCTTTTCTGATCAATTAAGCACATATTATTGGTATTTCCTGTCAAAGAATACAGACAAATGTAATTGAAAGGTATCCTGTAATTTATTTGAATGTGGGAGCACACAGCTCTTTTTATCATCTCTGCTTTTTGCAAACATGGTTATTTTCTGAAGTATATATTTTATTTTCTTAAATCTAGGTGTGAGTTACTTAAATTATGGCATTTCCAGGAGCTTGTACTGCATAAGCACCTTCTTTTATTTTTCAACTCCAGAGAAAATGCGTATTCCATTTCTTGACATCTACAGGCTTTGGGTAAGTGTAAGCAAGTGTTAAATTTCCCTTGGTAAAAATCTACAGCTCGAATCTTTTCCTTATTCATGAGTTACTCATGCTGATACAATGAAAAGTTTTGCCTTTCTTAAATGCATGGCCATCTTTAGGGTGCAATAAACACACACACTTTCACAGTAGCAAATAACATATTGTTAACACCTTCAGAGCAATAGATTGTCAGGGACAATCTAATATTCTCCATCAAAGAGAAGAGGAAATATGATAATAAATGAACTACAACAGAATAATTATTATTATCAGAAAAAAACCCCCAAATATATATGACATAGACTAACCCATTTGGTACCATTAATACCAAGTGTCTTCTAGCACTTTATACTGATCTCAATTTTTAAAGCAATAATTGAGTGGGAGGCAGAGTTTAAGAGGTAATAAATAAGAGCATGTCATTACAGCTTAGTCTTTTCCTCTCACATGCCATCTTAAAGTCCTAGTTAAGTCATCACACACCTAATTTGAAAATAAAACTTCACAAATAACTGCAGCTTTCCTAGTGATCAGACAAAAGTAAGAATGACTGGAAAAAGGGTAAAACACTAATACTGAGAAAGGGAAAAGGGTAAAATATAAATACATAAGAAGCAAAAGCATGAAGACTGAAAGAGGTGTCATAATTTGCATAGTACCATAAACTTCAGAGCATTAATATTCTTGTTAATGGTATTTAGATATTTTTTATATCTTGGCCAGAAACTGAAAAACAGCTGAGATAATGGTAGTGAGGTTAAATCACTACAGCTTTAGCAGTATGCATATTCTGTAGTAGAAATTAAATAGAAAGTTCTGTGTTCTTTCTAGTGTCTATAGGCAGGCATTCATCTGACTCAAATCATAATCAAATGCATCAATAATTCATTTTTTTTTTCATTAGTGCCAGTGGTCATTCTACATCAGAAAAGCTGAGATGAGACAGAGTGTTGCAGCACAAACAGGCACTGACTGTGCTGTATCAACTATGTGGTTATATTAAATGCTTTATACCCCCAAGCATTGACATTTGTTCTACTCCTTAAGTACTGATGTAATTTTTCAAATAAAAAATGCATACGTCACACCATGTTCCAGTGGATACACTTTTTTTCAAAACACTGAAAACTAGAAAATAATTACCAGCTCTGTTCACTGAGTGTTCTTTTAATCTCACAAATACAGGCTACTGCTTGTTAAACTATCTCACCAAACACTGTAACTCTATCCTAAACGAAGGATTTCTGCCTTTTAGAACTGCATTGTAATAAGCTGCTTGAGCATGCAGCTCAAGTGAATGATACTTTATTCATCACAACACAGCTACACATTTCAGTTTATTGGACATTTTTTAAATTCTCCAGATGCTGCAGATGCTGTAATCCTGAGATTCTGAAAATGAAAACGCTTTTTACAACAGAGAAAGAACACAGTCAATAAAGAGCTGCCTGGCCCAAGATAAACACCTAGTAAAGACAGTCATTGTTTAATCTCCGCCCAGTTTCCAAAAGGAACAAATATATGTTCCAGGAGGAGCTGAAGGATTAACAACAGCTGCATGCCACAGCTGATAAAAAAAAAACAATTATGAGAGTGCCTACACGTGGAGTTTGCGCCCATCTTTACGTTTGTGACTTGACTTATGGCAAGTTCCTGGTTCAAGGAAAGGAAGTTCCGGTTTTCTAAAGATATGCTCTTCTTAAAACTCCATGGCTGTGTGATTCTACAAACCATTTCCTAAGAAAAGCTTCCTGTACTTTCCTACAGAAAGTGTTCCTGTAACTTAAAGACAGTCTCACACATGCTAATATGTCATGTTTGTATGCAGCTGAGCAGATCAATGAATTTTGACTGTGACTGTAGGTAAAATGTCACTTATCCTGTTGCACAGGATATCTTGTTACAATCATCACACCAAAATGAAGTGACTGGTAAAGCATATGGATTGAATGCAGGGCTAAAAGCAGAATTTTAATATATGAAGGGAAAAAAAAAAAACCCAAACAGCACTGTTTAGCTTACATTCAATAGCATAATGCATTGACCACTTAAATATACCTCACTAATGCCTAAGTATATTTATTTTCCTTCAAAGAACATTCAAAGATCCAGTTCTCCCATTCTGCAGCCATAGCATAGAAGAGTCTATCCACACATGAACCTGCTGTACTAAGCAATGAATAACCACTTTTTCAATTCTATTCTTCAACTCAAAGATTTTTTAATTCAATGTTAAAATCAATGGCATTCACGCAGGGGTAACATTTTCATTATAAATGAGAATTTGTTAACCTTATAGCAACTGTCACCACTGTGTAAAAAAATTACTTTGTACATTCCAAATAATGGAGCAAAAATCTTATCATTTTAGAACAAACTAACTTACCCAAATTACAGTGAATGCTGTATTTTGGTTAGATCTAGCTAACACAGTTTAGCTGTTGTGGCCAAGACCAAGACTGACAGCTGAGAAATTCCATAAAAGATTAAGAATGAATACAGAAAGAGAAGAAAACTGGAAATCTAAGGCCATGTAAGGAGCTGTGGTAGAAATCTCCATAACAAAAATATAGCATATTTTGAAACTTCTCACATTTTATACAAAAAAGAGGATTTGGAACTTGGGGTAGTAACTTTTTTGGCAACAACAGATTTTATTGACAGTCCATACACCGATTCTACCATTTTCTTTTACCACTTCCAAAAAATTAAAACTCTTGTGTGTCCATTTCAAATCATTCTTCAGTAGAACTTGGTTTGAGACAGTATAATAGAGAATTCAAATCCTGAATGTTTGCATGCAATGTAATTAAATACCCATGAAAAAGGGCTAAAGTAAAATAAAATTTACAGTTCCACAGCTATGGCTCTGTTAAGTGCCACACAGGTGGAACACAGTTTTTTCAACCATCTGAAAATTTAACGGTACACATAGAGATTTAATATGATTAAGAAATGCATTCAAAGCTATTTGCATGGAAACTAAGTTTGCAGAGAAACTCAGAAAGTTATTTCAGATGAGTTTTCATCAATCACAATGTTGATAGGTTCACAGTCATAATAATCAAAGGCATTTGATACCATAAACAATATAAGCCTTGTGGTCAGGGTTTCTCACTTCCAACCTAACTGGGATCCCTCTTTCCTATCAGAGCTCCCTCTGGTTAACTTGCTGACTTTCTCACAGTTATTTAGCCTCAGCAGGACTGGAGGGATTTCCACCACCACATTCCTACAGTTTTGGTGGTGAAGACACTCTCAGGTTTATGTTTAAATCTTCCCAGGCTACAGCAGAAAATAGGAGTGTCGGCTATGCAAGGATTTCATTTGCAGAGGCACAGGGTATTGTCAGCTGACCTACTGAAAACCCAAATCACAAAACATTCATGGACTGGGTTTTTAATCTCTTTTGGTCTCGCTTTAATTAGCCCAAGCCCCAAGTACTCAAACTTGACATGGCAGAAAAAAGACTACCCAAAACACAGAGAAATAAGGGGATTTGTAATTTAGTAAAAGAGCAAATAAAATTAGGTTAAAGGAAATAACCTAGGTTACAGACAAGTCTGCCCTAGAATTCGGGACATCTGAGCTCCTGTTAGTCCCCTCTCTCCCAACTCCCAGTTCCTTACTTTTCTGCTCACCTTACCCAACTCCTTCATTCCCCCCAAATTAATGATACATGCTTTAGCATCCTGCTTCAACTCCAATGCATGTTCCTATTATGGTCCTCCAACCTCAAAGACTATCCACTGTCTTGCAGGGCCTAGGGATGAAATGGTGGGAGACAACTTTGTCCTCAATTTTATCCAAGGAATCTCCTCTTCCTCTTTCCTCTCCTGTTGTTACAAAACTGAGCATATGAAGAAGCAACAGAAATTCTGATCCACTTTCAACCGTGTGGGGCAGGGAGGATTAGCTTTTGTCTTCTGCGTTTTAATCCTCTTTTCTTCTGCAGGAGGTTTGACAAATTGTTTCTCTGCAGTATAGACCTGCCTAAAGACCAGTGTGCTCATTAAAGAATGTCAGATATGCTCTGTCATGTGCAGCAACCCCAACTGGTTGCTTCTCCCGGGAGACAAGGAAGGAGGAAAGCTTTCAATTCAAACAATGTCACGCAACAGCTGCCATCTGAGATCTCTCAAGATCTGTCCACGCTGCCATCAGTGTAGGCCTAAACTAGCGAGGGCCCTTCACAAATTCTTGTCATGTTTCCTTCTTCATCCTTACTTGAACTTAAGTAGAATTTACTGCAACTCAGCTTTTAATTGGCAAAACCCCGGGAAGTCAGAATGATTTCTCTCTAGACACCTGTGCTATTTACATTCAACGCCTTATCATATAGATGAGATTTATACGTTCATGAAAAGCTACATCTTCCTCTAGCCCACAGCATTTGATACCCAACATTTAACTGATGTCTAGGCATCAGACATAGCATTTGTTTGTGCAGAGAAGAAATTTATAATATTCCATTTCCAACCAAAGTGTACCTTTTTTTTCAACCAGCAGTTGGCGAAGATGATCCACATCAGAAATACTGTTCTCTTTTTTTGAAGGAATGGTGTAGTAACACACACCCTTCAGAGCCCCTCTGTGGTTACTCATGAAAAAGCATTCCTATAGCCATCAAAAGGCCTGCGATTTAACTATCAGCCTCCTGCAACATACATGAAGTCTGCAGAAGTTAAGCAAGTTCAAACCAGGCAATTTTCTTCACCTGTCTCCTCAGAATCAGCAGTTTTATGAAAAGAGGAAAAAGAGTATCATTATTTCTTGTTCAGAAGACAAAAAGCAACAAAGTCAAATGGTACTGTATTAAAACAAAATATGTTTCACATAAGGAGAAAAGGCTGTTTGATATAATTTATCCTATTCTTTTGAATATAGGTATTATACATTTTCCTTGTAATGTTTCTCAGCATCTGCTAGTCATCTGGGAAGAGAACTTCACTGTTCTCAGGTGAAACAGTTCTTTGGTGCATTCACAGTTGGTTTTGGAGGTTTGGGGACTGGTTGGGGTTTTTTTGCGCTTTTTTGTTTTGGAGTTTTCTTGTTTGTTTGGGTTTTGTTGGGGTTTTTTGTTGTTGGCT
>VXBU01004956.1:45582-106289 GCA_013400315.1 Bombycilla garrulus
TTTTTTTTTTTTGGTTTTTTTTTTTGTTTTTTTTTTTTTTTTTTTTTTTTTTTTTTTTTTTTTTTGGGTTTGGTTTTGTTTTACTTTTCCTGCATTTCCAGGAGTTGCACTGAGTAAATGCTTAATATCTGGGGTAATAAGCAAAATGGGGTTATAAAACTGATCCAATAAATGAGTTAAAGACAAAGTTATTTTACAAAGGGGCAGTGGTTTGAAAGAAAATATTGAAAAACTGAGTCTTGTGAACTTAAGTGAAGCCAGTCTAAACAAGTTCCCCTCAAACTCAGAGGAATATGAATTGCTCTTCCAAGCTCAACTGAGAGAAGTCCTAGGAATAATCTGCCAGATTTGGCATCAGACAATTAAAAGTGTCATAAAGACATTAGTGTTTTTCTGTATCTTTCTAGACAATGCCCCAGGTCAGGGGTATCTAAGGAGTAAACATTTCAAGAGCAAAGAAGACCGGGTCAACTGGCACTGAATCAGTATCTTGTTCTGGTATCCCCGTCTTTGCAAAGTAGCAACATAGTTTCAACAATCCTAGACAGTATTTTACAACATTCACTCATGAACTAGGCATTAAAAGGCAGATGAGCAGGGTCTGAGGGACCAGCTGTCTCTTCCTGTTGGCTCTACTGCTGAGAGCTCTGACTGAGTTTAGAGGACCAGAAGGTTTTTTTTATTATGAAGGTGACAATGAAAAGGACCTCCTGGTTTACAGCAAAGGCACAAAATTATTCCGTTTCATAGGAAAAAAATGCATTAACACTGTTTCACCAATTAATTAAATCATAATGAGGGTCACATCATTAATGTTTTATTGAACTCCTTTATTAAGACAAGGCCAATGGATACTTGAAAGAACAACTTTCTATGTAGATGGTTTTCTGCTTCAAACCTTCATAAATAACTCATGGACCTTACACAGAAATAATTGCCTGGGTGTGGTAAAGATACGGCCAAGATAAATGAATCAAACACGAGGGGGGAAGAAAGGATTTGTAACTCATCAAGGGAACACGTCAGCTTTATGAAGAAAGCACCAGAAGCAGCCTGTCTTCGTCCTCTGCCAGCAGATGGCAACATTACTTCTCATTAGGGAAACGCATCAAGGGAAAAAGATCTGTCATCAGCAAAAGCTGTGGCCGCTGTGTAGATATTTTTGCTCTTTTATTTCTGCATAAAAATAGAATGCTTTGCCTAAGGTGCCATGTTTCTGTTCCAGTGGGCAGCAGCGGATAAAAGTAACCCTCTGACCACACCGGCAGGCTGAAAGAGACCGAAAATACCGAAACTCACTGTCATGGCACACTAGAGATCTGGTAGCTTATGCCTGTGAAAAAAGGTTCATAGAGAGAATGCACAGAAAGAGATCTGTGTCTGATTCAGACACCATACAAATTGATAGATACTGAACAATTATTTATAACACTTTTGCATACAGAAACTACTTTGAACACATTTTTCTTTAAATTCCCCTGTGCAGAGGGATTCAGGCCCTGAATCACAATACCTGTAAACAATTCTTCTATTTCTGAAAATAGATGGAAAGTGATGCAAAAATTAATGAATGATCCTATTAAACATAACTACAACCCCTGATAGTATCTAATGGTATGAAGCTGTGTCAAGGGACATTCAGATTGGATGGACATTAGGAAAAGGTTCTTCACCCAGAGGATAGCTGGGCACTGGAACAGATTCCCCATAATGATAGACAAAAGACCAAGAAATATACAATAACCTTGTTACCAGTGGTTAGAGAAAAACAAGTTATCTGTGAGTTAGCTTCCTTTGAAAAAAAATAAAGGCCCCTTTTTTTTCCTGCTCATATCTCCACAGATTTTGCATCCAGATTGTAAAAACCAGAGCCTCAACTGCTTTCTTTATTTTCAGCAATTCCACATCTACAGACCATCAGCTGACATTTTTTCCTGAGATCGTTAGAGTTTCAATGCTTTGTCCTAAATCTCAGTAATGACAACATAGCTTCACCAAGCTAAACACTGGGAATAACTGATATCTTGTTAGGGATGTAGCCTCGCGGTATTGCTGCAATACCCAGGAGCCGTTCCACAGCATTGCTTAAACACCAAACATACACTTCTGCTTCTCAGTCCCCTCCATTTCCAAGAACAGAATCCAGTGGAGATTAACAGCCTTTTTACTACCTTTTATTTAATTTTTCTCTGTCATAGACTGATGAGAGAAATTACTGGAACCAAGCCTGCGAAAATACTCAAAACCATCCTAAATTGACTGATTACCAACACTGCTCGGAATTTGTTCAAATGCTTGGTGAAGGGGTGCTAAGGTCTTGGCCTCAAAAATTTTCTGAAAGACAGAAGAAAAGCAAATTAGTAAGCCAACAAAAAGGATATGGGAGAACTATGATTTTATGTCACACTCTTCAGAAAAGAATTTTATAATAATGCTTGTATGAGATCTAATTTTATCTGATACAAACTAACAGAGAACTCTGTTTTTCAGCACTGAAATAATTTCCCAACTGTACAATACAGAAAAAGTCACAGTCATGCATTGCAGCTGAACGACTGTGCTTCCACAGCTGGATGCACACAGCTGCAATGAAGCTTTTTGTTTACTATGTTTCAACATTGGGTGGGGCAAATAAGTTAGGCCAATACCATGGAAATCATAATTTTTTTTTTTTAGATTAGCTTCTTAATTACCCCTTTTTTTCCTTTAAAAGTGGGTATGTATATGCATACATATTCCTGCAAAGGTGTTCAACAAAACCCATTTACATACTTTTATCCATATATCTGGAATTTGTCCAATAGTACTACATCCACTACTTTCACTTTGGCCTATCAGGATAACTATCAGGAATAATTTTTGCATTCTAAAGTTATTATTTACCCACCACTGGAGCACAGTTAGACCTGGTATGAAGTGTAGAAGCTATTTAAGCAACAATACAAAACAGTTCTGGCAATAACATGAAAATGTACAGTCATATGCAGAACATTAGAAATTAGCCTGACTGAAGAACATAATGCCTCAGAAGATGAAACCCTATAAGGCTTTTTTTTCCCCCCCACTCCACTGGGAGAAAAATTTACTACTCAGAGAGAAAACATGTTATTTGTGGTGTTAAAAGATTATCCCAGGCCAAAGGTGCTTGAGCAATCAGTTCCATCGGTCTCTGCATACCAGAAGGGGAGATCTGCAGCTCTTCAGACTCCCGGCTGCAGAGACCCTCCCAGACTCCCAGCCCGAGCTCTCCCGCTGCCAGCCTCGATTTTTCTCAGCAAACGCAGAGGAGCCGCTGTGCAGCTGGGGACGGGAGCTGGGGCTTCTAGTTCTGCTGAATAGGAACTGGAAGTCCCTCAGCGGCGGCGCTGAGCGCAGGGATCTCCAGGCGTAGCCCGTGCCCACGGTGATTCACCGGGACGGGCTGTGCCCGGCTCCCTGACTCACTGCGGCACCGGCTCTGCTGCAGCAGCCGCTTCCAGCTCCCTCTGCGACAGCGACCGCTCCGCACGCAGCTTCTCAGTCACGACTTCTCCACAGTGCTCTCTCACTTCCCCCCCCCACGCCATTGGCAAAGTACAGATGCTAGATGGCAGGATAAATTGAATTGGTGAAGCTGCGGTAGCTGAATGATGGAAGGGGCAAGTAAAACACAGTAATTTATACACTATTGTAATTTATACAGTAAATCCTACAATTTATCTGCTATTTTGTGCTAATCTGTTTTATATTGCATTGCCTAGGAAATTAATTTCAAAGATCAGCTGATGTTGACAAATTCACTGGATTGCTAAAATTATAATCTTATTTCTAAACTGTAAAACTGAGAAGAAGGAAGTTGTCCTTCTCAGCTTGGCACCCAGTCTCCAAGAACACAGGTCAACAAGCAGTGCCACCTAATGCACTTCAGGACGCAGTGCTGGGAGCTACCTACTTTGATTCGTACACTTCTGTCTCAATAGTTATGAGGAAACTGAGCACATGGAGTGAAATGAGATGGATAAAAAGGTTGACTGGAAGAAGACAAATAGCAAAAGCATCACCACAGACAGAAGCCTCTGTCACAGCAGAGGATTGGCTATGTCAGCCATCTGAGGATGAAGCCGGGTAGTCAGAAGAGGAGGAGCTTGAAAAGGTTATTCTAAGTGACTCTGATTGAATACCTCCATTTTTTTCTGAAGAAAAGGGAAATTCCTTTGCTAGGAACCATTTCTAGAGACAGTTTAGTACAGAGCTCTCTCTCTCTAACAGTAATGCCAACAAACTTTGCAATCCTGAATGAGTCACTTCTCCCTTTTCTGCTGCAGCAAAACTAACACCATTTGCCACCCCAGCCTTGTGAGAATTTGCAAGCAACAGACAGCCTTTATACTGTGTTCCAAAGATGAAACTATTTAAATAAACATCAAGCAGTAGTATTTTGTCAAAATTCACTGGCAACATATGGTGGGGCTGAAAAAATAAAGACATTGCACAGGAAATGGAAAATAATAAGAAGGACCTTTCCCTGGTAGGAATTCATTGACCATAGAAAGGGGGAAAGGACATGAAGCCTGCAAACAGTATTACCAGTCTCTCTTCATTATCATGTTTGCTGCCTTTATTCCTGGGCAAGCCCTAAGAATACAGACCCAAACTTGTTCCCACAGGAGGGTGACAGTTGCCAGTCTCATGCCCTGTGTGACCTCTAATTAGATCCTCGATCAGCCAACTGTGTCGTCCAAATTCCAGAATACAGAAAAAAAAAAAAAAAAAAAAAAAAAAAAAAAAAAAAAAAGCAACAGACCAGTCTGTGACCTCTGAAAGTCTGCTATTTACTTTTCTGCATTAATGTGCTTTTCTACATGAGCCGCTGGTTTCCCATTGGCTTTTCACTGCATATATTCTAACACACTTCACAGTGGGCATTCCAAACAAGACACTGCGAACCACTTCATTGTAAAGCAAGCACCATGATCCAGGTCACTCACAATAAACCAACCTGAGGGCACTGTAACTTATTAACCAGCTTTCTCTCCTGGCATTGTTCGCAGCCCTTACAGCCACAGACAGAAGTACTGGGAGCCTGTTGCAATCCCCAGCAACCAGCCTGTCTCAGGAAGTTACTCATGGGTACTATCAGGAGAGAAAGCTGCTTTATGCAGAGTTCTCTGAAATTACTAATAACAGAATTGGTTTAAGTATGGCCTGTTACTGATCCAAAACTGAGCTTTGCAGACACTTCCCCATATAATGATTTATCTTTCATATTCAGTGTCATAGGACACCTCATCGGTGTTCAATAAGAATTCATTATCTAATTTGTTTTCTTTAAACTGCAGTATTTAAGTCAATCCAGTGCATTTTTGCTCTAGATTTATGGGAGGATAAAAAGTTAATAATCCTGGTTGTGAAAATCTTGTGATGCTACCATAGTGGTTAAAGGTGAGACTGACTTTGCTCCAAAACAGGAAAGAACTGCTACTCCCAGAGGGAAGCAAGCACAGTGTTTTGCTCTCTGGAGTCATGACAGCAACACAATGACAATTCCAAAAGGGTAGGAACTCTACTTCCAGCCAATGAAGTAATAATTAATACCCATGAGAAAATTAGAAGTAATGTGAGCACACAAAACTGGCTCAGAGTCAATGCACAAGGCAGCCAAACAGCTGATCTTGAATGAAAATGGAAACAAAATGACACAAAGACAATTTTCTACCACACTTTTGCATGTGCTGCTTTCCCTGGCATATAACAGGTGGAAGTGACAGATACCAGGACTATTTAAATAACACAGAACAAGATAATGTATTACACACAACTATCTGGAATAATTTCCCCTTTCTTTTTGGTAGCCAGTAAAATCTGCCATGACACAGAACTGCACTGATTTGATTACACAAGCCATTTCATAAAAGGTAACCTGACATTTCAAATTTCTGGGGCTAAAATGCACATAGAAGTAAACACTGCCTCCGTTTAGATTAGTTAATTGTAGAAAAAAAGTGTGTAAACACATCTTTCAAGCGACTGGCTTCAGGATTTTAGCACTGAATGTGTAAGCATTTAGTACTTCTGTTTTTGCAAAGGTCTGTAATGAACACAGAATTACAGCCATCAACCTCCCTTGAATCCAGCTAATGAACCGCCCTAGTTTGGTGGTACACTAAGTCCACTAGGACAGGCAATTTAATCCTTTTCAACCTGCACCCAAGTATGTGTGAAATTATGATAATGCTGGTGACAGTGTAACACGGGTAATTCCAGAATTGTTCCTGGGTTTAAATGACAGCATAACATAAAATCACTGAGCTCAAGTTTTTGTAGGGCCAAACAGAGATATATTTCAACCTCCCAGTTGAATGCCCTGTCCCAGAAGCTAGAGGGATGATCCTTCTCATTTGCTTTATTTCCCTCCCATGAATCTTGCTGCACTATGTCACGGCACCAATAAGACTGTAAAAAGGAGTATTTCTGCACAGACTAGGAGGCAGTTTAATGATCAGTGCACCCTAGTGAATTATAAGAGACATGGGTTTGTACTCCCACAGACTGAGGAGGGAACAGAACTGTCTGATTAGCTTATTAAGAAGACAGGAGTTCCTCAGATTTGTTTTCAGCCACAAATCATTTGGTAGGCAGAATATATTCAAGAAACATACTGAGAATTTATCTAATGCCAACATATGTACAGTCTGGCAATTGCAAATGACAAATGTTCCAATCAGTAAAAAAAAAAATAACAGTTATTCCATGCCCCAGAACAGATTGCCTGGTATTGCTTGACACTATGAATAGTCATTCTTCTCATTTATTGGGGTAGTTATAGTGACTGAAGAAAATTACCTTCTCTGTCCCTGCATTCTTTTCATTATTCCTAAATGTCCATCACATAGAAAATAAGGTATTATGTGGATTACTGACCCTGTTAAGCAACAGTCATAGCAGAATATTATTACTTCTATTATTTGGAGTTAAAATCTTGTTTAGCTGAGCTGAATTTAGCATCAAAATGGTTTCTAGTCAATAGGAAATAGTACAGTTCTTAGCTGACAGAAATCTACAGTCGATATTTTCCAGATGCTGTAAACTTTCTTTTCAAAACATGCTAAATATGCAGAGTGTCTTGTTTGATTCAAACTAAATGTCCCCCATTTATTCCATGCACATGCAACAGACTGAGAAAAGTGTTAACATCCATCTGTGATCTGTCTTCTAGGTGCAGTAAGACTGCTCATTAACCTGAGTTTGGGAGTTCCTTGCTGTGAATGCCTTCTCCTACATTCCCAGTTCTGATAAATTAGCAGGTTAGTTGCTGATCTGCTGTTCTGCTCGGCGGTGGAGAGCCCATTCCCTTTTTCCATGAAAGTGTGCCACAGAGTGTGCTCACTCAAACTCTACACACAATAGTTTGTCCATTTGTTTATCACTATGAAAACAAATCCAGGTCTTTTATTTTCCTTTTCTATTTTTTTCTATACATTAAATCAGACTTTGTGGGCTAGATGGCCTGGCTGGTGGGGGAAAATTAAAGAAACTTATCACATTGGATTCCAAGATTACTGAATGTTTACTCTCTGTTAAAGCAACAAAAATAAATACACGAGGAAGAGGTTAAAACCCTGTCTAGATATCAGCTCCAGATACCTAGTGTTGTTCTTAAGCTCTTGAAATGTCAGATGGAAATTACTCATCAATGAGAATGCTAGCATATAAAAAAAAACCCAAGTAGTATTTCTAGCTGACATGCTTCATGCAGTCATTTAACAAACCCCTTAATTTATGAACAGGCAGGTCCTCAATAAATACAACACTATTATTTTTATGATAAAAATATATAAAAATATTTATTTTAAATTCAATCAGATGTTGGTAGTGAAATAGGCATCCCACTCCTGTGTATCTCTTTAGCATTACTAGATATCAAAGTACACAATTTGTACTTATATTCTGAAGTATTTTCTTATTGTTTAGTGGCATTCTAGCCTCAGCATCTTGTATTTGTGGTAGCATATAATTCTGGCTTGTTATTTACTGGGTTTTTCTGTATGGTTGGAAGATTTTTCACTATTTTTTAGTTACTTGTCTCATTCACAACAGCATTTTAAAGATGTTTGCTAGACATTTCAAAAATAGACACATCCAAGATGTGATCAGAGGAAAAAGTTTTTTGAGTAAGGTCATTCTCTTACCAATACCTTTGGCAAATTTGGATCCTTTGCTTCTTATATTTGCTACTTCCTCCTTTATGACCACCATTGTCTCATCTTTGCCAAAACCTTAGTCCTCCTTTTACAGCAGTGGGAAATCACACTGGATTCTATTCCATTTGAGAAGGTATCGGATTTGTAAGAGAAAATCGTGTACACCAATAGCTGGACTTTGTCTTGGTGGGTCCCTTCTCTGGCTCACTCCAGCCATGCAACCTATCCCACCACGCCTTCATGACTCCAGTGAGGTGCCAGCTCTGGAACTACTCTGAGACTTTTTAACTCGTGCTTGTTCTCCCTACTGCATTTGTCAGTGTCCAGGCCTTCCAGAGCAGCACCAGGAATGCTGATTCCTCAGAAAAGGCAGCAACCTGAGGGATCTGTGTCCTCCTCAGACCCTTCCTTCAGTGACAGAACCAAGCTGAACACTGCCTCCGTTCCCAAAGACTTCATCACTGCCCCACTGCCCTTCAGCCATGCCTGATATTTCTCAGGTCACCCTTGCCCTAGCAGTATTTTGGCTGGGGTCTCAGAGAATTGCCATTTGATGGCTCCCTCATCCCTTCAGATTCTTCACAACTTGTAGAACTCCTCCCACAACTGTTTCATTTGGAGGTACAGATCACCAACAATTTCACAGCTCTGGGCAGGCCAGAAGACCAGGTGCCCCAGGCCCAGTCACTCCAGGCTGCCTCGGACTTGAGAAGCTGCATCCTCCTTTGGAAGTTGTGTCTGGGTCCAAAAGTCCAGTAGCAAAGAGACAGTGACTACAAAACTTGAATTTGGATGTAAACCAGGCCTTGAGTTATTGCTCTTAAGCTTTCTTTTACAAATGCCAGATAAAGAACATGAGGATATTAAGAAGGTTTTTAGTAAAATCATAATTAAAAATCCCACTAAATATAAAAAATCTTAAAACAAACAAACAAACAGAAAAAACCCCGAAAATAAAGCCTCTCACTGAAATTGTGTATTTGCTTTTCTTAAAAATAATTAAATTAAAAAAGAAAAAAGAATTTATTTGCTGTCCCTCACAGCTATTTATTTCGTTTTCCACATGATTAGCAATGGATACTTTTAAATTAAAAGAGGCAAACTCAATTATTTAATGCTAAGATTTCTACAAATAATTCCCTTGTTCATGTATAAGCAGGCATTCAGAAAAATCCAAGCACCTATCACTCGACACAACTGTTCCTGCCAATACCACACACAAAACCTCTTGCTTACTACTTATCGGGACTGTACCAGTCATGTTCATGCAGTTCACACATCAACAAATATAAATATCAAAATAAATATCTGAATAGATGTATTTTTGCAAATAGATAAATGTTATTGTGTGGCACCTGTGTAAATCCAGGGAATGATTCCTATAGAGCAGTAGATTTTGCCTATGTCTATGAGGTCAAATTTTTCCTTTTCTATGTAAAGCCAGAAGGGGTGAACCCTTTTTTCTAAATAATTAGTGTGCAGATCAAAGAAGAATTTTTCGGCTTTCAAACTCAGAAATGCCCAAATCACTTTGCACAATTGCATATAAAATATGGGTAGTGCTGTTACTGTGCTGTCAAATCTGACAGCCATTCTGTACTCAGCAATATATCAAACACCATCCAAATGAAACCATACAAATGTCACCTCTTGCCGGTGGAACTTTATAAATGAAGCAATGTTAATCAATTAAGGGACAGTAGAGTGCATGCAGAAGCAGCCAAGTCTCCCTGAGGATTACAATAGGGAGTTCTGCGTGGGCAATCAAGTTGAAACTGCAGGACTGCCAGGGCACACGGATTCTCTCTACGATAGAGCGGATTTCCGGTCACACGCTCAGGGAAGCTCAGAGACTTTTGTCCGTGGACAGACAACAGACAATTTTGCTGTTACACCACTTATCTATTATAGGCTATTATACCATTTACCATATTTTTTTACTTCTGCTCAAATAGATTTCTGGGATTAGGTATTAGGGAGATCACCCACACATTTTCACTTTGTATTTCTGAAGGTAGCATCTTCACATGAAATATCATGACATGGAGCCATATATCTCTCATAGGCTGCTTGGGAAGGAAAACTGGAGACTCTCAAACACACAAGCTAAAGTGTATCTGAAGAGTCACTAATACCATTTTTATTATCTATTTCTCTAGTAGCAAATAGACCGAAAGAGTAAAAATGCATCTTGCCCTTTAGTATTTTATGTACTTGGTATGTTTAGTGCAAGGATTTTCTTTCTAAATTATCTCCTTGTTCATCATATCAGACTTCCTATACCTGCAGTTTCAGGAGTTTCCTTTCGCAGAGGGGAAACAACTACACAGTATTACATAGTCCTCAAAGAAGATGCTTTTCAGAGGGCCAGTGCACACCAAATCAGTTTCTTTCCACCCTTGCCTTCATAGAGTGTAGAGGTTTAGAAATTGTGTGCTGCTCTAATGATGCTAACCTTTTTTTTATAAGCCAGCCCCAAAGAAATACAATAAACATTCCTAAATGTTGTTGTTCAGAATGGCTGCCATCCTCCTTTTCTTCAAAGGGGTCAAAGCCCAATGTGGCCAGAACTTCCTCAAAGTTGTTACCACAGAGGAAGATGTAGCAATTACCTTCCAGGAACACAAAGCTGCCCTCAGGAAAAATGGCTGCAATTCTGTGGTACCTACTCAGTCCGCACAAAGGCCTCCACAGCTGAGACTGCAAAGCCACCTGGAGTAGGTGACAGAAGCAGAGCACTCAGAGAAGATGACTTCTTGATCAAGGTTTGTCTTTGGCATTGATAAAGCAGCCAGTCACTCAGACTGACAGATTCTGAAGGTGAATAAAACAACCATAAACCTGTATCTAATTTTCTGTAGCACAGACTGGTACAAAGGATGTGTCAGCTTGTGCTGGTGAATTGTTAAGGGTACCCTGAGAGACACAGGTCTTCCTATAAACCCTTGTCAGCCAAACAATCAGTAAAGGCAGATCCAGTTCCAATGCTATCTCTATCTGTCACAGTATCCTCATCTTTGGATTGGCACAAATAATTTTCTTCCTGTCTGGCAGAACAGTGTTCACCACACCCTGTTTAGGAAATAGAAAGGATCAGTACCAGTGGTAGTAGGCGTTAATGGAAGTGGGGAATAGTAGAGATTGAACAACAGCTCCCTACCCTAAAGCCTACCCTAAAAGAAGTCCCTTGCTCTGCAGCTCAGGGAAAGGCAGAGAAACCACATCTTGCAAATTAGTGACTGCATTTTAGGCCTTTTTCCTACAGGAAAAGCTCACCTTGAAGCAGCATCCCATGTTTTCAATCACAGAATCCGCCTAAGGTCTGTAGGAGACCTTTAAGTCTGAACCTTCTACAGAATGCTGGTTTACTATTTCAGAGTGCCTTGAAAGATTCTCTGCCTTGGGCTAGAGACACCAAAATTTCTCCTCATTGCTTCCCAGTGATTCCAGTCTTTGTGCCTGAGGATTATGCAGCAGGCAGCAGCAGAGACCATGGTCCAGAACTAAGGGAGGTCCTGGCACAGGAAAGCAATGAGGAGAGGAGACATCTGGGGGAGGATTGCTGGGATCTTGGCCAGAAGTCGTGCCCTCAGACAGCAGGAAGGAAAGATCACTAGAATACAAAGCAATTAGCTTTGGCTCTTTGAATAACTAATGGTTACTAACTAAGAGTAATGATTCTATTTAAGGAACTGCTTTCGTTATACTTACTGGAGAATACAGTGATAATTGACAGGAGGCATGCAAACAATTCGGAGCAACTCCAAATAATTCCGGGATTTTTTTTTAATTTTGGAGATGCTGGTATTTTTAAGCAAGACTTAACAAATCAAAATAGTCTTTCAAGCCACAAAAAGATTTTTAGGATTTTCCAGTGTCAAACTGACAGTTAGCATGATTTCTTCGCAAGTAATTGGTTCCAATCATTTGGAACTATTATTGATAGACTAGGTGAGATCCTGGTACTTCCTCTGAGGGAAGGTCACAAGAAACTAGAGGCTGGTCAGCGTCACCTCAATACCTGGGAAGGTGATGGAGCACCCAATCCTGGAATACATTTTAAGGGACATGAAGGACAAGGAAGTTCAATCAGGAGTAGCCAGCACTGACTTACCAGTGGGAAAATCTTCAGTAACAGATCTAACTCTAGTGTCTTTTGCCTGTGACAGCAACTGGTGATTGATCTCTCCCCATTTTTATCTCAACCCATAAGAGATTTAGCTATATTTTTTTCTATCCTGTCCAGTTGAGGAGGGGAGTGATAGAGCACCTGACATCCAGCCAAGGTCAACCTGCCACAAATTCTTACTTCAGATAGGCAACACATTTTACTCTGAAAAACTCTCCAATAATTTTAACATTTGTCACAAAGAAATACTGCCAAAACATGTCATGCAACAATTTCCCCCACATATGCTTTGCTTCAGACAATTCAATTTTGTCCTCCAAACAAAATCTATAGAAATATCCTTTAGATACCTTAGGTGCAAGATGAGATAAACTTGTCTGTTAGACCGACAGTGCAAAAAAAAAGCCCATATGGAACTTGCAGAGATATCACAATCTGGTATCAACATCATCACTGTGTGTAAATACTAAATAGTGACTCACTGACTGCTACCAATATGTAAACATCCTCTATCTCTTGATTGCGTAGTTGAAGTCCTGGAAAATCAGTTAATAGTAAACATTTTAATTTTACTGGATTTCTTGATATAGAAATTATTGTTCTGGAGATTACTGACCTACTCAGAATCCTGATTTTCAGAGATACCAAAGTCCCCATTGACTCTCTTAGATTTGAAACAATAATACTTATTAAATTTAAAGAAAAGTTTAAAAATAAGCAAGCACGTTTTCTCCTAATTTTTTTATTCCTTTTATGTAATTTCCTGCTTATGGCCCAGAACTTATGAATTTATTCTCTTAGCATGCTATATTTAAATTGGTAACTGAATTTTAAAGCAGAGCATATATAATTTTGAATAAATTACATCCAAAAAATTGAAGAACATGAAGATCAAAGTTTCAGTAAACAAAATAGACCAAATCAACACCCTAGCTGAGTTCAGTTTAATACATGTACATAAATGACCTTTGTGTTTTATTAGTACCGAGACAGAAAACAGACCCAGTTTAGAAACAAACTCCATTAGGTCTATACAGGCCAACATCACTGATAGACATCTATATTTTGGTATTAAAAAAAAGTAGAAATTGGTGTTGCTCAAGTCCTGCCATTCCCACATTGCTGCAGACCCAGTCCCACCACACATCCTTTGAACCACTTTCAGTAAGTGTCCCCTGAGTGATGGGCTCAGGGAGCTCCAACAGACTGAGCAAAGGCATTGTGGATGACAGGAGATCACTGACTCCAAAAAAGGTGTCTGAGGGATACACTGCCTGGCAAACCACATCACCCCACCTCCCCACTCAATTGTTTCAAAGTACAAGACTCAGCACACAGTCTGTCGAATTGCCTGCAATTTAATGTGTGTTTGACAACATTTTGCCTCAAAAAAAGAGCAGCTGAGTAGTAAAGGAGGAAACTGCCTTCTTTTCACCAGCTGCCTCTTGCATGAGGGCACTTCCCTGCAGGTCACTGGGTATCCACAGGGAAGGGGGGAAGGTTTTTGAATTAGGTGGGAAGAGGGTTTTAGCTGAGCTCCATGGAAAGTGAGGGAGCCTGTAGGATTAATGAGGTCAGAGTCCTGAGAACCCACATGGGGGTGCACAGGGTGGCTCAGGCCATGGGGATTTGCTGAGGGGAAAATGCACCCCGGGTTAAAAGGCTGTGCTCTGAGGATGCTGTGGGTTTGTGTTTACGGTCTTCTCCCATTCCTTCCCTTTTTTTTCTAAATCAAAATCATTCTGCATCTTATAAGTTAAACCAGTATTTTTTCCTAGTCTGTTTTTCAGGAAAACTCACTTTTTTTGAGAAGGTCGCTTTAAATCCTTCACATAGTCAGGCTCCACGTATCCCAGCGCAGCATTGAAGGCTGAGGTGCAGCTGGTTTTGGTTAAATGCTGAGGCCAGCAGGTGAAAGCACTATTGAGGGGGCCTCGATCCCAGCTCGGGTGGTGGAAGTGTGATACTTCTGGAGTGGGCCCTGGATGGTTGGACAGAAAGTTAGTGATTCTGAGTCACAAACAGTTGCTGTTGGATGGGGAATGTTACAGCTGATGTTTTCAATGACACTAAATTCATATGTCATTTCAGGTAAGACTACACTACTAAGAAGCTGGGATTTTTTTTCTGCTAAAAGGAGCCTATTAATTGCCTAGAATAGACTGAGTAAGGTGTTTGGGTAATTTTTCAGAGAAATGCTGAAAAATTATGGGGTTGCTGCATCTTGAGAACTGATTCTGTGGTTTATAATTTGCTGTGTTTTTGCAGTAGTTCTGAGTTGTTGAACTTCTTGTTGTAGCACTTCTGACTAACAGTTCTGTTTTGTGTGGTAGTTGGGTCTGCTGCATTCCATACAGCTGAAGTGATCAGCTATTCTCTTTCAGGAGAGCCTGCACTAAAGACATTTCATTTTCAACTAATGGGTTTAAATAGCTTGAGCTCACCAGATGGTTTCTTAATTAGGCATCCCCTTCATACCCACATAAACCTATATTGCTGTTAGAACTTTGACAATCATCCTCAAGACTTGTGTCTATCTGAATTGGCCAGAATAGCATAGCCATAATTGATTTTCATGGGTAATGTTTGATCAGTGTTAGGTATAATGTTTAATAGCATGAGAGATTACAAAAGGAAAAGTTAACTAGTCATTGGAGAGAGATGCTCTTTAACACTGTTTTTTGATCCATACCAACCACAAAGAAGCTGCTACAGCTGTAATTACAGCTGGATTTGGTTTGCGGTTGTAGTGGGGTTGTGTTTTGGTTTAGTTTTTTCTGAGGAATGGTTCTGTGTCTGCACATGCATTTTTTTGGGGGGTTAGAGACGATGCTACTGAGCAGCAGGCTTTAATGCTTCAGGCCTGTCTAGTTAGGGATGTCACACATGGAAATATTGCAGATATGATCACCAAAAGTCCTGGTCTGTCACATTAGAAAGGATAGAATCGCGTATCAGGAGCTTACTATTTTTGGGTGCTTCTTCCTATGTATGGATCGGTATTCACAGGACTTCAGTGTCACAGAGGTAGGAAAGATTTTAATTTTTTTTTTTGAAATTTGAAGTAGAAGCCTGTTAAAAATGAAGGAATCAAGAAAAAGTGTACAAGCCTAATGTTTGGATTTTGACTCTACAGCACAGCAAACTCTGGGGAGTTGAGTTTGCCTTCTCTCAGGTGAATGTCATATAGCTCAAATCTTCTTGAAGTTGCTCAGGAGTTTTTTTTCTTAGATGATCCTAAAGTAAGGTTATCAGCAAGGCGTGGTGCCATATATAAGATCACAAATCACAGATGGTTCATAGCTGCCTTGTTAATAGAACTCCTTGTAATTTCCACAAATTCTTATGCTGTTGTACAAGAATTCTTTTTGTATAATGTCGCTATAGGACATGAAAGAACACAGACACACACTGCGGCTCAGGTGATCAGAAGAGAGAAGAAGAAGGTTTATTTTTTCTGACTCCAGTATTTATAGTTTTCCAAAAGTGACAGTGGATTGGACGGTGGCAGTGCCACCTCTCCAAAGACACTGGACAAACAGTCCATCAATTTTTCTCCTCCTCTATGAAGGAATGCAAAAACACTGAGGTATTTACAGAAAGTGTGTGAGAAAGTTCTTCACAAATATGTAAATATCAGAAGGCTTAGAAAGTCTTACAAAAATCAGGGCGACACAGTATAAGAATACAGAAACATAAATATATGTTTTTGTATTGCTATATTAGCTACAGTGAGAACAGTACCATTTCTGAGGGGGATCAGACAAAAGTTCCCCGAATCAGTGAGATATTCCACTCACTAGCAATCTTTAGCCATGAGTCTCACGGTATATTACTGGCCTTTATGTGGGCCATCACTGCTGTCAGATCCAGAAAGAGTTATCTTGATGATCTTCTATGTCTCCCAGGTCTGCAGAAGACAGCTGGGGAAACCATTATGGGTTTTTTGAGGTCGATTTTCTTTCATAATATGGACATTTTAGATGCTGATACTGAGCAGTACATACTTTAGTAATGATGAGAGTACTTAATAGGACGTGCTTTAGTAATGATGAGAGTTTCTTACCCTTCTCTCCTTGCCAGCAGCTATGAATGGACATTTCCTTTGGCAGAACCAGTAGCATGACTTCTCTAAATTCAGATGCTTCAAAATGGGCCAAATACTTGAAAAAGCAACGTGAAAAGAACACATGTTGCATCTTCATTAAAAATAAGCAGTCAAAAACCCAGAGTCAGCTTCTAGTTTTGTATTCTTATATTTGACTCCACTAAAGAACATCATTGTAAATATTTCAAAACCTCAGATGCTCAAAGATATCCTGATTTGGTGAATCATGCTTATGTCATTGTTGAGTTTGGTGCTTGCTGATGAGAATTTTAACCATGGTCATTTAACTACATTTCTGCTGATCTTTTAGGATTTAATTTAGCAAGTAGGCTCTATTAAAGTGCTAAATCTTGAACAACACACAATATTATGTTCACATCTAGTTAAAAAAATACGAAAAAGTCTAGCCTTAGTGATACAGCTCAGTGTAGCAGTGCAGACAGTGTCTGAAGAATTTTGCTGCTTTTATCTGTGACTCTGGAAAAAAATTTCATGCGGGGACAGGTTTATAACAATAAATATGCCTTCAGCAGTCCAGTGGATCCCTAATTGGACTTGTTAGAAAATGAATTTTGGAAGAATGATCATGTAAGTAATTAGTGTCCCCAGCCCAGATTGCCAAGAGAATGGTTATAATTTTTATCTTGTTTGCTCCAAGACAAAGTTCTTTCCAAGTAAGAGTCTGTTGTCAGGGTTTATCCCCAGCTGCTAACCAAGTACCACAAATCTGCTCACTCACTTCCCCCGCCTCTGCTCTGCCATGGGATGGGTAGGAGAGTCAGGGAAAGGAAAAAACCTGCAAAGTCATGGGTTGAGATAACAGTAGTTTAATAAATGCAACAAAATATAATAGTCCTAATTATAAAAACAAGTACTAATGTTATGTTACATTAGTAATTAATAATAAAACTTGGGGAAAACTTAACCGGACAAGTGCTGCACAGTACAATTGCTCACTACCCAATGTCCACCTTGTCCTCAAACAGCAACTGTACCCACCCATATAACTCACTTCAGTTTATGCTGAATGGGATGTTCTATGGTGTGGAACATCCCCTTGGCCTGTTCAGGTCAGCTGTCCCAGCTGTGTTCCCTCCAGCTTCTTGTGCACTTCCTTACTGGCCGAGTGTGAGAAGTTGAACAGTCCTTGGCTGAGGGTAGGTATTACTTAGCAGCATCCAATACACCGGTTTGTTATCAACATTGTTCTCATACTAACTCCAAAACACAGCCCTGTACCAGCTGGAAAGGAGGCAACTGGCTCTATCCCAGCCAAAACCAGGACAGCCATGACGCAGGTTGCCTTAGCCAAGTTCTTTGGTGTACCATGCTGTACCATGGAGTTTCCACATGCTGTTGTAGAAAGCCTCCATCTCCCAACAGCCACCGCACTGCTCTCAGTTGTGAGGAGAGAGGTCGTTCAGGTTTAGCCATTATAAAATCATCTGGAAAACACCATTTTCTCTCTGTCACCTGTGGCTGTCATCATTGCAAACAGAACAAAATAGAGGCAGAGACAATTAGCACTGAAAAAACCAGCAGAAATACTTTCACAATTATTATTGTACTTCTGCTGACTATAACACTTTGTAGCTTACAGCCCTCTGCAGAAAATCTGCCTCTGTCAATATAGGCTGTAATAAATGGGTATTCTCAGGTAGCAACGAGTGGCTATAAACAGTTCTTTCTGTTTCCCATTGTATGTACGGCTGCTAAATATCCTTCCAATAAATGGAAAGACGGGTAAAAGGCACAGTCTTTTCATTGCTTGACTGAAATAGACAATAGTAAACTGAATACAAAATTTTCATTATATAGGAAGTGATAGCCAGTGAAAAATGCTGCAGAGCAGCTTCTCATCAGTCCATTACAAGTATATCATTTATCCTTTGTTACCTGTGCTGCCTTCCCATACAGTTTCAAATCCAGAACCAGCCTTTCAGCAGACTCTCTTGTCTGAATTTAGAAAGCTCTGGTAAAAGGCTGTAGTCCTCAGCAATGCTTTTCTACCAAACTGGCAGCCTTTTCAATAAGCTGAGATCATAACTCAAGGAGCTTACCTGGGAGCAAGAGAGGTTCTAATGCTCACTGCTTGTCACGCATCCTGTGCCAGCATTGATCTCAGCTTTCCTAGCACATGGTTTAATGGTGTCCATTGAACACCTGCTCTTTAAACAAGAGCCCCACTGCTACATCTTTCTCACCTTGGGGAAGAATGAGAGATTGAACCAATACCTGGCAGATGTGTCATCCTGTTTTGCAGTACATTACTGGAAGAATGCAATAGCATAAATGTGGTGCAGTAGCAACTCATGGGAATTCAATATGATGTATGAAATTCAGTTCTCAAAATTGAGGTGCGTGGGAAGCCCACTTTTTTATATCAGGCTTGGCTGAAGTCAGTGAGGATGCCCTAGGAATTAAATTTCCTTGCACCTGGATTTGCAGTTCTTGAAGGAGAAGGGACAGCACAAAGAAGGTCCTTGCATTCTTTTCTGACTGTATGAAACATCTCACATTGTGATGTCTGCTTATTACTGAAAAACGTGGAGCTGTCAAACCCAGAGTAACCAGAACCATATGCTTATCAGTGAGGGCAAGGAATACATGACATTTCCTGCACACTTATATAGGCACCAACCATTCCACCACATCATGAGGAGTTGTAATAATTGCTGAGAGAATATGTAAACATCATAAGGTATAGCATTTCAGCTGAGATCAATGAAATTAAATTCTTTCTGGAAATGTGTGGAAGATAGATAAAGATAATAAAAGAATAGTTGAAGTTGCACTTTATTTTCTTTATTGTCTTTATATTCTGGTACTTCTCAGAATGAATATTCCACTGCTTTTGAGGCTTGGAAAATATTACCTTAAAAGTACATGAGAGTTTTATCATAGATTTCAGCAACAGCCAGCATTCATGGGTGTATTAGTTTTTTATTTAATTGGAAACATGTAAACAGAGGAGTACTTCAGCTTGCCAGATTCCCCACAGGCAATTTCAAGTTCTTGTGTTCTCAACAAGCAAGTATTCTGCTGATACTTGGTTGAAAATTTAAGGTAAGTACACAATATAGAGCTCAGCAGCCACAGGCTTTGCAACTACTGCAAGGTTAACTCAAATGGAATTACTGACATCATACCGGAATTACATCAGTTATAGAAAACCTGCTCCTGCCATTTTTTTCCTGTGCTTTGGGCCATGTTAAGTACTTTGATTGGTCCAAATCTTCAGCTCTGTTTAGAGTTTTCAGCCTGACAGCAGCACAGTTCTCTGGACTCGCTAAATTACTAGTCAAAATAACAGGCTGTATAGGTATATACATATAATATGTATATACATACAGTATGTGTATGCATACCATATGCATATACATTTATATGCATAGTAAATATTAATGGGTGGAAACACTGGAGTTGTTACAGCATTTAAGTCATCTAAGTTATTTGGATAAGATCTTAGATGAATTTAACAATGTATGTTTTGATTTCTTAGAAGGTATCAGCACATTGCACCTTAAAAAACTCATTTGACAAGTATCTTGCTTTTATTGGATCGTAGATAGGTAACATATGCGTGTTATCTGATTAACTTCTCTGCTTGTTCTTAAACTGAACAATGAGAAATTAGAGATTTCAAGTCAGTAATTGATGGAGTGGAACACTTACCTGAAAGGAAAGAGTCTAAAATGAAAAAAAGGTGGACAACAACTCATAGAAAATATCTGCTGCTAATTTAAGTATTACTTTGAAGAACAACACAAGGGAGTAGCCCTCCTCACAAGTGTGAGGGTTAAAGTTAAGTCTGGATGCTACCAAAGTTCTGTGAAATAGTCCCTTATATTTCTCCTGTACTTTTGCATATGAGACAACTACCACCTGACCCAAGGGAAGAGAATCCAAACTTAATATAATAAAGCTATAACTGCATGACACAGTTCTACAATTTAGTGCTATATTGTGCTGTGTTTAAAAACTGGGCAGTGCAGTTGTCAAACTCAAACTGCTAAATAGGCCATTTAATGTTTAGCTTTCATTTTCCATCTGATTCTTCATAGTTATTATGTTTAATCTTCCTTAGGAAGATCATAGTATTAAAAGTGCTTGTTAGCTTAATTACACAAAAGTTTCAAACAGTGTGGGATTTTACCATGAGCAAAAACTCTTCTCTGTCTACCAGTGTGACTAATGATAACCTGCAGATTTGATCACATTTAGTCATGCACAGAAGCAATGAGCTTTCAGAGCAGAAATTTTAGCATTTATTTAGGTGAAAAATGAGGGCAACAAATTTCAGATCTTTGTGAGAAAATATGATTGCAGACATCTTTATTTCTACATTAAGATAAACATAAACTGGCTGCCAGTTTCTCCATGCAGTAAGGTCATAATATATTAAATAGTCAGCTGCCAGAGAGACACAGGACAGAAACACAGCTGTCTGCCCTCAGGGACCAAGAAGATGTAAAGAAGAGTTGCAAGTTGTAGCTGCAATTCTCTCATGTTTGAACAATCAAATTTAAAGACACACAAAAGTGATGTAAGTTGTTCATTCTTGTTCCTCTGTGATTTCTGTCAGTGCATTCTTGTTAGGATTCTCACTAAGTGCTCTCTGCCCATGGGGAAAACAGCCATGTCCTTTGTTTTTGAAACTGTGCGTGGAAATGGCCTCCATCAATCCCTCCACACTTTTGCACCCTT
The DNA here is from genome assembly GCA_013400315.1 of Bombycilla garrulus. Lineage (NCBI taxonomy): Eukaryota > Metazoa > Chordata > Aves > Passeriformes > Bombycillidae > Bombycilla > Bombycilla garrulus. The sequence continues at coordinate 66,707 of VXBU01004956.1, forward strand.
ACCTTTGGTTCATTCTTCCAATAACTTAATTTCTTTAGAAATGGAAAGAGATTTTCAACTTTGAAAATAAGATATAAGTCATGATTTTCAAATCTGTTCTATCACAATTCAGACATCTGTGAGATTCAGAGCTTTGGCAAAGTGACTGCAGNGTAAAGGCTAAACAAAAGTTTATGCTTGATTTTATTATCTTAGCAGATATGTTACATTAGCATCAGTTGGAGACTATCTGTTCTAAAATGCACACACATTAAAGAACAAATTAAACATGGGTTGCCACTGACTTCCTGTTCCCAGCTCTTTATATTTGTGTAAATACAGGTTCTATTTTACTTCCTTACCAGCAGAGGTCAAAGCTTGTACTTAATGAATTCCTGGTTCACACAATGTATTTGCTTTTCATGCTCTATCTAGTAAAAAAATCTATCTGATTATTAAATTTACAGAGCTGTGATGTAACAAGAAGCAAATAATTTTATTTTTTCCAAGTCCGGTTTGAACATTAATTACAAACTACAGATTTAGCTCAGTTGTGCGGCAATTACGAGTACAGCAATTAAGAAAACTTAGGGTGTTTCAAATAACTTACTGAACTGAGCTCTAGAAACATTTCTAAGCTAGAAACATTTGAACCACAGCTTCTTTCGTGTGTAATGCTTTCCATTCCTTTTCTGTATAGTGTGAAGTCAAAGTGCGTGCTTCCCAAGAGGACGGCTAATATATAATTCAAGACACTCCCTGAATTTCCCTTAGAAAAGGAATACTGATTAGTTGTTAAAGCATAAAGACCAAAAAAAAATAATAAAACAACCTTGACCAGTGCTTTCACAAATTTTTGTCCATCAGATAAATGTTCTCCAAGTTAATGTGACTCAGAAGGAAAATATAAATTAGGAATTTAAAAAGTAAAATCAAATGGGTTTCATCATTTTCTATTTGGGAAAAAGATTGAGCACTCCAAGTCTGGATTTAGTTCAGCATAAAGCCTAATCTGTCTCTAGACTTTATATGTGGTCATCATGAATCTTTCTTCTATCTACTAGATGGAAATGAAAATGAGAGAATCAGTCTTCCTCTGCAGATTCCCTAATCACTAGAAGATAAGTTTGGCCTTAGGAGAATCTGCACAGAATTTTGTTTATGATCATAGTGTTGGAGAGAAATTTTAGTTAAAAAGTCAAAGGGAGACAGACATGAGTAGAGGTGACCGTCCTTCTATGGTTGCTTTCCACAAGCCTATCATTCTGTTCTTTCCTGTCAGCACAGAACCAGAATGACCAGAATTGAGGATTCCTATAGAACAAAGTGTCCAGCCCAGACCACTCCAGAGATCAGGTTGCAAACCAGTTTGAGTCCAGCATCATCAACACAGGATTCAGAAGCAGGGGAAAAGTGTGGGAGCTGAGAGCAAGCAGAGATTGTCTTCCTAGTGCTCCCATGCAAGAAGGGGAACACAGTATCATAGTAGCAGGCCTTGCTTTGCTTTGTGTGGTTTATTTATTTTTTTTCCCAAAATGGTTTTACTACAGAAACACCTCAAATATTTTGTCCCTGTCCTCAGGGCAGTGGATATGCTTCAGGGAGCTCTGGGAGTGGTGGCTTTGTCAGCCTCTGGTGTTGGCAGGACATAAAGGCTGCACCAGCCCAGGTCCCCACAGCTACAGTAGCTGAGATATTCATCACAGTGAGTGCCAGAGGCATGAAGCCAACACGAGGAGGTCTCAGGCCATTGTCCCCAACAAATTATAATTAAAAATTAAGTACCAATCAATGAAGTCTTTACCACTTTTAGAGGTATGAGTTTTAGATTATTTTCTATGGTTTTTTTTTTCCAACAGGTATATGGGGAAGACTTGACTCTACAATCATATAAATTCAAAAGTACTTTTGGAACCATGTAAGTGTGCTGTTTTTGGAACAGTAAAAGAGTGCTGTTAGTAATTTCTTAGTTTGTGGTCACTTTCATCAATGCACACTGTTAAAACAAGAAATTAAATACTCTCTAACACCTATGATCACTGTGTGTCTGCATATTGCAACCAAGCATAATTTACAACGTTAAATGAAATTTTTCATGTAGGTATGTGTAGGCAGCTACCTGAGGACAGTAGAGATGGTTCCAACTGAACGGCAGCCCTAACAGTCTATTCAGTAGCAATTTTTTCTGCTGGTGTGTGAGATATCTCATCTACTTCAAAGGTATGAAGAAAGGAAGTTTTCTTGATTCTGGTGACCAAAAGGAAAGCAGATAATGTGCATTTCTACTAAGGTAAAAAGGTGGATTGGAAAACCATATTTAGTGTCTGATAGCAAAATCATCTTGGGTTTCTTTTAGGTACTGTTTGGGGAAGGAGGGAGTTTAAGTGTACAAAATGCATTAAAAGAAGCAGCTGGAAAAGCACACAGCATTAAATACCAGGAAGTTCTAAAGCTGGGACATAGGCTGAGAGATAAGCTGGTCATGTTTTTTTTTTTTTTGTGAATACTTCTCAGCCAAAAATTTCTTATTTCCCACAATTGGAACATTCTCAGAACATGTATCTGTTTTACTGCCAGTTTCTTTGGAAAGCATCTTGGCAGCGGGGACAACCAGCTGGCCATGTGGTGCCTGCCAGCTACTCACACAACTATAGAGAGGAGCCCCTGGTGGGTGCCATAAGCTTAGACCAGGGAAGCTGCGCTATATGTGATCCTCTGCTCCCTGGCTACGTTACCTGAAAGACCAGGATGAGAAACAGGAAGAAAAAAATGGGAGCTTGTTTTCTTCTGTTTAGCATGTTAATGCCAGTTATGTTGTGCTTTTGGTTTATTTTTAAAAAGTGGAGTGGTAATGGAATTACCTTGTGTGAAGTGAAGCACCACAGTAATAAAAAATAAATAGTGTTACCTTGAAACAAACTATACCAAAAAAAAAAAAGCCCTGGACTGTCAAACTTCCCTACAAAAATTTTACAGCTCATTGGATTGTAGATAGAAACCAAGGTTGCCCTGCCAGTCAAAGTGAATGTCTCAGTCATAAAGGATAAAAGATAACCCAGCTGATTTCATGTGCCTTATTTTATGTAATTCTGATACAGCATTTATGAGACAATAAATGTTATATTAATTATACATAAATGATTCAATCATGAATATTTATTACTTGAAGGCTGGGCATCTAAAATAGTTCGGAAGTTAATGATGATTGTAATAATGTCATATTAAAACAATTTCTCGTACAATTATTCAAAGTTTGAATGAGATGGGAAATCAAATTTCAGAGTTCAAAGACAAAACCCACCAGCTCAGCTGTTGTGTCAGATTGCTATCAAGCTGTAGCCTGTGTCTTTACCTTCCACTAAGAGCAATGGAAACTTACAGGCACAAGCTTCCAAAGCTGGAAATTACTTATACACCCACAGGGACTGGGGCTCATCAAGTGCTATATTTTGGTCTGACTTTATATAAAGATATGTAGCTATTTATCCAAGAAATATGCAGGGCTGCTAAAAAAATGTACAATGAGTATATTACAGGAAGTAGAATGTTTTCTTAGCAAGTTGCATAAAGGCATCAAAATACTCTGTAATTGATATACCTAAAAATTCCTAGAGTAATTAAACTGTAGAGAAGATAGTCTATTACTTAGTTAAAGTGTTATAACTTTCTCAATTTGCATAATATCTGGCTTACATAAATTCCTTTGACATTTCAAAAATCTTCCACAAGTGTTCATGATGCTGGAAACTAAATTATATTTCAATACTGAGAAACTGTTACTGGATACTACATATGGCCACAGCAATCTCCACTCCCCTGTACAATAGCAGTTTCTGATAAATTATGTTGTTACTAAACCAATTATTAAACGGGAAAATAAAACCCCACATTAATTACAGGCATCATCTCTCATTACAGCTGGACAATTTTTTTCACAAAGCTTTTCCACATAAAGTAATTATCTAGGTACTGTGAACTCAGTCACTTCTCATAACGCTGAAGCAAATGCTTTTTTCTTGGTCTGGACTCCTGACTTAAATGCAGTTGTAAGTGGATGCTTTTGATTAACTGTGTTCATGTCATCATTGGATGCCTCCACAAAATAATAACTTGCTGAATCGGTATTTAGACTGATTGACTGAAATTCCTTCCAGAATAGCTGAAAATAATATCTTTATCCTGACTTCTCAGACAGAATGAGAAAAAAATATTATTACAAATAGGGGAACTGAAAAAAACAACAATACTTTGTGTAAATATTTGTAATAACTTTTGTCATTGTGCACATTTCTTGAGAATTTTGTAAGCTTCATATAATGGAGACATAAAAGGTTTCAGTAAACATAAAGGCTACAGAGAAAAAAACCTTGAAGCCATGGTAATGGAAAAGGAAAATTTACTGTTACCAGTGATCTTAATGATGTCTGTCTGCCACCTTTGATAGTAGAAGTGATGCTCTCTGGTGTCCAGCTCTTCAAATAAAGAAGTCATGAAATGCTCATTGGTGTCAGCTGTTTTAATTTATTACTGGTTAACCAAAATACTATGAACATATATTACAAAAAAATCCTATTGGACAGCAGTGATGAAATATTTTTATCTTTTCTGTCAGAGAAAGGCAATTTTCTGTCTGGCACTATCAATTATCAAGTTTGAGTTGCTAGGGAGTACTGTAGTCCCTTATCTTCATAAAACAAGATACTCCTTAGAAGTGGAAAAATGAAATCCTGTTTTGGATTTCATTAATAAGAACTTAGAGCTGATTTGCCAGAAATGTGATATGTACAGTTATGAAATAATAATTATATATTTATCATGGTATCAGTTGGGTTAGAGGCTGTTTTGAAGACAGGATTTTTTCACTTTGATTGTGATTTTTCAGAAGTGATAAGTGATTTTGTTCATTTACTTTAGGTCTTTTATAAGGCAGATGCAGAAAATTTTCAACAGAAATTTTTAAATTTTGGGTTGCAATTCTATTAGCAACAGCCATATACTTCAACCACCTTCTGTTGCTGGGGAGGGGAATGGGGAGTAGTAGGGGGATAAAACCAATCCTGAAAGCAAAAAAGGCAGACCTATATGTCAATTAAAATGTAATGTTCTCATTTTAATTACAATCACATTGAGCTAGGGCTGAAATGATGTCAAGTCACTGTCTCTCCTGAGCTGCTTCCTACCACTCAGAAGAGGTAACTCTGAGAATTTCTCTACCCCTTCACTCCCCTGGCCTGACCTTCCTTCACCTTCTCTTCTCTGACCCTTAATGCCCTGCCCCTGGAGGCTGGAAGTACAGAGAAGTACCAGCTTGTGATCTGATTGTTGTAATAGTGGTGGGGATGACAGAGCAGGCACATCTTGTGCAGGCAGATTGCCAAGGAAAAGGCCCCATCTATTCCCACTTTCTTCAAAGGCTCACCTCAGTATTGCATAGGTGAAAACAGGAAAGGCTGAAGAAATGCATAAGATGATAACCCATGCATTTTATATTCTATAGGGAAAGTTTTCTTATATCAAGACCTCTTTTTCCTCAGGCAATTATTTTGCTGATGAAAAAGTACAGGATCAAGCAAGTTCTTGTCTTACTGTCACATTGGTGGTGGCAGTGATGCTTTGAACATATCCAGTGCATTCAGCATTTCACCTCTAATGCAGAGAGATTCAAGTGTACCAGAGGTGGAATTCATCTGTGATGTTGGCGGGAAGGTGGAACTTATGAAAGTTTCCAAAGTGCCACAGTCTGCCCCATTTTGGAACAGTGTTTGCCCTCTCCCCTTAGCAGTGCCAAGTTGGTGGGCAAGGGCTTACTTAGCTCCCTTGCATAGTCAGGAAATCAGCTGTGCCATGGACAGACCTCTTTACCCTGACAAAGTTTATCAGTTTGCTTAAAAATTCACATGAGGGAGAGATGAACACAATCACCCAGGATAGTGAATGGAAGTTAATGAAAGAAGAGTTAACACAAAAATCTGAGATCTGTATCTCTGTTCATTCATGTCTTACCATCTTTTATTCACGGTCTTTTCAGCAGTTCCAAAACTCCTGCACTTCATTCTCCCACTTTGTGTGCTGGTCCAATATTATTCCTTTCCTTATCAGCTAGTGATCATAATTTGTGTATTATTTGTCTTTTTGCTTTTGAGTGTAATACCAAATTTGTTCAGTGAAGGCAGGTAGAAGTATTTGGGCTGTTACAAATAGAAGCCATTATAAAGATCTTGAAAGAATGATAATGAACTGGAGGAGGTTTGCATTTTCTTTTTTCTTCTTTTTCTAAGTGGCTTTTAGGTGTGTTAACTTGATAAAGAGGAGATCCTGTTTGGCGGGTACTCTGCTGTTGCAGTTTCTGCAAGCTGTGGGAATGAGGGAGGGCATTGCAATTCTATATATAAAGCATCCAAGCTTGAAGAGGGCAGCCTAGAAAGTGGCAGCATCAGCGCTGCCCACTTGGAACGGAGGGGAGCACTGGAAACACTGCCCAGGCAGGGCGTGCATCATGCTCCCAACACTGGTACTGCTCATCTTCTGCAGTTTCCTGCACTCTGCTGGTAAGTCCCAGGTGCCTGGGCTCCTCTTGGTTCATGGCTTGAAGGAAAATTGTTGTATTACATCACATGACCTTCAGGTTCTGTTTTCCTTTCCCACAACCCGCAGAATTCAGTTTACATGTTTTCTTCTCTTTTGCTTCATCTTAAAACAAAACAGGTTATTTAATAAATACACGACTGAAATAAAATAATTAGTTCTTAACTATTTCAGAAAGTTGGTTGCTGATTTGTTGGATCCTTCCCTAAAGCTCGTTCCTTAGATACAGGGAATATTTTTAATGGACGTCTGTTGTGTTTCTGAGTTGTCAGGTACCTTAATCTTTCAGGTGTTCATGATCCAGTGTCCTGGCAATGTCATTGCAAATATATATTGTATGTCTTCTTTTTAGAGTGATAATCAAAATCATTTATTATGTGAACTGCAAAAAGCCTTAAGTATGAGCTATGTGATGGCATTTCTTGTTTGAAGAATGATGTGATAGAAAGAATCCTGTGCTGGAAAACAGGCAAATTGTTCTAGTCTAAAAATTTTATATGATTCTCAATGTATTTCTCTATGTATTATTCAGTATAATCCTTCAGTCTTTCTAAGAAATCTGTCTTACTTTTTTGATGCAACCTACCTGTATACCAGATCAATGTGTAATTTCTAAAACAAAGATTTGTTAGGTAAGTTCCATTGGCTTTGTAGCTACTCAGCCACCTTACTCAGTATTCCTCCTGTGCTGTTATCAGTGGATTTTTTGATAATAAACCTTTTTTTTGCCATAATTTGGCATTGCTTAAATTGTTTTTTTAAAATCTCTCCTGTATATTCATGTTAATTACCAGTTATTGCAGTTAGAATTTCAAGAAAATATTTCAAGCTGCTAGAAAGCATACTTCATTTGCTTTAGGTTCAACAAATTTATTTCTTCTCTATTGTGTTTACTACATTTAATGAACCATATAGTTCAAATTGCATGGAGACATTTATTGCTCTTAAATCACTGACTTAAGCCATAGCATGAAAATAATTAAAATATAAGCAACTCAACCCCTGAGTAGACTCTCAGAGCCAATTTCTAACCTCAGCTGTATTGTTATAAATCAGGTGTAACTCCATTCACTGTATTAGCACCATTGTAACCAAGTACCTGAACATGGGTCCTCGCCCCAAGTTTTGCTGCCTGCAAGAGCAAAATTTTAATCTACCTGACTTCGTATTTTAGATAATAGATATATTGATAGAAATACTTGCAACCAAATAGAAAATTGCTGTTGACACTTACACAGCCAGAAGCTTCATAGGTAAACTTGGCAATCACAAATCAGAACTTTTTCTACAAACGGCTAAGTTGGATTTAAAGATATAAAGCCCAAGAAGCAGGCTCTAGAAAACTCTTACAGAGTAGTTTTCTCCTTTGGGATGTGTCAATATTTCAGGCCCTTGGAATGCCTCACAAGGTTGGAGACTGTGAAAACAAACAGATTTCTTTCTGTCAAGGAAAGATTTTGAATCAAATAAGTTTTGGATGTTATCTGTACATTTTTAAATTGAACAACACGCAGGATGCTCATGGTTTTGTACTCTAGATCCAAGTGTTGTTTCCTTAGAATGAGTCAGATCAAAGCCAGGACTTAATTCTCTTTTTCATGGATCTGCGTCCAAATTTTGTACCTTGAGTCTGTCTCTAGGTGGAAGTATAAATATTGATTGTTAGGACATATATTTGATTATTTGACATGAAGTATGACAGAAAGTGATAACTTAAAAAATCAGTAAACTTGCATTAGCTTGACTAAAAAGAAATCTGTAGAAGCTTGAAACCAGATTAAAACTGTTAGTTCTAGCCTTTACTTAGTAAGAGGTGCTGATTCATTGATTAAATTGAGGCTTCACCCCTTTAGCTATTTCAGTAATCAAAACTACATGGATTCTTTTGAGAGATTTGTGTACAGTCATACCTTTCCTTATAAACTATGTAACTAGGAAGTCACCTTCATTTATGTTGTTCACATACCTATGTTTGCAAGAGACAAAGGGAGTTAATAATTTCATATGGAAGAGAAATCATCATGAACATGTGCAACTGATAACTCATATTACAGCTATAGATCTACCAATACCTTCAGGGTTAAATTTAATTTTAGGCTTCTATCACTTTTTTTAAAGTTCTTGTCCTTTCCAGAATATCTGACATTTCAACATTTCTATTTGTCTCAAATTAAAAGAGAAAAACTGAACCATTTACAAAACGGAGATTTTAAATTACTTCTGCAAGTAGGAAGTGCAAATATTTCATTTCAATGTTTTGTTTTCATTTGTCTATTTGATGTGAAATACTTTGATTGAAGCCCTTACAACATGAAATTGTATTTTTCCACAGGAATGTTTCATAGTAACCATAGTATAGCAACAAAATTATTTATTTCTTCATAGTAAGTGGTGTTCCCTGACTGACTTGTATTGCTGCCATTAGCTAGACAGGCTGACCACACAGAAACTGCATTTCAACACATACTATTCTCAAGGAATTTGGACAGCTGGAGTAGAGTGGGAATTGGAAGTAAAACCTTCCTTTATCCAAGAGAAGTGAAACTCTGGTTAAAGTTCTACTGAGAGAATTCAGAATAATCATTTCATACCATTTCTCAAAGGAAAACAAAATACTTGCAGTAATAATAAAATGGCAGTAAGGAAGATTTTAGTACTTTAGAAATCTCATTTAACTCTAGGACAGCCTTTTAAATGAAGAATTCTTAAATGATTGCAAAATACAACTTCTGCATAGCCATAGCACTTGATACATCTGTACAATCTGCCATTTTGTATGCTTCTGAATGGTTGATAACGTTGCCAGGAAGTCTTAACTATTCGCTTCAGAGTTCAGTGTGAGAAAAACAGTGTAAATTATAAGAATAATTACTGTTCTATAGTTAGTGTAATAGTTTGATCTGACAGGATACAGGCTGACTGGCAGATAGTCAGCAAATGGCTCTGTATTTATTTTATTAGCTAATTTTTGGGCAAAAAGTTAAAGTGAATTTCATATCCTTGGTTATTTTCAATCTAACCCTTGTACATCTCCAGATAATCCAAGATGTTTATTATGCTCAAATTTAATCTAAATACCAAACCTGAAGTATGTTTTAAATTTTGTTTGTCGTGCTTGGTTGTTTGAATTTGAGAAGCTAACAAACAAGCTTTGTAAACTGATTTACCTGTTCTAATCTAAAACGTTTCTCCATTACTTATTAGACATTTTGCTTTACATCAAGCTCTCTAGATAGGTCTGTCTTGAAGTAATGTTTTAGGCATTTAATATCCTTGGAAGGCAGCTGTTACACACTCTTAAATCCCACTCATGTAGTGTTTGAAGTTTAGAATTAAACTGTAACGCTTGGAAAACTGTGAAACCAACATTAATAGATTATTGAACAAATGCAGGTATCAAAATCCAGGTGTTCAAAAAAGGCAGCAGCAGCTCTAGGCATGAAGAGTGTTAGCTTGAAAGCCACAAACTGATCGTTCCTTTTTGTGATACACGGTTCACTAGGAACTTGGCAGGAGCACACTGGATTTTGGAAGTGCCTGCTGAGTTGCAGGCCAACCATGGAGGTTTTCTAAAACACTGGCAAAATTTCAAACAGTTATTGGCTGGTGCTGACCCATTCTAGACAGCAAGGCAGCATGAGTAGCATCTATAATGATTTTGTGATGAGTGTCAGACAACTTGGGAGTGGCTGAGATAAATGCCATTTTAAGCTATTAGAACATTTAGGATAGGAGCACTTCTGTCATTGAACTTATATCCTTGATTTATTTCCCTTAGGCCTAAATATTCATTGTATACAATTCTACCAGTGTAGTATTTTAGCTCTTAAAAACTTAGATTAGTTTATCCAGATAACATCTTTTTTCAGCAAGTATTGTTTCATAGAAGAGTTGAGGTATAGACTGATGGGAATGTTGGAGATGTCTGGTTCTGAGATCCAAAGCAAAAGGATGTGCTGAAACACTCAGTTCCAAAATTCCCTCTTGTGCTTTAAACCTAGCCTTACATGAAAGGCAGAGCCTCACCTGTTTTCCCACAGGTAGCACATGGCAAATATGACCTTATCTTCATCAGCACAGCGTGGAATTGGCTGAGAATCTGCTACAGCTGGTGAGCTCCCTGGAGGCTTCCACTTGCTGCACTATCCAAGGAAGCAACAGCAGCCTGCAGAGCTGTAGTGTATATATAGATATGTATGTAGATTTGGCCTGGTTTATTTGATGAAAGAAACCTTCTTCCACAACATTTTCTATGTTGCAAAAGAACCTAGACATGTAATAGACGTGTTCTACAAGATATTTGCTCCTGATATCTAAGAAATACCAGACATAAAAAAATTTAAAAGTGAGTAGCACATTTCGGAAGCAGCTTAGGTCTTTATTCCTGCGTCTTGTTTTGGTTTTTACTATGCTGCTCTTGACTCCGAGAGCTTGCTCCAGAAGTGCTGGAGGAGAATGCTGGGTGAAAAAGCCTTTTAAGGATGTGTGAGAAGTGGAGCAGTTGTGCTCATGCAGCAGGTCTATATTTGACATGGTAAAGGGACCACCCTGCACTCAGCATTTGCTAAACATTCCTTGGCTTCTCCTAACCAGGCCAAGCTTTGTGAACAGATGTGTGGAAGGGAGCTGGTGACAGCTTGCATCATTCCACTTTAAGGTGAGCAGCAAAAGCAAGAACTAACTATACCTGGGGATTCCTGCTCTTCAGCTCCAGATCCCATGGTTCTTGTGAAGAATGCACGGGACAAGACTTCCTTCATGTTTTCACACTTTTGGCTATTCCCTCCACTGCTTCTACCCAGATGGTGAAACAAGAACTCAAAAACACAAGGAAAATTTATCCGGCTTTTTTAAACAGGAAGATAGGATTTTAGTATGAAGTATAGGAGTTTTCATATTGCATAGGATTTCTGGCAAATTTTGATAACATTTGACTGGTACAGAAGAATTTTCTATTACTTAATTATGTAATAGGAATTTTTTGGTTTTTCAATTATAATTCCCATTCAGATTTGCGTGGCAGAGTACAATTCATATGTGCTGACCTGCTTTGACTTGCAGTATGCTTAAAAATAAATAAATATACAAATATTCAACTTCCTTTTGCTCAGAGGACATCTTCATTGTATTTTCTTTTTCCTTTCACAGCTTTTGAAGGAAATTATTGGGCCCCCATTTTTCTCCAAAAACAGAAAGAATCTCTGCAAAGAAGTAAGTATCTGACCTGGTTTTTAATGTTTGCATTCAAGTGTGAGTGATGACTCTATTCAGCATCAAGTCCATATTGCAGAAGGCACTGTACAAACCACATAATAAAAATAAGTCTTTGCCTCAAGAAGCATATGTTTTGAAGCATTGCATTTTAGAAATTCTGAGTGAAGACTCTGCATGTAAAAAATTTTAAAATGTGTTGTCTCACTATGGAAAGTTTTAAGCTAAATGGGTAGTGCCTTAGTGTGCCATGCTGAGGTTTTGATGCCTAAGGATAGAAACTGTGAGCAGTTTTATAGCCTTCCACATTTAGAAATATTTGATTGGGATAATTTGTGTGATGTATTTGGTTTTAATTCCTACATATTACTGCCTAATACTATCTAAAAATGTAGGATATGTATTCTTCTGATATTGCAAAATCCAGGAAACTAAATAAAGCTCCTCCATATAGATTAGGTCTGTGAAAATTATTTTAGAGATTTCAGGTTAAAACAAACTTTTATGCAAATGGGCAATCTGAATGTGGAATACTTCTTCCTCACCTTCATAGCCAGCAGCCAGAGGGGGGTCAGAGTAGGACAGATCTCTGCTTGAGTGTTCAGCTATGCCAGCTGCTGCCACCCTTCTGGTAGTTAACCAGCAGTTTTCCCTTAACTCCAAAGATTGGCTTCTGTGCATCCATCCAAGTCTGTATGCAAAAATAACTCCAGCCACCTACTTACTGTAAATTTGTGCTAGTGCTTCAGAGTCTGAGAAACACACATAGTAAGGTACTACTGTTTTACTTGTGTAAAAACAATGTGCAGTACCAAAAAACCCAAAAGCATGTTATAACTTTAAAATATTTAAAATATTCGCTATCAGAAGTATGGTTAGAAAGGCAGGTATCCTTAAAATGTTGACTCATAATTAAAATTTAATGGCAGAATTTGACTGTAGTTATTGTGGAATTTTCTGCTACAAAGAAATTCTGGTTCTGTTCAAAATGATGGTGGACAAGGACTTGGAAGCCAGAGCACAAGGGAGGATGAGCAGAAAAATCTCAATAGCCTCACAGAATTCCCTGAACTGAAAATAAGTGGAGACTGAGAGAATATCTGTGGAAGTACATATGCCTGATCTGACGGTAGTCTTCCCTTGGGCAGGCTGTTAATGGTACTGTTGGAAATAAAATAGAGAGCTGCATCAACTCTTGGGCAGAGCCAAAACACTTTTTCACATGTTCTTTTTCTGAAGAAATGTGAGGCACTGACTTCTAAATTTGAAGTTCATTCAATAGTCATTTAATTCTCCATGTCCATGGCAAGAATAAGTGTCATCATGCTAACATGATATATTTAATGGGACGTGATATTCCTCTGCTGTGGGATATAGAAGCTTATGGCCCTTCTGAAAACACAATTTTCACAAAATCCTTTCTAAAATAAGTAAGGATATCAGTCCTAATATTCCAACTTTTTTTCTATGTTATTCTGTTCACAGAAAATCGTCCTAGCAATTCATAATTTTAATGTTTTACACTAAAGTATCATGCTTTACTTCTGCTTACCATTAGAAAGCAATTTTCTGTACTCCAAAGCTTGTTGCATATCAGTGGTTGAATATAATTCTTTATCCAGTTTGGGGAAAATGTGGAGGTGTAAAACAAAAAGAATTAAATTAAAATTTATTATAATAAACATTTCTTTAGGCAGAAGAAACTGAGAGTGTCTCATATTAGAAGAATTCTCATCCAGTATAAGTATGGAAAAGCTACATGAAGTTCATCCCTAAAGTAAAAATAGTTGAAAGACTTTTGATCAGACAAAAAATTCCCAAATATTCAGGAACTCATTTCTGTATGCTGTCTGTTCTTACAACAAGAGAAACAGTAGAACATGGATATAGACTAATTAAAAGAATAGATGTTATTTAGTAAAAACTGGACTCAAAAGACAAACACATAATCTGGATTTAAACTTCCTTGAGTTATTGACATTCCCATTTGTTATTTTTCTTTGATAAGATTTAAATAAAAACAAATACAGTGACCGTGCTCCTGTGTTTATTGAAAGATGCACCTCTTGCACTCTGACCATTGTGCGGCGCTGGGTAATCATTCCTTGGCACACTCTGGGGTTTGGTGGGCAGTATCACTCAGGCACAGTATATTAAACTAGCTGGACTTGGGCATGCAGGATCCATGATAACAATCAGCCAATTCCTATTTTCCAGTCAGACTTCCAGGACAGAACAGAAGTGTGGAAGAGGAGTACTTTTTGCCAACAGGTAACTTCTCATTGGGAAACTGCATTTTCTACATGACCTGGATAGTAGCATTCTGTAGTTATCTGATCTCTCCTTTAGAGTTAAGAGATGTTTTGGCTTTAAAACAATAAATTGCATGTAGACTTTGATGAACTTATCTAATACTTCGTAAATCTAAGATATATTCTAAGATACCTAAGCTTCATATGATACCATAAGCAAAAATAATTAAAAATTAAAGGAACTATCTAAGTCTGGAAATACGGAACTGAGGACATAATTTTAGATACTTCAGTAAAATTATCAGCTTCAGAGGGACTGTTCAAATGCTGTAAGTAGGTGCAGAGCTACTCCAGCCAGTGCTGGAGTTTTGTAAATTTTTTTTTTTTTTTTTGGCTCCTTTCCACATCTGAAAATCTGTCTATTCAGAGAAACATTCCGGACTACTTCTTAAAAATGAAAACTGATTAAAACTTTTCGTATACTTATGAAACTGGCTGGAACTTCGTCACACAAACACACGGCCAAAGGAGTGTGGATTTACAAGCTGGGCTGTGCAGTTAATCACGATACAGTAATACCGCAGCTTGGTAAATGCTGTGCCTGAGATGTTAAAGCTTTGTCCAGTAGCTAGCTGTCACCTTTGCAAACAGATCTAGCAGACTAGAGTAAGAAGGTAGATCTTTATTACCCATAGGAGTTGGAAGGGTGTTTCCCAATCTAAGAAGTTAGGGAATTCTCCTCTGCTTACAGCAAATGAGAATACTGCTCTCACTCCTAATATTGTTTCACTTCCTGACTTGAGATAAAATTTTGAGTTTACAAAAGGAAAAAAAAAACCAAATAGAGGGCTAGAATGTTGTTTACATAATTAATCTGAATAGAAACTTAATAGCTTGTTCTAGTATTTTTATTTGAAATGCTAATCAGAATGAGCAAATATGCTAAATCCTTGTTTCTTTCTCTTTTATAGTTTTGAGCAAGGATTCCTGTTCTACCTGGGGAGGAGGGCATTTTTCAACCTTTGATAAGTACCAGTATGACTTCACTGGGACTTGCAACTACATCTTTGCAACTGTATGTGATGAGACCAGCCCAGACTTCAATGTTCAGTTCCGTCGTGGGCTGGACAAAAAAATTGCACGAATCATTATTGAGCTTGGACCTTCTGTTGTCATTGTTGAGAAAGGCAGCATTTCTGTCAGGAGTGTTGGGTAAGATTCTGTTATGAATGGGGTATGAAGTGTTTAGAGAAGTCAGGGAGTTATATAGCAGGTGCACTAAAGACTGCTTTGTGTCAAAAATGAATTTACAAATTACTAAAGTTAACACACCTACAATGTTCTCTTTATGGGTTTCTCTGATCTTGTCAGTTTTCGGTCATAATTCATATATTAAAATGCCATAGAATCTCCTTGGGATGACCAACATAGTTCCACCACACCAGCTTTGTAGTTACAAGTTCTTGAAACATGTAACTATGCTCTAATAAAAGCAAACTAAGTGAAGATGCCGAGTCCTGTGCAAACACTGCCAGTAGTAGAATCACTATGCAACCCATTTTCTGGTGATTCTTCTATGAAACTGCTGACATGGATTTTCAATCAACAGACAGTTCCATATGTTTTGAAATGTCACAGTTAAAAAGGAAAAACAATTTGTTTCATGTTGCTGCAAGTACTCAGACTGTGTGCATATAATATCCAAAATAACTAATACCTGCATAATCTTGCAATGAGGTTGGTTTCTCTTCTCACCTTATTTCAGTGTCATTCAGTTGCCTTACACCAGCAATGGAATCCAAATAGCACCTCATGGACGCAACATCCGCCTGGTAGCCAAGCTGATGGAGATGGAACTAGTGGTCATGTGGAACAATGATGACTACCTCATGGTTAGTAAAATCTTCTCATAGAGCAGAGAAGAAAATTCTCACTGTTTTACTGGAATGGCAAGAACTCTCTGAACTTAGTGGGTGCTTTTGCATGTATTTACTATTTTGATATTTATTCTTTTCCTATTTTATCCATTCCTCTTGAAATAAACAGCTTTGCCTGTTACTTTTACTTGCAGCATTGGTAGTTAGCTAAAGCTACCAATGCTGAGATTTGTGGATACTTTCACACATTTTAAACTTTCCTTAGGGTATCCCAGCAGCTGCAATGTTTTGCTTAAGAGATGTTTTTAAAGCTGTGTAGAACTTAATATTATACGCCATAGTTTAGTCTTTTTTATTGGGCTTCCCAGGGACATCTTTTGGTTTCAAACATCTAGTGCATCTACCAGTTTCTTTTTTCTTTCCTTTTTCTGAACCTTTTCAGGTTTTCCCTTCAAAATTCCCAATACATCTTCTCAGTGTGACCTGTGATATTATTGCCAAAAAAGACACTGAATTCTAAATTGATTAAATTTGCTAAAACACAGAGATGTAGTAAACTGTCTGAGAGATTTATCAGCATTGTTATCACATATATAAGAAAAAACATGACTGATGGATTCATCTGCCTATACAAAGAATATGGTTTTATTTTATGATCTAAGATTCTCATGATAGTTCATTTTTTGTAGCCAGCAGTAATACTACCATTTTAGTCTCCAGAACAATAGAGAACTGAATAACCTTCTGAAAACAGAGTTTTTTCCTGTAACCTTAAGTTTCTTAAAAGAAGAAACCTGAAATTCATGCTCTGTCAACAAAGGTATTAGCAAGGCTTCATCATTATTTTCTTTTTTCCTGGCTTCTTAGAATGTTATCCCCTCTCAATTCCCAATTGTGTCTTCAAATATTATTATTTTTATTAAATACTAATTTTAAAAAAATCACTATTTGCCTATTGGGAAAACACTTCACTGCTTACAAAATTCTTCCTCCAAAAAATTCACTGAAATTAATGAGAAGAATCACTTTTTATTGGGTGCTGGAACTGAATTTGTTTGAGAAAGGTATTACTGCAGAGATAATTCTACTTGGGGTGATCCTTTTGAATGTTTTGTTCTATTCTATTTTAGGTTCTGGCTGAAAAAAAATACATGGGGAAAACGTGTGGAATGTGTGGCAACTATGATGGTTATGAATTGAATGAATTTGTCCGTGAAGGTAAGAGACAAGGACATTTGAGACAGAAGGAGAACGAGTTAAAGTGAGTCAAGGTGAAAACTGAATACGGTGATAGCATTGCTGTGTTTCAGAATTGAGTGAAGCAGTCCCGTGGGGCACCAGCATACCTCGTATAATTATACTGCACTCTGTTATCTGCTATTAGCATAACATAATGGGTTCCTCACACAAGTGATAAGAACTCTTATCTTTTAGAAACAGGTGGTAAGGATCACACTCTCCTAACTTCCACAAGAGGCAGTTGTTATCGTTGGGAAGATTAACTAGTAGGACATTTAACAGTCAAAGAGAAAAATCTGAGTTTTGCTACATCACAGCAACAAGTAAACAAATCAATGCAGTCTTTTTCCTGACAAATTATAACCCTTCAATTTCCAGGTAAATTGCTGGATACATACAAATTTGCTGCGTTACAAAAAATGGATGATCCATCAGAGATCTGCCTGTCTGGGGAGATACCAATTTCCACCGTACCTCACAAAAAATATGTAAGAAACAGCTTCTTGATTTCACTGCAGCATGATTCTTAGCAGGGGGAGCAAGATAGATAGAAATCAACAGAGAGGCTGTGGTTTCATAAAAATTACTTCCCTGAAAACAGGTACAGTCAACATCTGTATAGCATGATATGAGAAATAAAAGTTCTTTGTGTTAAAATCAATTTGAATAAAAGCCTACAGTAATTTTTAAGGCTAGGTTTAAATCACTCATAAAAATCAACCAGTGTTTAGCTCACAGCTTTCTGGAATTCCATGCAGGTCATCACAAGACATTCATGGAAACCAGTGAAGCTTTAAGAACTTCTTATCTAACAGCTAGAGATCTGACACTACAACCTGAACAGGTGTGAAGATATTCACAATGCCTAAAGCACATTGCCAGATAACAGCACTGATAACAGGGACAACCACCATCAACTGCTATCACTTATAGTTCTAAATTAAAATCAGTGTGCCTGAGAACCTTTGAGACCTTACACTGCAGTAGGCAGCATGATAGGCAACACAAACACATCTTCACATCTGGGATGCTTTTCATGGAACTGAATTGCCATGAGAACACATTTCCTGTGTGTGATGTTCTCAGCCATTTTTAGGGGTGTTGATGGCACAGAAAGTGACTTAATTTTCAACATAATGAGAAGTGGAATTATTTCAATATATCAGGTTCTTTCTATTGTACAATGGATTTGTATTCCCTTCTATCTGTGAATTTTTCATGTATTTTAAGTCAGATATGCATTATTAAACTCTTGGGGGAAAAGCAAACAAGCCAACAAGAAAATCATAACTAGCAGTGTAGCATTGTGGTTTTCATATGAAGGAAACACCACCAGGAACAGTTTTTTTTCTCTTTTTATTTAGGCCGTGGTCTGCTCTCAGCTACTTAATTTGGTGTCACCAACCTGCAGTGTGCCCAAGGAAAGGTTTGTCATTCGTTGCCAGCTCGATATGCAGGACTGCAGTGAACCAGGACAAAACAATTGCACTTGCTCAACACTGTCAGAGTATTCCAGGCAATGTGCTATGTCCCACCAAATGGTGTTCAACTGGAGAACTGAAACCTTCTGCTGTAAGTTCAAATGGTATATTCATGAGAGAGTGTGCTTAACTTTTCTGTGTCTTAAATAGAGGGATAATGATAAATAACTGGAATATCAGAAAAGTCTCTATTGTCTTTAATCAAACAAATAATTTTCTATGGAGAACAGTGGTCTTTGATAAAGCTGTAAGAAGGAGTGCAAGGAAACCTCGAAGAAGGAAGCTCAACATATAAGTTCCTATGTCTAGATTAGTGACAATAAAACAGATAAGCATCCACCAAGTGAAAACTGTTTAACTTCTCAAACTTCCTACAGTAGGCTGCTTGCTTTAAGCACAGTTTTCTTATTACTGTACTTGGAAAATTAGCCAGTGAAGAGAGAGCACTTTTAAATAACCACTGAAGTCTTTGAACCTTTTTTGCTAGTAATTGCCACAGCTCCTTTTATTCAAAGATGGTTTTCAGTAATCCTTTTTCAGATGCTTAACCTTCTGATTTACAATGACAGATTGGACGTAAAACCTTGAAGTACTACAGAAAATCTGATTTGTGGTACTTCATTGGGCTGCAGTATGGCCTGTTTACCATTCTCCAAGCTTCTGAAAAAAGTTACAAATTTTTTGGGCAAGAAAAATGAAAAAAAAGACAGAGTGGATATATTATGGTAACAAAGAATACTCAGATGATGAAATGAGTATTGAGGCAGGATAAAAGAATGTTAGTGTCAGAAATCAGAAGGTCTTTTCCTTGCTAGGTAGTAGATGAAATATTCTATGTTTGCAGTTTAAAAATCTTAACACACCCACTGTATGTTGCAGCTGTGGGAAAATGTTCTGCGAACCAAATCTATGAGGAATGTGGTTCTCCGTGTATTAAAACCTGTTCCAACCCAGAGTACAGCTGTTCCAGTCACTGTACCTATGGCTGCTTTTGTCCAGAAGGTATAATTTCATCATATTCTTAATGGATCACACAAATGGTTTTTTTGCAACATATCCATTCAAGTGGAATGGACTGCTTAATAATGAACTAGCTGTGCATTTCAGGGCATTGTGCTGCTCTTTCTCAGGTAACATAATGTAACTGGAGTCTTGAATAATCATGGTCCTTAAAGATGTGTGGTCACTCTTTGTAAGAACAGAGGTATGAAAACATTTTCCTCACAAGACCATGGTTTGTGACGGGATAATGATATGCCACCTCCTTAAAATTCTTTACTGAAATATACATCGATCAGGTGCCAGGAAGATGTAGCATACCTCAGAGGATTTCTGCAATATTATGGGAATTTTGTAAATTCGCTTTAAAATAATTCAATATTAACTCATTACATAAATTGTGATTATTACTGTCATTAGCACTTCAAAATAGGACAATTGACTGTGCTTTCATATGCTAAAGTAGTCAAAAGCTGTTATCACTTGGGAAAATTCAGTTTCATTTTAATTAGGAGAAGATCTCCTACATGTTACATCTCTGAGTATGGCCACTGGCTGCGCAAGAATGGCATTCTCAGGCTAATTTCAGAAAGCATTCAGGCCATAATAACTGTAGTGCTAAGTGAGGATGGGGAAAAATGTTTTGTTAATCTTCTTTGGCAGGAACTGTTCTAGATGATATCTCGAAGAATCGGACATGTGTTCACATTAGCCAGTGTCCATGTACACTAAATGGGAAAACATATGCTCCTGGTGAGACAATGAAAGCAGCTTGTAGGACCTGGTGAGTAGCAGCAGGTACTTACATGAGAGACTGACAAGTACCTTCACCAGACAATTGGAAAATTTTCCAACCTTTCAAAGGGCAGCACCTTTCATGATTTGGGAAAGTTTACTGATAATCCATAGAAGACTTCAGCAACTTTGAATTAAAGTTAGCAACTTCAACTGATATACGTAGACGAAGAAAATCAAAGCATAGAAAATATAAGGAGAAAAGTGATGAAAATTACATATTTAATTTCTACGAAGTAGCTGGGTTTTTAGAGTGTGAAGGAAAGAATAACTACACAGAATTTCTTGTTTTCTGCAGCAAATGTGTGATGGGTCAGTGGAACTGCAAAGACTTGCCCTGCCCTGGAAGGTGTTCTCTGGAAGGAGGCTCCTTTGTTACCACATTTGATTCAAGGCCATATCGATTCCATGGGGTTTGCACTTATGTTCTTATGAAGGTAATTTCCTTCAGTCTAGAAACACAGAATATCAATGGGTATATTTTAGTCTGTCTTGGTTTCCTATTGGAACACAAACTGAGGACTTCATAAGATACACATTTATTCTGTAAATCATTGTTATACTGACATAGGCTTCTCTTTTTACTTATCTTCTGTTTCCCTCCAGAGTTCCAGCCTGCCACACAATGGAACCCTAATGGCTGTTTATGAAAAGACTGGTTATTCTCATTCTGAGACTTCACTTAGTGCTATAATTTACCAATCTGCAAAGGTAGGTATTCCCTCCACATGTTCCATCCAGCATTTAATCACTGGATTAGAAAAATAAATGCTCGAAGTCATTGCTAGTAGCTGGAACTTAAAAATTATGGAGAGTAAATACTGAAGATATGTTTCTACTCATGTGTATACAGTAAGGATCTCAGTTGCTACATCAACTCAGGAAGGTATTTTCAAAGTGAAAACTAAAAGCATGTTATAATGTGAGAAAATGCTTGGATTAATTTCTTTTTCTTTTATATAGATTATCAGCAATATAGTTGTTTGACATATAAATACCATCTGTAAAGGTAATTACTTCTGGTTCCGTGTCCCCTTCTTACAGGACAAAATTGTGATTTCTCAGAATGATCTCCTTACTGATGATGATGAACTTAAGCGGCTGCCTTACAAATCAGGTAAAAAAAAGGGGGAATATAAATAATATCCAAATTAAATTAAATGTCTGTTTTTACAAAACCCATCATCTTTCACATTCTTTCAATTGCTAATACCAGGAATTTTAGAGGAAGGTTAAAGTCTTTCCTGCTGCATCTGTTCCTTTTTGGAGAGTTGTGTGTGGGAGGAGTTGTAGACAGAGTGCTAGAACCTTTATATATGTGTTAAAATCATTACCTTGCTGTATCACCAGCATCTCTATTTTTAAATGTGCTTGTTCCTTCAGGAGACATCACTGTTTTCAGACAGTCCTCCATGTACGTTCAGATGCATACGAACTTCGGGCTGGAACTTGCAGTTCAGACGTCACCTGTGTTCCAGGCCTACGTGAAAGTTGGATCACAATTCAAAGGCAGAACACTAGGTAAGTAAACAAGTGCCCTTGCAAAGAAGAAAATGTAGGGAGTATAATTTTAAAAACTTACTATTCATCTTCCAGGGAAACAATTTTCTTCTCCAGATTTAAAGAATAAAAAACAAACAAACATACATTGGAAAACTGAATTGATTTTTTGCTAATAACTTGAAAATTAATTGAAGAAACTAGAGATAATACAATGCTGTTCTGTATTTTATGTGTGCCTTTTTCAATATGTGCTTTACTGCACAGTGAAGGAGGAACAAATAAGTCTGCATGGTCTCTGCATCTTGGAGCACACAGTTCTTTGAATGTAGTGCACAATCACTGTAAGCACAACAAGCCTGGGAATCTAAGAGCTTCTCAGCTGGTAATCACGAGATGGAGATGTTTATTGCACAGCAACATTAGCCACACAAGCATATTTTGCATTTTGATTATGGGGAATTACAGAGAGGCTTTGGCTTTTACAAAAGCCTAAATGCATATTTTTTGTCATTATGCATTTAATATATGTAAGAAAACATGCAACTTCAGAAGTGCTTCATGACCTTTCTCTTTTATGTTATTTAAAACCATTTCCTTCCAAAAAAAAGGAAAAAAATTCTTTGTGATTTTGTCATTGATTAGAAGCTGACACTCTTAACTTGAGGAGGCAGAGGCTCAGTGACTGTGAATGTGTACATAATCAGGATTCTCTGGCTGCTTGACCTGATTATTCATTGACACTCTATGTAGAGCTTTTGAATCAATTTTCTCCCTGTTATAGAATGAAACATAGGCCACTGTGCACACATTCTTTAATTTCCGCTGTCCCTTGCACTTCTGATGTTGCCAGGTTTGTGCGGCAATTACAATGGAGACACTACAGATGACTTCATGACTAGCATGGATATCACTGAAGGGACAGCCTCCCTGTTTGTAGATTCCTGGAGAGCAGGAAATTGCCATCCTGCCTTAGAGCGAGAGACTGACCCCTGCGCTTTGAGCCAACTGAACAGTAAGTAATGATGCTGTGGGAACTGATCTCTCCAGCTGCCTTTGTCCAATAATTTTATAAGTCCATGCCAGGGAAAGGAGAGAGCTGGACAGAAACAGAGACTGAGAGGACTGAACATCACAAATTCTGTTCACCAACAAGCCATTTCCGCTTTCTAGAATACATATCAAGTGAAATCTCGTCAGATCCTGTTCTAGAGATCTGGAATTGAGATGATGAATGAAAGAGGTTTGGTCTGTCTAGTGAAACTGCAATGTCCAGGATGGTCTTCGGCTTGCTCAGCAGTACTGAGATTGAAATACAGGTTTTGTCTTCCTACGTCTCTATTGCTCTTGATCTTTAAAAAAAAAGTGAAAAAGAAAAAAGTTCTACTGAACTGCTTGTACAAAAACAGAGTCTGAAAGCTAACAAGCTAAGAAGTTGTCCTCTTGTTCGGTGCATCATTGTCAAAAATACAAAATTTTTAGAAAACTTCATTTTCAATTTTTCCCCATAAATTTCTCTTTTTAATGTTTATTGTTTACTTTCATTAGAAATATCTGCTGAGACTCATTGCTCCATTCTGACCAAGAAGGGGACAGTGTTCGAGAAATGCCATTCTGTGGTGAACCCTATTCCTTTCTACAAGGTAGGAAGTTATGATGGATGTTGTACAGAGGCAGTCCAAATATAAACCAGATTGCACTCACATAGTGTCCCACGCATTGAATCAGCAGAGAAGCTTAGGAACAGGTGTGGTTTTGAAAATTGTCTCCACCACACTGAAAGTCTGGTCATGGGTACCAGTCCCATCCGTGTGAATCAGAAAATATTTTTGCTCATGCTGCAATTGTCCATGATAACAACTTTTACTGTGGAAAGTATTGATTTTACCATGTGCATAATTGAGCTCAATATATTTGCCAATCTACACAAAACATTTTGAATATTAAAAATGAGAAGCAGCAAATTAACAAAGGCATTTTTTAGGGTACTAAGTATATTTCATTTACATCAGCAATGCAGTTACTCAGATATTTTCCATCAATTTTAGTTATGCAATAATATGTATCTTGTGTGACTTAGTTCTGTAATTCAGCATAGAATATTGGTTGGGAAAGATTTTTGAGATCATTGAATCCAGCCATAAATACAATGCCAACTCCACCACTACACCATGTCCCTAAATGTCATGTCCACATGTCTTTCAAATACCTCCAGGGTTTAACATTTCCAAATGTCTGGTCCCCAGTAACAAGGTACTCTCCATGTGTTGGGTTTCAGAGATGTGTCTACCAAGCCTGTAATTACGAAGAGACCTTTCCTTACATCTGTTCTGCTCTGGGGTCGTATGCACGAGCATGCAGTTCCATGGGTTTAATCCTCGAGAACTGGAGGAGCACTATGGATAATTGCAGTAAGTACCTGAACCAACTCAAAGTGGTCTGCTCTCAGGTGAGTAATGAGGAAATTAGTGATAAGAAAGAAGAGCTGAAACTGGATAACAAATATCCAAGTGTTGGACACCCTTCTAGTGTCTGTCCGAACAGGGTTCTTATTTCAAGACTGTATGAAAAAAAGATTATTCATATGCTTTAAGGTGAGCATGTGGATGCTTCTAGGATGTAATTATTAAGGTACAGAATAGACAGAAAAATAAAGCTATCCTGTAAAATCAGAAAGAATTAGGGAAAACTGACTATACATTTTATTTTATTATTTTGCAACTCGGACATAGGCACAGGTTTCACTGTTACTCAAAAATACATTGATATTTTGCTAAGCTTCCCTTTGCAGTGTTAAATTCCAAGATTCACAAGAAAGCTTTAAGGTATTTTACCTCTATGAAACTTCTGAACAGCTGCATAGTTTGCTGTTAAGTCTTGGTCTGCAGTGTGTTTTGCTTGAGCTTCACATTCACAGAAAGAGAAGCAATAGGAAGCATTAAGCATTGAAGCTGTTGACACAAAATAAGCAGCACATCATTAGCAAAAGGACATTATCTTTCACAAGAAAGAAAAACAGTAAATGAAGGTTAACATACACTCTTGTCTTTTTTTATAGCCATTACTTGCACTGGCAATCAAACATTCAGCTACAACACTCAGGCATGTGACAGGACATGTTTGTCACTCTCCAACCGAGCCCTGGAATGCCATCCAACTGATATTCCTATTGAAGGCTGCCAGTGTCCTAGAGGAATGTACCTGAACCACAAGAATGAGTGTGTTCGTAAGTCTCATTGTCCCTGCTACTTAGAGGACAGAAAGTACATCCTGCCTGACCAATCAACAATGACTGGTGGGATCACCTGGTAAGTGTGTCAAGTTTAAAGGTGAAAAAACTGAAAATGGAGGTGAGGGGTCTTCATGTCTCTGTCAAGGGTCAAGTGCAGTAAGCAGATAAGTACCGCACAGCCACTTACTCCTTCCAGCAGGATGTGGAAGAGACCCTGAAGGACAGCAGCAAGAAACCTTACGGGTAGAGATACAGACAGTTTACTAAATTTCTTTATTAATAATAAGCAAAATGCTTATTTAATAAGCAAAGCAGCATGAACAATTAAAGCCAAGTAAGGATTCAGAACTTCCTGTCAGCAGGCAGCTATTCAGACATTTCCGGGAAAGTGTGAATTTGCCATATATAATGGTTTGTTGGAAAGATGAATGCTGTATCTCTGAACATCCCTCCTTCTTCCCTCTTGAGCTTTTATTGTTGAGCATGATATGCTATAGTATGGAATCTTTCTTTGGTCTGTGGGGTCAGGTGTCTTGGCTGTGTCCCTTCCCAGCTTTCACTTAGAATGAAAATATTTTGCTTCTCAGCCTCCTCCCTGGCAGGGCAACCTGAGGAGCAAGAATGCTGGGACACTGTTCAGCACCAGCTAAAACAACATTGTGTTATCATCAATGCTTTGGTCACAAATCCAAAACATAGCACCACTGAGCTGCTACAAAGAAAATTAACTCCATTCCAGCCCAAACCAGTTCAGTCTCCTTTATTCTTCATAGCATAAATCTATTTTTCAAGACATCTTTTTTGCACTTTTCCGAACTACAAATATTCTTAATAGAAAGCATTTTACTTACTTTCAGCTTGGAAATGTTACAGAGAAAACCAGAAAATAATAGCTGAGATCTGTATTCCTACTATTGCTACTAGCAGATTTTGTCAACAGCACTTAGCTATGTACAAACTTCTGGAATTACTTGATAGGCCATCCTCATAGTGACAATTCCCTGCTAGTGATAATAGGCTACTATTCACTTTCCAAACTGATAACTGTATAATACAAAAAGTGAAGAGACAAGGTGACTCATGTTTCACTTCAAAGGATAGGAAGAAGGTAGTAACATGAGTAAAACATTTTTAATAAAACAATTTTGCAAAAAATCAAAATTTCTTTCTTAGAAGAGATTTTCATTGATTTTTTTTTTTCTCCCTAGCTACTGTGTTAATGGGAGGCTAAGTTGCACAGGCAAACCTCAAAATCCTGCAGGTATGAGTCTGATGTTGTTTACTTAGAAACATTTTTTTGTCCTTTATGTTGCAAAATTACTACTTCGCTGTTCTCTTCTCTGTTAATTTCTCAATGTTCATTTTTCTTCCTTTTTCCTAGAAAACTGCAAATCTCCAAAGAAATACATATCATGTTCAGATAATTTAGAAAACAAGTATGGAGCTGCATGTGCCCCTACCTGTCAGATGCTGGCTACTGGAATTGAATGTGTGAGTTTCACAACTCTGGGATATTTATCCTTTTGAGAGAGGTAGAAGGTTCTAGTTACTTAGAACTAGACTACATTGCTTCTAGTGAAATTAAAGGAATTATTTTATCTGACATGATGCAGTTAAATATCAGTCTGTGGACACAAAAATTGTACATATATTTAAGAAGTGATGAAAGAAACTAATTACATTAATTAATGAATTAAATTCTATTAGAATAAAATCCATTTAGGATTCTTAACTACACAGCTATAATCTCTGGCTCAGGTACTCCATAAGCTGTGACTCCATATCAATGGAAATATGGGGTTTATGCTTCCTGTTGTATTTTTTTCTCAACTCAGAAAAAAATTTTGGTCACAGAATGGAGGAGACCTGGGCTAGGTGAAGATTTGGGCTGTCCTGATAGGGTTTTCTTATTTTAAGGAAACAGACTAATTGGAAGAATTGTAATAAGCTTCCTTGATATGAAGAATATTCTGTTGTACTTTTTGAAGGACAACTTTCTGAAAGTGATGGAAGATAAATTTTTCAGAGTCTTCAGGTGTGGGTAGCTATACTAATTACAAAAGAATATAGGCAGTCTTACCCTTAACAAGCCACAGCTGTGTCCAGTAAGATGAGTGTTACAAAAGAGCGAGTTGCTGCCCCAGAGGTAGTTGGAGTCTGCCTGCCATGCTGTGAGGGGGGAGGGTCAGGTGAGGGGCAAAAAGGAGCTGGCTGGTCATGCAGAAGAAAGAAGAAATCAGAAGGCTGGGTGGTGCTGTTTGGGGAAAGTTTACTTCTCTAAACTGTGTTAGAAACCAGAAGGCTTGTGTGGTGCTGCACAGGGAAAGGGCTGAGTGGTGCTGCCCAAGGCTTTGCTTACAATTCCAGGGAATGTTTGGGTTTCCCTTCTAACTAAAAAGAGAGTTGAGCCCTGTGGTGCTGCTTGGGGAAATTAGTCCTCTAAGGAAGAAGGAGTCAGAAGGCTGTGTGATGATGCATGTGGGAAGTTTAGCACTCTAAACAGTGTTGTGTCTGTCTGGACTGTGGCATATGGTTGTGGGCAACTGCAGCATTCAGGTATGTTTAGTATCTCAGACATTAAGTATATGTTCCAGCTTCAGTGAAACTAGTTCAGCTGACAGCATGCTAATACAAGGAACATCACAAAACTAAAATCAAGTCCAAACAGAACCTAGCACAGTTCCCTCCTGACACTGTTCACCATTTGTTATCCAGGATAAAATGCATCTCACATTCTCTTTGTTTTGTTTTGCAATCTGTTGTCCTTTCCCAGATACCCACGAAGTGTGAATCAGGCTGTGTCTGTGCTGATGGCCTCTATGAAAATCTCGATGGCAGGTGTGTGTCAGCTGAGGAGTGTCCATGTGAATATGGTGGCCTTGCTTATGGAAGAGGTGAACAAATCCAGACTGAATGTGAACTCTGGTAAGAATCACAGGGTTTTTCATTGCAGATCCTCTGTTTCACTGAAGTATACAGCCACATAAGAATAAGTGTTTACCTGACTGGAGAGTAGGAAATGGCAACAGATATAAGGAATATTATGACAGAGTACAGGGCTTAATAGAGAGAGAGAGCGCTTAACATTTGATATTCTAGGTATGGATAAGAGTCATTGTACCAGCTTCAGGGATAATTTCTGCCTTATGTATGTTCAGGAATAAATGCATCTAGTAGAGCCTGTGACTGTAAATGATACGAAGTCAAGTATTAGTAACAAATTTATTTTAATAAAGATGAGGGCAAAATCTTTCTCCTTTTCTGTAGAAAAAACAACCACTCCCAAAAAGATTCCCATCTCTTTAGCAGCATTCTCAAAGTACTTTATTCCTTTTCCAGTTACTAATCTATTATTTTTAAAAAAAGAACAAAACACTACACAGAGCAGTGACTTCTGATCTCATTACGAGCAAAAATAAATGAGTTTTATGTACTATTTCTTTCCTGAAAAAAGCACAAAAATTATTTACAGTTTCTTCTTTATTACTATTAATTTTCTAATAAATTTTAATTATGGTTCTTCCATTAACTATAACTTGGTCTCAGTGTACACAAGTCAATTAATTGAACATGTTATCAATAAAAGTGTATGTACATAAAAATAAGCAGGTGAAGATGGCATGTCTTTGAAATCTGAGTGTAGTTTCTCTTCTCACTCCCAGCACTTGCACAAAAGGCAAATGGAAATGTGTTAAGAAAACAAGGTGTTCCTCCACTTGTAATCTGTATGGAGAAGGCCACATCACCACCTTTGATGGACAGCGTTTTGTGTTTGATGGCAACTGTGAATACATATTGGCTACGGTAACCTGCTTCCTCCTGGTTATTTCAGCAGCATCTCAGCATCAAGAAGTAGCTGGATTTAAGAGACTTATAAAAATATGCTATATATATAAATATAAAGGATGCATCAATAAACAATATAGTACTTCAAATATGCTTATTTCAATACTTAAAATGAAAATATTTTACTTCTAAAACCCCATTCTTTTCATGCAATCATAACCAATTTTAGATTTTTTTTTTTTTTTAAATAATATGTTTAAATAGTAATTGTATTCTGTACCAGGCAAATGCCTTTTAGGGAAGTTACATCAGTTTGCAAAGCAGAGGTCATCACCTCCCAAAACAGAATTACTCATGACATTTTAAGCATCCTGTATCTTCTTACACTGTTACGTTTTAAGTTGGGATACTTCAGGCACAGTCTATTGAGCCTCTGTGCTTCTTATGGTTTGTTCTGGATTTTTTTTAGGATGGTTGTGGTGTTAACAGACCCATTTCATCTTTCAAAATTGTTACTGAGAATGTTATCTGTGGGAAATCAGGAGTTACGTGCTCCAGATCCATCAGCATTTACCTTGGGGTAAGCTCTTCTTTCTGCCATTACCCAGCTGAATAGATTTGAAGACTAGGTTTTCTTCATTTTTGGGAGCTCTAGCTGTATCTTAAGAGAAAGGTTTTATAAATGAAATCATGTGCTAAACCTAGAGCCTTGGTTTTAGTAGGAAATGACATAGTTGTTTGTTTGGGTTTTTAATTCCTGTGTTTTGTTTCATTCTCCAAGAATCTTGTCTATGTAGAAACCAGGAAATGTTGATGTTTACTCTGTAGTGAATTGCTCAATCAAAAAATACTGTTTTCCTGCTGCAGTATCACAGCATCTGAACTTCAGCCAGGAAAATACTGAAACTTGATAAGTTGTAACTTCCAGGTAAATTTTCTTCCAGAATCTGACAATCATCCTGAGAGATGAAACTTTTGCTATTTCTGGGGAAAATCCTGGTGTACAATACAAAGTGAAAAAGAATGCACTTCACCTGATGTTTGATATCATAATCCCAGGAAAATTCAACATGACCCTTATTTGGAATAAGCACATGAACTTCTTCATCAAGATCTCCAGAGAAACACAGGTATTGTAGAATAATTTCCTTAAAGTGTCCCTCTATTCAGATTGAACTGCACATTTGATGACAGTTGCCTTGGATCTCTGTGATCGCAAAAGTTTTCCAGAAATGCTACTAGCAATTCCTTTTTATTATCTCCAGAACAGCAGAGATTTTCACAAGAGACTAACTTTTAAGGGATTTCTGTACTGCATTCAGGAAATTTTTCAGCTAAGTGTTTGTAATTTATGCAACTGCATGTTTGAATTTGATCTCTAAACGATGACAGCTTACAGTTTAGAGGAGAAACCCATGCACAAGTATGTTATAAGAGAGTATTTGTAGATGAAATTCACTCCTAGAGCACAAGGAACTGTCAGTAATCAAAAGGGAAGATGAGAAGTGTAATTTGCTGGACTAATATTGGTGCTTCCATTGAATCTAGGAAACGATCTGTGGTTTGTGTGGGAACTATAATGGCAACATGAGGGATGACTTTGAAACTCGAAGCAAGTATGTGGCATCAAACGAACTGGAATTTGTCAATTCTTGGAAAGAGAATCCTCTCTGTGGAGATGTGTACTTTGTAGTAGACCCCTGTAGCAAGAACCCTTACCGTAAAGCATGGGCCGAAAAGACATGTTCCATCATCAACAGCCAAGTTTTTTCTGCCTGTCACAATAAGGTGAGAATTTATTTGCTCTTTTTTAAATATTTTTTTATTTATTTTTTATTATTGATAGGCATTTATTCTTCCAAATGCTCATGCTCCAAGAGGTGATTTTCTGTTTGCCAAAATGTTTCAATAAAGTACATTTAAAAATTTCTGGACTCACGTTTATGTTAATTTTCTTTTTTCTTTTTTTTTTTTTTTTAATTTGCACTTCACCAGCCCTTTTGTGAACACAAAAGCTAAATATGGTATAATCTGATTAGTTAAAACTATAGAAAAAAGAATAAAGACTTAAGAATCAGGAATTAGTCAGTCTCTTGTTGACGTGTAATATTGATCAATGCATTTTCAGGTGGTGACAATCAGGGAGAAATGTGGATAATGCTGCAGTGGCTATGTATATACATAGAGTACAATAGGCACCAAACAGTCTTGGAAGTGAATGCCTTCCTTTTGCCACGCAGGTGAATCGGATGCCCTACTACGAGGCCTGTGTGCGGGACTCCTGTGGCTGTGACATTGGAGGGGACTGTCAGTGCATGTGTGATGCCATCGCAGTCTATGCCATGGCCTGCTTGGAAAAAGGCGTCTGCATTGACTGGAGGACCCCTGAGTTCTGTCGTGAGTTTCCTTAAGCTCTCCTTAAACAGGGTTAAGAGATTTTTATTGTCAGTATATTCGTTTGGCAACAAAGGAAACTTATTAATAACCACCTCAAAGTCTGCATTTTCTCTGTGGGCAAAGAGTTGACCTCAGTCACTGGGTTTTGAAATCTGTACTTTTCTGCTGAATCAATCAAAATATTTTAACTTTTTTTACCGTGGAGTAATGAGAGAGAAAATAATGTGAAAGAAAGCAGATTGTTTCCTTTGCTATCACTGTAGAGTGAACTGTGAGTTTACCAGCAGAGAAAGCATGAAATTGTAAAAAAAAATTTTTATTTGAACTATGTTGAAATCACCTTCTGTGTGGATGTCAAGGGAATGAAGAGAGCTGTGTTGGCTGGAACAGTGTAAAACAGGAAAATGACATCAAGATGTTCCAAAACAGCACATATAGAGGAAAAAAGAGAATGAACATGCTGTTAATTAATGTTAGAGTTGTCATCTTTAATGGTTTTCTTTCCACATTTCAATATATTGTATATGAGAAGTTGTGGAAATGCCTGCATACTGTACTTGCAAAAAAGAAATGGACTTCCGTGAGTTAAAATGTATATTTACATCAGAAGCAAATCATTTCAGTGAAGGTTTTTTTATTCCAACTGTTAATTAATTTTGTCTTCCTTCTATACTTTGGAAATATTGTGCCATTAATTTGAAAAAAAATAAAATCTGACTTCTCTCTTGCTTGTCCTTTTTCTAGCTGTCTATTGTGAGTATTACAATTCCCATAAAAGAACAGGAATTGATGCCTTGTTCCATGGCTACAACGATGACAAATGCACCTGGCACTACAGGCCTTGTAACTGTCCAAATCAAAACTACAAATATGTCAATATTGAAGGTAATAACCTCTACTACTGTAAACCAGGAAACAGTAACATAATTGTTTTAAGTGCCTTTTTATTTTTTTAAATCAGTCATACCACAGTTAAATAATGGCTATCTGGTTAATATTATTTTTGAAGAAGTTTTGCTGATCTTTCCCTTATTAGTAGTGTATTAAATACATAATCAACTTAGTAGATCTACTATATTTAGCTTTATATCAAGCTCAGCCTGTCTGGAAGAGAAATTCTGACTTGCCCCAAATCAAAAGAATGCAGTGTACTTAGGAGAGAAAACATGCAGAGAGAGCAATTCATATTTTTATTTAATAAATGGATATAGCTGAAGAAACCAAACAAATTCCTACATAGATAAAAACTCCTTCTGAGGATAACATTGGGAATACTTACCTGAATAGATGATGTTGCAATTTATACTATTTTTTAATAACAGAAATATAATATATTCAATTATAAGTAGTGCAAATAAAATTCCGTTCTCTGAGAAATGTAAAACAAACTTCTCTTCCCTTTTTTTCAGGCTGTTACAACTGCTCTCATGATGAATACTTCGACCATGAAGAGGAAAGGTGCATGCCATGTGGTAAGCAGCATTTCTTTCTCCACAGTAACTTGAAAACCATACTACAACATTTGCACAGACTCGCAGAAGATGTTTTTCTAGGATCTGTTTTTCTAGTATCTCTCCATAAATGCATGTTCATCTAAACATAACTTTTCAAAATAAACCCATTACTATACTGCTTGTAAAATAAAGTATTGGTGTTCTGATCTGTGTGAGGCTCAGGCCCAGCAGAGCTGAGAGTCTCAGAAGTATTCAACACATTTCACAGGACAAAGGAATGTGTAGCAGAAGAGCAGATTTAGCTACTGGATTCCATAAATATATTTGTAGAGGTTTTTGGGTTTTTTTTAAATTAACTTGGGGTTTATTACCATATGGCTTATTTCCATGAAAACTTATTTTATTAAATAATGTTTTGGGTAGACTCTAGTTTGGATTTTCATGCAGATGTAAAAAAACCTTAATAAAAAAATTCTTATTACAAAATTATTTATTGAGTGACCAGGATCTCAGCTAGTGATCTCCCTTACATACAAAATGATGTTCCACTGTCCACTGAGGTGCCCTTAGCCATAAAAGTCATAACAAAGATAGGAAAAACTTATTAGTGTTCACTGTCATAAGATGTACTGATTTCTTTGTAATTAAGTCCTTTGATGTGAATTTGACCACTGAAATATTTCAGTGAATATTTTTTTCAGGAATACCTCAGTAATTAGCACAGTGCTTGGAATCAATCCAATGAGATTTGCCATATCTGAGATATTTTAATGTGCTTTTGTTCACAAATTTAACCTGTTTTGCCTTTATTAACAGGACAAGTAAACGTTACCACCACACCCGAACCATCTTCACACTCACAAGGTTAGTTTACACAGTTGACAAACTGTGTAACTTACACACATATTATGTCCTGATAAGTGTTTATGAAATCAGTCATGTCCTTGTCTGTGTGATGTAGCAGCATTATCAGTTTCACATGCATAAAGTGAAATGATGAAAAATACCCTTGTACCATAATATCCTGGGCTGCATTAAAAGCTTGCCAGCAGGTCAACGGGAGGGCATTGTGCACCTCTGCTGTGATGAGAGCCCACCTGGAATGCCATCTTTAATTCAAGAAAGACAGAGAAGGGCCACAAAAATGACCAGAGGGCTAGAACACCTCTCCTGTGAGAAGAGGCTGAGAGCTGGAGTTATTCAGCCTGGGGGGAGGAGAAGGCTCCCTGGAGATCTCTGTGGCTTTTCAATACTTGAATGAGGCTTACAAGAAAGACTGGGACAGACTTTTTTAAGTAGGGCCTGTTGTGATGGGACAAGGGGTTAATGGTTTTAAATCAGAAGAGAATAGATTCAGACTAGATATAAGGAAGAAATTGTTTATGATTGGGCTGGTAAAACACTGGAAGACGTTGCCTGGAAAGGCTGTTGAATCCCCTTATCTGGAAGCATTCAATTCAGGCTGGAGAGGCCTTTGAACAACCTGATCTCGTTGGAGGCATCCCTGCTCATTGCAGAGGGAGTTGATTAGATTACTTTCAATGTGCCAACTCAAATCATTCTATGATTCCATGGTGAAAAGGATCTCACAAAAATTTATGCCCCAGTCTTACTAGGGACTAGCCATATAACACTTCAACAATTGAAAAAAGTCTTGATGGAAATGTGTGACTGACTATATCAAATCCCTGTAGCCTGATACAGGAAAGGAATCTACATAAGCTGGTCTTAAATTTGTTATAAATTCCATTAATTTCCCTGAAGACAGTATTGGAAAACTTTACCCTGTGGTTTGTGTGAATAATAAAATTATAGATACTATGGGATATAGGATTGGAGTATTGTTCCATCTCTGCTGATATGAACAAGTATTTATGCCAAATTCACTTTAAAGTGAAGAAAAAGGTATAAAGCATCTCCAAGAATACCTGTTTGATGTATTCACTGCACATAATAGCAAAGGAAGCAATGGATAACAGCTCTTCAAGGTTTAATCTAACAGGTAGTAGGTTTTAATAGTAGCTACTGCTAATAGCTATAGAAACACTGGTTTTACTTTAAAAAATTCTATTTATATAGATATGTTATCAATAGATTATTGAAGACTATTTCTTATCTTTGCGTTTTGAATTTTTTCTCTTAGTAACAACAGTGCAGCCTGAAGTAACAAGGAGCTCTATCACAAGCACCCTACCAGCAGTACCTAGTACTTCTTCTGCAACAGCTGTATCACCTGAGACTGCAAATCCAACAATAACTGCAAAAATTACGGTTCCAGGAACTTCACCCTCACAACCTCTTGTCACAATAAAGTCAACAACTGGTAGGTTTTGAGTGTTATAAAATAAATTATGGTAAACTTGCTCTACACCTCTGTACATCACTGAGATACCATTCCTAGGAATGCATTTCAAATTCATATGACGTTCAAGCATTAGAATCCAAATCATGAAGCAGGCAAAGCAGGCTTCCAGAAAGGACTTTGTAAACCAGTAATGTTCAGAAGTGTAGATAGAAAGTGCATGAAAAGATAAAGGATACAGGCATTAGGTTAAAAATGCAACCAAAACGTGACTCTTCTGAGAAAAACGTTTAGAAGTTCTGTAGAGCAATGAGCAAGCCCAGCTCCAGCTGAGTTTATTAGCTCAGCTTCAGCCTCTTTTCCTTTGGGTGCTTCTTGAGCTCCATAAATGAACCAATCTATTGACTCTGAATAATGTAAGCAAGCCCCAAAGCAGAGTCAGTGTAGCAGCTTTGTCTAGGCTTCTAAAGTCCTCTTCTCTGGAGGATAACTCAGCCAGCATAAATTACTTTCTGATTCCGCAGCTTGTGGAGCCTCATTTTGCCTCATACCAACATGCACTTCAACTAATAAACCATCTTGGGCCATGGCTGTCAGGGAAAGCAGAGGTAAAAATAGGTCCCAAATGAGTCAAAACACACGAAAGCTGACATTGTGGCAGATGATTTGTGCACTGAGGCAAGGGGAGTCTATAGTATGATGTTATCTTTTCTATACAAATTGCAGAAAACTGCAAGTGTGGCTGATTTGGAACA
Source organism: Bombycilla garrulus (assembly GCA_013400315.1). Taxonomy (NCBI): domain Eukaryota; kingdom Metazoa; phylum Chordata; class Aves; order Passeriformes; family Bombycillidae; genus Bombycilla; species Bombycilla garrulus. The sequence continues at coordinate 102,551 of VXBU01004956.1, forward strand.
TTATAAAAGCCAATGGACAAAGCCTGTATAGACTTTAGCCAAAGTGCCAACCAAGCTAACTACTTAGAAAAAATTATATTAAACAAATGTAATACAGGGACCAAAGACAGGCATGAGACAATAGAAAACAACTGAGTACAGAAGTGTTTGGTAAGTTTATGAGAACATGAATACAACAGTCATACTAAAAATATGTGAAAAATAAAAAAAATCTCTAAAATATGAATTACTTTATAATTTAGCTGGTTTTAATTTTTCTATGAATTGTTTACTCACATTACATTTTTACCTTTACTCCAAAAGAGCATACAACGTCAATTTTTACCACACCAAACATGACTACAACCATCACTACCCCTTCCATAACTACCTCAGTGAAAAGAACCATGGCCACTACACCAGCGTCTGTTCCCTCATCACCTTCTGTCTCATCACCTGCTGCTTCAACAAAGACAGAACAAGTAGCGGTCACTTCATCACCCCTCAAGACCACCACCAAAAGGGAAACGGCAACCTCCTCAATACCTACTCAAACCACAACTTTCAGCCAGCCTAAACTAACCACAGCAGGTAAATAGCACTTTCTTATATCTGTCACGTGAAGCCATCACTCACAAGACATAAGTCAATATACTCCTTATTAAAAAACCTCTAGTTTTTTAATTAAGCATTCTTATTAGTGGTCTTAACATTGCAAATAGAAAGGAAAGGATGTGGATAAGAAGTATTATTAAAATGGAAATTTTTCTTGCCAGCAGACCAAGCATCTGACATCCAAATATCATGTTAAAGCTAGTGTTTTTCTTCCAACACTTCTTCCAAGTTTAGACAAAATCTCTCTACACTTCAAAACAAGTTCTTGAAAACTCACAGACCACAGAACATATATTCCCCCTACCCATTGAAAGAAATACTCCCCCCAAAAATATATGACACTCAATATACAAACAAGGACGCTCCTCTGAGGCTGTATGGCAACATGAATTACTGCATTAGCAACTGACAGGCTGGGACAGTGTGTGGTGGGAAGTCTCCTGTAGTGGGAAAGCAGCTGTGTGCTCTTTCCCAAATCCAGGTCTCTCCCACAAAGTACTGCTGGGTGCATGTATCTGGGTCTTCTTGTGCAAGCAATTACACCTTCTTCTAGGAACCTTACTGACTCCCAACCATTACTAATATTCATTCTTTCATCATAGAGAGTGAGAGAACTGAAGCAACCACTCTGCACTACCCAGAAGGTGAGAAAAATTCCCTTGGTCTAAGACTGCTTCACTTACCTCAGCTTTTCCAGATGATGGTCTTGCCCAGTTTGGAGTATCTGGGGGGGAAACATGTGCATCCAATGAGGCTCTTCTTTCCAGAAAAAGGCAGGAAGTGTTAAAATGTCAGAGGCAGCCTTCAGACTCACCATCCATCAACTTGTGCTTTTCTCTCTCTAGTTGTCACCCACATAAGAACAACATTGACACAGCCTGTGCAGCACCTTGTCACACAGACACAGAGCATGCCTGCCACATCTGCCAGCAGCACCTCTGTCCCAAGAGAGACCAGCCCTGCCACCAGCCCAGAAGTTTCACTGACAAGGACATATCCAAGCTCTAGCTCTTTGCCTGTTAGCTCAGCCTTATCTGCTTCTTCTCTCTCCTCAACCCAGCTGGGAACATCATATCCGGGTAAGGCTCCCTCCTGCCCTTCCTGCTGCTCTGCCTGCTTCTTCCAGCTTGCGCCCTTCTCTCCTAAGCAGCATGTCCCACAAAGGCCTCAGTTTTAGTACTCATTCCCAATTCCCCCTGCTATTGCCATGGGACACTGGCAGGTCCTGGGCCTGACCCACACATGACCCTGACTGTATCCTCCTCCCTGCAACTTCAGGGCTTTGGCTCTGGGCCACAAGCCTCTGTGAGGGTTCAGGTATCCATGAGTTCCTGCCCTACAGCTCCAATCAGACACAAACCAAAATACCTCCCTCTTCTTACAGTCCTGCCCTGAGAATGCACAGTGGAGCAGGGGTGAACAAAAGGCATGGAAACAGGAAACACATTTGCAGTTTACAGCTCAGGGCAGTTTTGAGTGAGAGACATAACTCAAGGCATCATTTCAAGCCAAAGGATGCCTAGGCCCTGGCACACTCATGAAAACTGCAATTCAACAAATATGACCTCATGGACCAATGATGATCCCGAGTGCAAGAGTCGCCAGTGGAGGGTGGGCAAGAAAGTGTACACTCAACTCCAGGTTAAAGTTCTTTCATTCAGACCCACATGCCAGAGTTATCTTAGTGTTCATCCTCCTTTGGGGAGATGCCACAACATGCTTTTCCTAGAATCCTTCCCAAGACTCAATCGTTCTTTTCTCTCATCCCTTTCTTTGTAGCAAGGGAGCCAACCAGAGCTAAGACACCAACTACTAAAGTAGTAACAGGTGAGTGCTCTGGTCATGAAAGAGATGAGAGTCATCCCTGGCCAATGCATCCATATCCCTCCAGTAGCCACAGACCACCCATGGATCCCTCCCAGAGGAGTCTGCAGCAAGCCAATTTTAAACTACCAGTAAACAAGCAATACATCCTCCCCACTCACCTGTTCCAAGAGGAAGGAGATGAGATAAATTGCTATGGTAAACAGCAAGCAGTTATGAAAGAGAAGCAGTAAAGAATGGAACATATTTAGGATAATGGACATCTTTATTAACTTAGAATAAACCCAAAACCAAACAGATTTAGGGGCAACTAGGCCTCCCATCCTCCATCACAACTGAGCACACAAAATATCCAAAAGAGAAGAATCAATATTGCCCACCTTCCCATGAGCCAGCAACACAGAACTGACCTATGATTTCCTCCTGCCAGCTTTCACCCATGAAAAGTCAACTGTGCCATACATTGGGCCACACCTGACCACACACAAGACCTCGGCTGCCCCCTCCATCAGCAGCACCTCCAAGACCTCTGTCTCCACAGAAGTGCCTCTGGAAACAGCATCTCCACATCCCAGCTCTCCACCTGCCCCCAGCAGCCCACTCAGCACCCATCTGCCATCCACTGCCACCACTTCCCCAGTCTCCTCTACAGCACATCCCAGCACCAGCCCCAGGCCTACACCTACAACCCTGAGGCCCAAGACCTCTTCCCCAACAACCAGTGCTGCAAAGGAGTCTCCTGTAACAGAGTCCTCTGCACCTACCACAGCCAAGACCAGCACACTGCCATCTCCTGTTTCTTCTCCCTCTTCGACTGTGTTCTCAACACAGCTCAGCTCCTCACATCCTGGTAAGGCTCCCTCCTACCCATCCTGGTGAGGCTCCTCCTTCTGTACCTGTTCCCTTCTTCCTTTTCAGCCACAGATGTTGCTTGCAGACTTGTTTTTAGTTGTTGCTCCTCATTCCCCCTTCTTCCTGGTTTCCAACACTGGTATGACCTTACTATGTCACGGCTCTGAGGCACTGGTCTCTGCTGTGAGCCTGCCTCTCTTAAATGAAGGTGGCTTTTTACCCTGCCTAGTTCTTGAATGGAGACACACTTATCCAGACAGGGTCCTCTTCTAAGATCAGGTACTGGGATCTTCCCTATTGGAAGGCACTGGAAGCATTTGCTCCTTTTCTATGACTAAAGCCAGACAGCGGCTTGAGGGGAAGACACACAATACCAGTGCTCCTTTCTTCCTAGAAACACTCACTGCAGCATAGACATTCCAGTACAGATTCTGTCCCCAATTAGCAGTCCTCTGACCCACCTCCATTT
>VXBU01004959.1:0-18969 GCA_013400315.1 Bombycilla garrulus
GGTTTGTTCCTCTGAGGAATTTCGTTATTGTGCTCCCTTGTGTGAGCTGTTGCTACATTGTCAGCTCAGTGGCAACCAGAGACATTTCTAGAGATACAATTTTTCAATTTTTCTAACAGATTATTTCAGGTATTGTCCTCTAGTCCTGCAACTCAGTAACTCTGAGAACCCCTCAGTCCTTTCAGGTCCCCTCAGTCCTTTCAGAACATCCACCACAAAGGTAGAAAGCAGTTTGGCTGTTTAGGTTTGGAATTGGTTCATTTTAGGTCCTTTGAGATTTTGAACAAAAAAAAGCTTTAGAGTTAAATACCTCCAGTTCAGCACAAAATAAAAATGAATTAAAGAGGTAAATGGGCACCATTTTAAGGCCAGATGCTTTTTTTGGACTTAATCCCAGCTCACGTGTAGGCATCAGATGACTGTAAATATATTTTCCTTGCTTGTTCATGTTCCAATTCTGAGGTGAGCCCTTAGCATTGACTTGTTCTGAAGAAGATTTTATACAATCTGAAAGTCTGTCTGGAAAATTTATCAAATCCAGTCCTCAAAATCCCTTTTTTCTCCTGTTTTTGCTTGCCACAGGACAGCTGGGATGCTCTTTGGGGAAGGATTCCGTGCTTTTGTAACAGACTGGGATAAAGTCACAGCCACGGTAAGGTTGGGATGTCTGTCAGAAACTTCCAGAAAAACCTGTCTGTAAAAATGTAAAAACTCCTGATTGTGTCACACTTTAGATCTAATTTTGATGTAGCCTAGAGAGCACTTGGAGAACTCTTATGTGTGCTAAATAAATTGATTGAAAGCCAGAGCAGCATCTTTTCACAGGAAAAAAAAAGCTTGGAATGGAATCTTGGGGACATAAAGTTGTTTCTCAGTGTATTACTAACAACAAAACAGCAGTGAAAATACATTTTTGGGAGCTAGTTAAAATAGAAATTTTGCTTTAAATCAGTCACCACTGTTTGCTCCACTCTCTGATTTTATACACACAGGCTGTGTGTATAAAATCTTACATAAAATTAATCTTATATAAAAGATTTTTTTTGTCAATCATCATGTAGTGCATTCACTTGACCCAGATACCACTTTTCTGCATTATGGTCATTTTTGCTTCTGACTTGCTCTTCTCTTGTGAATTTGGGACATTTAGCTTAAAAAAATAAAAAAGGAAAAAAAAGGTAAGTGTATTTTTGGAAATCCACACAGCTGGAACTCATATTTCCTGTAGCTTTGAAAATTTTGAAATTACTGTAAGGTAAGAACCAGTCAGTTATTTTAAGATTCTTGTAAATGATGCCCGAATTTTCAGCTCTCTCTGTTCTGAGGGCTGCATTTTCTCTGCCTCTTCCCACCCAAGCAGAACCTCAAAGGTTCTGCTTCAAATTTTTTGGTTCATTTTGGTTTTAGTGTAATTCACTTTGTTTACAGATCACCCATCCCTTTGCTTTTATGACCAATAGGCAGGCCCAGGTTTTTAGAGCTGGCAGTTGGGTTCCTGTTTGACATAGAGCTCAGTTTTAAAGTTTTGTTTCTCTTTATTTTGTGACCTGAACATCAGTTAAATCCAAAACTCTGAGAAAATAACATCACATCCATCCAGACAGGGGGAACTCCGTGCTGGATGCTCTAAGAGAGCATGAAACCATGGCACTGTTTTTAGAGAGAGGCTGCTAAAAAAGTGAAATCTGCTCTGTGTTCTGTGTCTGAGCTGAATTTGGTGTGGGGATCCCTCACTTTTTTCCTCCTGGAACTCCCAGTTCTGATCCCTTGGTGTTTCCAGCCACCCCAGCAGAGTGAGAGCAAACTGATGGTGCCTCATGCTTTTCTGAGCAGTGCCACCCTCGCTGTCCTTGAGGCTTTTGACCCTGCTCTGGACTTGCAGGAGAAGCCAGCTTGTTTTAAAAGCAATTGCTGCAGTTTGCTCTTTTCTGGGATGTAAATTGTTGGCATCAGCTTTGAGCTGACTCCTGAGTCTGGAGTCTTTCTGCTTGGCAGGCAGATCGATGGGAATGGCTCATCTGGTGAGCTTTCTGAAAGAACAGCCCAGTGCAGTGGTGATAATTCCTTATCCAGTGGTGCTAATTCCCCATCCAGTTTTGCTAATTCCCCATCCAGTTTTGCTAATTCCCATCCTTTGATGCTAATTCCCTATCCAGTGATTTTAATTCTCATCCAATTTTGCCAATTCCCCATCCAGTTTTGCCAGTTCCCCATCCAGTGATGCTAATTCCCATCCAATTTTGCCAGTTCCCCATCCAATTTTGCCAGTTCCCCATCCAATGATACCAGTTCCCATTCAGTGATGCCAGTTCCCCATCCAGTTTTGCTAATTCCCATCCAATTTTGTTAATTTCCCATCCAGTGATGGCACTTCCCATTCAGTGATTGTAAATCCCAGTCCAGTGATGCCAATTTCCCATCCAGTTTTGCCAATTCCCATCCAGTTTTGCCAATTCCCATCCAGTGATGCTAATTCCCATCCAGTGATGGTAAATCTCATCCAATTTTGCTAATTTCCATCCAGTGATGCTAATTCCCATCCTTTGATGCTAATTCCCTATCCAGTGATTTTAATTCCCATCCAATTTTGCCAGTTCCCCATCCAGTGGTGCTAATTCCCATTCAGTAATGCCAATTCCCCATCCAGTTTTGCTAATTTCCATCCAGTGATGCCAATTTCCTATCCAATTTTGCTAATTTCCCATCCAGTGATGCCAATTCCCATCCAGTGATGCCAATTCCCCATCCAGTGATGCTAAATCCCATCCAATTTTGCTAATTTCCCATCCAGTGATGGTAAATCCCATCCAGTGATGGTAAATCCCATCCAGTGATGCCAGTTCCCAATCCAGTGATGCCAATTCCCATCTAGCGATGCTAAATCCCATTCCCACAATGGTTTTTGCCTTTGTTGCTCCTCTGGAGTCCCTGATTCCCTGTTGTCCCCTTTAGCAATATTCCCTTTTTGCTCCCCACTGTGCCCTGCCTTGCTGTTAGCCACAATTCAGCTGAAAATTCACAATTTTCCCTCAGCACCTTCAACCCAGCTTTCATTTTCTGCTGTGCTGAGGGCCATTCTGGCAGGCAGCACCTTGCTGGTGTGGCTGTTTTATCTCCAATACTCAATTTAGCTGAAAATCTGGACAGCCCCCCACATTTTGGGCAGGAGGAACTTTTAGATTCAGGAATAAATGCTTCACTTGTGCTCTCTCTGCTGAAAATCTGGACAGCCCCCCACATTTTGGGCAGGAGGAACTTTTAGATTCAGGAATAAATGCTTCACTTGTGCTCTCTCTGCTGAAAATCTGGACAGCCCCCCACATTTTGGGCAGGAGGAACTTTTAGATTCAGGAATAAATGCTTCACTTGTGCTCTCTCTGCTGAAAATCTGGACAGCCCCCCACATTTTGGGCAGGAGGAACTTTTGGATTCAGGATTAAATGCTTCATTTGTGCTCCCTCTGCTTAAAATCTGGACAACCCCACACATTTTGGGCAGGATGAACTTTTAGATTCAGGAATAAATGCTTCACTTGTGCTCCCTCTGCTGAAAATTCAGCTGAAAATCTGGACAGCCCCACACATTTTGGGCAGGAGGAACTTTTGGATTCAGGATTAAATGCTTCACTTGTGCTCCCTCTGCTGAAAATCTGGACAGCCCCACACATTTTGGGCAGGAGGAACTTTTGGATTCAGGACTAAATGCTTCACTTGTGCTCCCTCTGCTGAAAATCTGCACAAGCAGAGACCAGGGAATGTGAGACCTTGACTGAACAGGGATAAAACACCTTACCAAAAATAAACCCCTCCTGCTCAGCATTTGTCCTGAATCTTAATTCCCCACCACACAGCAGCTCTGCAATGCCAAGTGTGGTTTTTTTGCTCATTTTTTCCCTTTTTTTATTTTTTTTTTTGCAGGTGGCAGGTCTGACCCTGCTGGCAGTGGGGGTTTATTCTGCCAAAAATGCCACGGCAGTAGCAGGGCGTTACATCGAGGCACGGCTGGGAAAACCCTCCCTGGTGAGGGAAACCTCCCGGATCACTGTGCTGGAGGCTCTCAAACATCCTATCAAGGTAAAATTCAGCTTGTTTTCTGTGTTAAACCCAGCAAAATTCAGCCTGGGATTGCCAGTGGGTCTGAATGAACAATATTGGAGGTCGGATGGATGGGCTGAGTGTTCTGTGAGGTGTTTTAGTTTAAGTGTGTTGTCAAAATGTGGTTTTTTTCTGCCTGTGAGTAACTGAATTTGTCCTCTCAAGGTTGGTAAACGTCTCACCAGCAAGGCTCAGGATGCCCTTGAAGGAGTTGTTCTCAGTGTGAGTACTCTGTTTTCCTGCCTTGGGCTCTGAAGGATGACTTTACATTCCAAATAAGAGCTGCTGCTTCTTTAAACTCACTGCTAAAGCTGGGATTCCAGCAGTTTTGGAGTCATAGCACCCTTGGGACACTGAGACCATCAATAAGCTCCTGTGTTCAGTGTGACATGCATTAAGCAGCCTGTTCACATTTTTTTTTTAGCTCTGTGAAAAGCAGTTGGAAGTCAGTTCAATCCTTGCTCTGGTGCAGTTTCTCTCTGCAGTCAGCATGTGAAGATTCAGAATTCCACTTCCATCTGAAGTTAAGGATTACTGAACCCAGACCTGCTTCTAAGCTTAAAAAATCTAAATATTGTGTGCATCTGCCCACCCTGAGATTGATTCTTAACTTGCTAATTAGTGCTACTTCTGTATATTTCCTTCTGATTTTGATTCCTGGTTATCAGGCAAATTTAAGAGCTGCTTGAAGCTGCTGAGAGAAAATGCTCCTGCAGGAATAACTCTCTCCCAGTATCCCCAAATGCAGTAGTAATAAAAACACGAGTTTATGACTTGAGAAGGAATTAGCACTGCCAAGAGTTGCTTATGTTTTGACATATCCCTCCCAGGGCATCCATTAGGAAGTGAATATTTAGGTGTTATCTGTTCCTGAAGTAGTCACTGCACTGCTTCCTGCACTGCTGCTTTTTCTTACGAAAGAACTGTAGCCAAGTGGACAGAAAATCGAGTAATCCCTCACATAGGACAGGAAATGACCTTGGTGTGGAGTCATGAGCAGCTGAAGTTAAGACTTTAAAGCTTGAGCCTGGAGTGCTGCCTCCTTCCTGCAGGTACTGATCTGGGAACCTGGTAGGTGCAGCTCTTTTGGTACTTTCTGCTCCTTAAATTGAACTCAGAATTTTTCTTGCAGCCCCAGCTGGAGGCACGTGTGAGAGACATTGCCATAGCAACGAGAAACACAAAAAAGAACAAAAGCCTGTACAGGAATATTCTGATGTACGGTCCTCCTGGCACTGGAAAAACTCTCTTTGCCAAGGTAAAGCCCTGCCAAGATTGTGCCAACCTGCTCTGAAAATTCCTGGGCCTCAGAAACCTCCCTGACCTGAAATCTGTTGCTGGAGGGGCTCTGAATCAGTGCAGAATTTGGGTTCTGGTGCTGAGAGCAGCTTTTCCATCTGGGAAAGTTCTGGGATTTGTGGGAATCACAGCAGCAGCCACTTTACCTCCACCTCTGCTGGTTTTTTACCCTGGGCTGAACGGGTCTGTCCTGCTGTTCTCACAGTCCCAGAGCAGAGACATCCATGGCTCCACTGCCAGGATGATTTTTACATGCATTTCAGTCAGAATTTATTGTTTTTTCCTTGCTTTTCATCAAGACCTATGATTTCATCAACTTTTTAACAGTGGCAGATTTGACAAACTGATGCAAGTTGAATTTTTTTTTTCTTGTATCAGTACAATAAACCCCTACCCCAACAGTTATCTCAAAGTATGGCACCTAAAGATTTTCTGTGGCACCTACTGCATTTCTAAAGCCACTTAATCTGGATTTCTAAAGCCAATGGAGCTGGACAGAAATGGAAAAAATTAAACACTACACAAGTTAAAATTACCACTAAGTGATAAAGAACATCAAGAAGCCAACATCACACTGACAGGACTAAACTTGAATTCTCTCTTCATTCTCCATGAGAATGCAGTGAGAAAAGGAATTTAATTTGCTGGTTTTTGTTTGATTGCAGAAATTAGCTGTGCACTCAGGCATGGATTATGCCATCATGACAGGAGGGGACGTGGCCCCCATGGGCAGGGAAGGGGTCACAGCCATGCACAAACTCTTTGACTGGGCCAACACCAGCAGGAGAGGGTAAGTGGAGCTTCCCTTGAGTCCTCAATTTGGTATTCAAAATCAATTTTTGTTCCAAAAACCCCTCAGCACAACAGGAGAGGGTAAGTGGAGCTTCCCTTGAGTCCTCAATTTGGTATTCAAAATCAATTTTTGTTCCAAAAACCCCTCAGCACAACGGTGTGGTTTGAGGTGACACTGAATCTCCTAAAGTTTTCCCAAAATGGGTGAATCCTTGTTAATTAGTAATATTCAAAAAGCTGAAAACTTTGCTTTTCTGTTCTCTCAAACCCTTTTTACTTTTCCAGATCAGTCATAACTTGATTTTCTGATCTCACCAAGCAGGAGGAGAATTCCAATTTCCTTCAGGGTGATTAATGATCTGCCAGTAATTAGAAGATTTAGCACAAATCAGGTGTTCACACTCTGGATGTGTTCCCTGTTGCAAGTGCTCAGATTTTAAACACTGATAATATTTAAATCCAACTTCTTGTTTACTTGTGAGTCTCAAGCAGGAGGAGTGAATTATAAGAAATAAAAGAGGATAAAAAGGAGACAGATGCTAAAGGCATTGACATCAGGTATAAAAATCACAAACACAAAAAAGAATTCTTCCTTTTTTTAGTCACCTTTAAAAGCAAATTTTTACCTGCAGAGAATCCTCACGTTGAGACTGAATTTCTGCTCCCTGGTTTTGTAGGAGTGTGGAATTAATTTGCTCCTACCAATGTAAATGGATTTTTGCAGAGGTAGCTGAGCAGTTGTTTGTTCAGCTAGGATGGTAAAAAATGAATATTGAACTTTCAGGGGGTGTCACTTTAGGTTTTGTGCTGGTTTGATCTCAGATCTGTAAATGTGATTTATGTGATCTCTGATTGCTTGAGATGGACATTATCTTGCAGTGTCTCTTTTAATCCTTGCTTCATTCATCACCTAAATCTTTCTATTTCCCCTTACAAAGCAAAAAGCAGGGAAATGTCCTAAGCATTTAAATTTTTAAGCTTCTATCCTGAGGAGCTCTAGAAGGGAAGTGTTAGAATTTAAGTGAGCTGAGAATTTAAGTGAGAATTTGTGAGGACACTCAGCTGGATGCTTCTGTTAAGAAATTCTTTTACATGGGTCTGGATTTCTCTGCCCTGATAAAAATTTCTGTGCATTTCAGCTTCCTGCACTTCCTGATCAAAGCTTACACGTGTCCACAGAATCAATATTCTCACTTCCAGCAGCACTGAAGTATTTAAGCATATTTAATTCAGAATATCCACCAGTCTTAGCTTTATTATTTGCCTTTATTAGCTGAAATTGTGATGACAGACACTTCTTTGCAGAGAATATTTGGGAGAAGCTGGGGCTGGGTGGAAGATGTTAATAGGGCCTGAAATCCCCTTTTTTTTATTTATTTTTTTTTCCAAAAAGCTGGGTTTGAAGCTTGGCAAGGAGGTAATACAAGCTGTGACAGCTTTATGAGCAACCTGGTTCTGTTATTGATAAACATCTTTACAGGCTCAGTCCCGTGGGAAGAGCACTGCCCTTGGGTTAGAAGTGAATTCATTTTGGTGAATAATTCATGGACTTTTATTAATTCACTTCTCCACAGGTTGTAAAACCATTACAGTGGTGCTGCTGTGGTTTGGAAAGGAAAAACCTCACAAAATAACAAAGCAGGCTGAGGAGAGGACTCTGCTTTCAGCTTGTCAGGGTGGTGTGAGAGAGAAAAGTGGCAGGGAGGTGTCACTGTCACCAAGATTCCTGTCTTGTGCCCTTGCACACATCTCTCCAAAGAGGAGGGAACATAAAACAGCACTCTCAGACTTCAGCAGGTCTAAATTTCAAATCTATGCTGCAGCTTGGCAGTAAAATCCACCCAAACTATGAAAACTCCCATCCAGATTTAAAGATCATGGGTCTGAATCTTGCATCAATTGCTCCTGAAGAGCAGGAAGCAGAGCTCCATGTGCCTGGGGGCAGATTGATGGCCTGAGGTGTGTGAAATTAATTAATTCCTCATCTGCTGGGCTGGGCCACAGCAAAATGAAATTGCTGTGCAGGCCTTTGGGTGCTGCCAGCTGTGGTTTGGGAGTCCAGGGTGTTGCTGGGCATTGCTCAAGAGCCTTGTGGGCTTAATTTGAGTCCCTGGAAAAAATTACCATCATTGCAGGAAGAATTGCAAGTCACAAAAATTAAGTAGAGTATAAATGTGATTGTTAGAAGGTAGAAAAGTGAATTTGTGAAATAGTTGTGATAAGGAACTTGGAGCTAAGATGGAGGATTTTTGGGTATGGTGTGTTTTTTTCTTCATCATGTCATCCATCTTTGAGGCAGGATGGCATTTCTGGATTGGTTTGAGAGAAAACTGGACAGAGCAATGTGAGGGTCATGGATTGGAAAGGAATTATAAATATTAAATACATAGTTTATAGTATAAAAGATAAGAGCTGCCCTCTGGGCAGGCAGAGTGCCTCAGACCAGCTTGCCAGAGAGAAAATTCCTTACATCAGAAAGAATAAACAACTTTAAAAACCTCAGAAAACGGCTCCTGCCTCTTCTTTAGTGCTCGAGCTGGGAAAAAACTCAAACTCTAAACTCACCAAATGTCCTGCTGGGAGTGATCTGAGGTTCAGAGACCCCACAGGCAGTGACACATTGCAGGAAGAATTGCAAGTCACAAAAAATAAGTAAGAGTATAAATGTGATTGTTAGAAGGTAGAAAAGTGAATTTGTAAAATAGTTGTGATNGGGTTGAAGCCCTGTACAGGGGGGTTGGAGATCTGTACAGGGGGGTCTGAGACACAAGATGGAGAATTCTTACACGTGCCATGTTATCTTTTGTTCTTCTTCATCACCTCCATCTTCTTGGTGCTGCTGGCACTTTGGGATTGGTTTGACACAGATCTGGACAGTGTGGTGTGAGGGGCACGGGTTGGTAATTAATGATAAACATTCAATAGGTAGTTATTAGTATCAAAGATCAGAGCTGACCCGGGGCGGGCACAGTGTGTCTCTGGACGCGTTCTGTGCCAACCCTGGCAGGGCAGAGAAATCTACTTTTGATAAGGAACTGATAAACTGCCTTGAGAACACCAACAAACCACTGCAGACTCCTTCAGCAGCACGGGCTGCAAACCTGGACTGTTCTGTGCATTGTGGGCTCTCCTGGGGCTGAGGAGATCCCCACATTCTCTCAGCCTCCTTTTCTCTTTTGCAGCCTCCTGCTGTTCGTGGACGAAGCCGACGCGTTCCTGAGGAAAAGGGCGACGGTGAGTGCTGGGTGTGAGGCTGCTCCTCCTGCAGTGCCAGCTGCCTCTGCTCTCTCGTTTTCTGCCTCAGCTGGGTCAAAAAATGAAAGCTGGCAGGTGCCTCAGTGCTCAGCTGGTGAAATGATGGAAGGGAAAGAAATCGGTGTTTTGTAGAATGGAAGGAGCGTCTCAAAACTGAGAATTCCTGCTTGCTGTGATCATTTTTTGTCTTTTCTTTTAAATGCCTCTTTTGTATTCTCAATACCCTTAGCATACGTGTAATTCCTTAAATCCAATATCTTGAGGTAGTCCTGATATTCTGTTAGGCCAAAAAACCCCAAACATCCTAAAAGGCTCCCCATTAAAAACCAAAAAACCCTACGCTGCCTTAAAAAACCAAAGTCCCCTCTAAAACACATCCTGTAACCTAAAATTAAACCCATCTAAGGGGAAATACTTTGGAATAAAAAAATATCACACTATTCATTCAAACCTCTCATTAAGACATCTCTATTCATTCAAACCTCTCATTAAAACATCTCTATTCATTCAAACCTCTCTTTAAAACATCTTTATTAAATACGCTAATTTACAAAATCTATAAAATTTTGCTGTGAATGTGCATTAAAGTGTATTCCACCTCAGCAAATTGTTGCATCATAAAAATCCTTATTAAATACCAAGATAAAAATCCTTTTTCCCTTAATTCTTAATTTTAACACCAAGGAAAAAGCATCAGTGGCCCAGTCCTGTTGGGGATTTTGCAGCAGAAAAATAGAAAGGAAAAAGTTATTGAAAAATATTGAAGGTTGTTCCTGCTGGTACCTTGCAGGGTTTGGACTTTGTCCCCACAGATATTTATCTTGGAAAGTTTTTATTGCTTAAAACTTCTTAAAACTGCTTTTAATAAGTTTGAAATAATATTTTTATTTGTAATAAATTACAGCAGCATCTTCCCCTATATGAATAATTCTGCCACCACTTCTTACATCCAGTCTGGACCTGCTGCTTGAATCCCAAATAAAATCCTGGTGGATTTAAGGAGCTCTCCAGAATGTTCCTTTGACTGTGAGAGTGAATCCTTTGCTGATTTTTCCTCCAAGTATCACACTGGATTTCCCTGTTAAAATAACAGGGAAAACCACCTGGGTTTGGACCCAACAAACCACTGGGTGAGTGTGGATAAATCTCTGCTCTCTCTCCAGGAATCTTTAATTCCTGACCTTTTTCCTGCGTGTATAAATTGAATTTTTTCCCCCAAGATGTTACCGTGCTTTGGATTCTGCTGTAATGCAAATTCTTGACAATAACAGAATTGCCTTTGTCCAAAATGCTGCTCACACTGTGACCTGTGTGCAATCCTCAGCTGATCCTCCTTTGCCTTCATCTTTGCAGGAGAAAATCAGTGAAGATCTCAGAGCGACTTTAAATGCATTTCTGCACAGAACAGGGCAGCACAGCAACAAGTGAGTATCCACTTCCAGCAGCTGATATTTCCCTGGATTGAGGAAAGATAAAGGGTCTCTGGTGTACAAATGGAAGTTGGAAATTATCTGTGCTGCTGAAAAAAAAAACCTGCAGGAAATATCCCCTTTTCAGTTTATGTGCTGAATGTAGCTTGGTCCTCCTTCAGCTTTTCCTGATTTTGGAAATCAGGACAGTTGGAATTTTTTTTTCCTGAAGCTGGGGTGGTATTGAGACATCTTGAGTGTCTTGCTGTTTATATTTTTTTTCTTGCTAAATTACTGTTTATACAAGAGCCCAGGAAAATCAGAACCACAAAAATTCAGATTTCTGCACAGAATAGGGCAGCATTTTCTGTCCTTGGGGTCTCTTGAACTTGCTGGAACCAATGCAGCAGTAACTGATAATTGCTTGTGTGTAGCTTCTCTGTCCCAGAGGTGTTTTTCTAAAATAAATCAGTTGCTAGAAAGCAAGGTGTTGATCCTGTGAAAACCTTGCTTTTCCCTTTGGGAGGAGAGCAAATCTCTTCTGAAATGGTCCATGAAGCTGTGTCCAGTATAATTATTAATATTAAATATTTGTCCTGCAAATCAGGAGCAGGCAGGAGATGGTTCTTTCTTTCTTTCTTTCCTTTTTTCTTTCTTTCCTTTTTTCTTTCTTTCTTTCCTTCTTTTTTCTTTTTCTCTTTCGTTCTTTCTTTCTTTGTTTCTTTCTTTCTATTTCTTTCTTTCTATTTCTTTCTTTCTATTTCTTTCTTTCTCTTTCTTTCTTTCTCTTTCTTTCTTTCTTTCTTTCTCTTTCTTTCCTTTTCCCTCTCCTTTTTCCTCTCCTTTTTTTTCCTCTCCTGATCTCAAATTACTTTGGAAAAGCTCTGGAGCTGCTTTTTTGGGTGCTTGTGGGATTGGGAATTGCTGCCTTTAAACGTCTCAAAAATCACCTTGTAGGATAACTGACTGTCTGAATACCAGGCTGCAATCCTGAATCCAGGCTTGTGGGATTGGGATTTGTTACCAGAATTGGGAATTGCTGCCTTTAAACTTCTCAAAAATCACCTTGCAGGATAACTGACTGAATATCAGGCTCAATCCTGAATCCAGGCTTGTGGGATTGGGAATTACTGCCTTTAAACGTCTCAAAAATCACCTTGTAGGATAACTGACTGGATATCAGGCAATCTTTAATCCAGAAACACAATCCTTGTGTTTCTGCAAGTCCTTGTTGGTAGAAAAGCCACAGTTTTGTCTTGGCCGAGTTATCTGCAGAAAATGACAGCAGAGGACACGGCCCCTTGTAGCCAATGATTCACCCAGACAGCAAGAACATCAATATTCCAATAGCTGTGCTTAAAAGCCCATTTCAAATTATTAGACACTATTAAACTGGTGACATCAATTAAAGCATTAAAGTATTGGCACGGGGAAGAGGCATCATTACAAAGCAATAAAATAAAAGGACTTTTCAGCTCCAAAATGCAGCAGGACCTGGAGCAGCACATCTGGATCATGGAGCAGAGCTTGATCTGCCCAAAACATACATTTTAGTGCAGTGCTTGAGCTGCTGTCAAAGCTATTTCTAAGAAATCCAGATTTTCCTTTCAGATAATGATAATTTTCAACTCCAACCAAACCACACCAGCTCCCGATGTTCAGACTTCGCTCATCATTTTTTTTATGGCTTTATCAACCTATCCATTTATTTTTTTTTTTCTTTTTTTTGTCCCCTAATTCTAGATTCATGCTTGTTTTAGCAAGCAACCAGCCCGAGCAGTTTGACTGGGCCATCAATGACAGGATTGATGAGATGGTGAACTTCGAGCTGCCCGGGCTGGAGGAGCGCGAGCGGCTCGTCAGGATGTACTTCGACCAGCACGTGCTGAAACCAGCCACAGAGGGCAAACAGTGAGTGCCCCCACACCTCTCCCACCTTGCAGAATTCTCTGGTTTTTCTCATTTTTCCTCGCCCCCTTTGCTGTGCGTTCTGCCTCCAAACCCCCCTTCAACAAGCAGCACGAGAGTCGGGCGGTGCCTCTCGCTGTCGCCCACGTTTTTTGTTGTGCTCTTAAAATTGAGGGGGAAATGATGAGGGCAGGGATGTGTAGGGACTCCTGCGGTGTGGCTGCACAGCAGCCAGAATGATGTTGTGCTTTTCAGGAGGTTGAAGCTGGCCCAGTTTGATTATGGCAAGAAGTGCTCAGAGATTGCCAGGCTGACTGAGGGCATGTCCGGCCGGGAGATCTCCCAGCTGGCTGTGGCGTGGCAGGTGAGTGGGGCTTTTCCTTCTGAAATTCCTTCTGAAATTCCTTCTGAAATTCCTTCTGAAATTCCTTCTGAAATTCCTTCTGAAATTCCTTCTGAAATTCCTTCTGAAATTCCTTCCGAAATTCCTTCCGAAATTCCTTCCGAAATTCCTTCCGAAATTCCTTCCGAAATTCCTTCCGAAATTCCTTCCTTTTCCCTTCCTAAATTCTTCCCTAAATCCCTTNTTCCTTCCTAAATATCTTCCTTTTCCCTTCCTCTTCCCTTCCTTTTTCCTTCCTAAATTCCTTCCTTTTCCCTTCCTAAATCCTTTCCTTTTTCCTTCCTAAATCTCTAAAATTCCTTAATTCCTAAATCCCTAAATTCCTTCTTAAATTCTCCCTTTTTTCCCCTCTCCCTTTCCCCTCTCTGGAAGTGAACTCTTCAAGAAACAAAACTGGAATTGGAGCTGAAAAAAAAAATAGTTATTTTTTCCATACATAAAAATAAAACTGCAGTCCCTTGGAGTACAATTATCCACATGCTTAGCAAGCTTTAGTTATATTTTTTTTTTGTTTTTTTTTTAAATCAGGTTCTCACCTTGTTTTGTCACAGCTGCCAGTTTTTACTGGATTGTGTGTTTTTATAAATTAACCTAGAAATATCAATGGGAGGAATGTGCTCCAATTTGTGTGTCATGTAACCTGCTCTTGTCAGCTTCCTTTCAGGGATTGTAAAAACAAAGTGGCTTTTTGTTTAGTTCTTCAATTTTTAATTCAGTTTAGCAGCTCACAAACATCTTACAAAGTCTGTGCATTTCATTCCTTCCACTGCTGGTTTTCCACCTTTTAAGAGACAGAAATATTTATCCTTTCTAGTTTAAATTAATTTTAATTGCAGCAGTCATGAGCTGAGGTCCAATTTGAGTGCTGTTAATTCTTATTTTACTCTTTGCTAGCACACAGCTGGTTAATTTTCCTGTGTAATTTTTGTGATATTGAATCATATTTCAAAATGTGTGCTGTCATCTGCCCCACGTATGTGAAAGGCTTTGCTGCCAGCTATTTCCTGTAATAAGAAGTTGTGATAAATGATCCTTTGCTTTTTATCACCCCTTATCAGCAAGTTTGTCATTACTCCCCAGGAATGACCTCAGCTTTTATCATTTATCCTTTAAGTGCTGCTGAAGGAAGGAAAAAAAAGGTGGGGGTGACTAATTTTCCCTGACAGCTTTTTAAAAATGTGCCTGGTGCTGCCAACACTATTAACGAGGTTTGATGTAAAATTGCAGCAGGAACTTGTGCTCCTCTCTGCTCTCCTGAAACACTCAAAGTGCTTTTAAAAAAAAACAAAACAAAAACACACAGGAGAGGGTGGGGAGAAATATTTGAGTTGGCTGGATGTAGCAAGAAACTTCATTTGTGTTATAATCACAGTTAAAATCAATCACAGTTAAAATCAAAATCACAGTTAAAATCACAGTTAAAATCAAAGTTAAAATCACAGTTAAAATCAAAGTGACCTCATTTTTTGTTGTCAGGAAGGGGAGTGGGATGTGCCAAGGCTCAGTGAGCAGCCAGGGACTGGACATGAGGGCAAAATTGTCTTGAGCACTGCCCTGGGAGCTGCCAGAGCTGTTGGAGTTCTGGGGGTTCTTTTTCTTGTGATGCCTCAGGGTTTGAGCTTTTTTATTTTCCATCCATTTGTAATCCTGCAATTCTTTTGTGTAGAACTCTAAACTCCTTTTCTATTTTCCATCTATTTGTAATCTTGCAGTTTTTTAGTGTAGAACTCTAAACTCCTTTTCTATTTTTATATATATATTTGTAATCCTGTAATTCTTTAGTGCAGAACTCTAAACTCCATGTGCAGTGGGAGCTGCTGCTTCCCCATTTTGGTCGGACACAACAATTCCTCTCCAGGCTGGGAATCAAGGACACCTCACTGCCTCAGGCCCTGAGAAATTAAACAAAAGTGACTTGAGGGGAGAAAATTGGGGTAAATCCCTTCATCACCTAAAGCTGTAATTGGAGATGAACCCCCAATATGCAAATGGACCAAATTTATAAAAGTGTGAAGACCCGTGGTGCATTTTTTAGATGAGGAATTTGGAGCTGTGACCACCTGGAGCTCAGCTCTGGCCACTGACCTTGGCACAGGACATTCCTTTGGCTTTGCCCCTCATGAGCTTTGGGGAAAATCCCCTTTCCAGGCAGTTTTTACCCCTCCCAGCTGCTCTCCTGGGTGCTGTTGGTGTTTCAGGCCCTGTTTTTGCCCTGCTGATTCGCTGTGGGTGCCTCTGGAGCTGCTCCAGTGCTCTGGGCTCCAGGGAAGGTTGAAGGCTGCAGTTCTCCAGCCTTTCTGGCAGCGTTTTCCTGCCTCAGAAATTCCGATCCCTGCCTTGCCGCTCTCCTTCCCCTGGTGCTGGTGAACCCCTGTGGATGGCTGTGCCTGAACTGGGTCAGGGAGCTGAGCACGGTTAAAAATAGCTTGGCAAGAGGAGTTAACTGCATAGCTACAGTGTTCAGGGCAGGTAGGGGCTGCAGAACCTGGAACTGACTCCCAAAAATCCTCACCAGGCTTCCCTCAGCTGGTGCAGCAGCTCTAGGGTGCCTGTGCACCACAGCCACTCTGTGTTTGTTAGATCTCCTATCAATAAATCATTTTTAGTCTTTTAATTCCCTTTTCATTCAAGGTGCTGCCCTGCCAGAGCTGGGAAATAATCTGATTACAGAATATCCTGAGCTGGGAAAAACCCACAGGGATCAGCCAGGTGCAGGAGCCAAAGCCCAAAATCCCACCCGGATGTGAGCAACCCCTTGGAGTGCACACCTGAGCTTTGATCCTGAGCACGGGGAGGTGGTGGGGTGGAGTTTGGAGCCTCTGCAATCCTCAGCAGCTCTGGGATCACCTTCCCTTCCCACAGCTGGGTCCCAGAGATGGTCTGGGGAAATTGTGAAGCTTTAGGAGGTGAGGATCATCTTCCCTTCCCACAGCTGGATCCCAGAGATGATTTGGGGAAATTGTGAAGCTTTAGGAATGGGAATTACCTTCCCTTCCCTCAGCTGGATCCCAGAGATGATTTGGGGAAATTGTGAAGCTTTAGGAGGTGGGAATTACATTCCCTTCCCAGAGCTGGGTCCCAGAGATGATCTGGGGAAATTGTGAAGTTTCAGGAGGTGGGAATTCTCTTTCCACAACTGGATCCCAGAGATTATTTGGGGAAATTGTGAAGCTTTAGGATGGGAATCACCTTCCCTCATCTGGGTCCCAGAAATGATCTGAGGAAATTGTGAAGCTTTAGGAATGGGAATTATCTTCATTTCCCAGATCTGGATCCCAGAGATGGTCTGGGGAAGTTGTGAAGCTTTAGGAGGTGAGGATCATCTCCCTTCCCTAAGCTGGATCCCAGAGATGATTTGGGAGAATTGTGAAGCTTTAGGAGTGGGAATTCCCTTCCCACAACTGGATCCCAGAGATGATCTGGGGAAATTGTGAAGCTTTAGGAGGTGGGAATCATCTTCATTCCCACAGTGGATTCCAGAGATGATTTGGAGAAAGGGGAAATTGTGAAGCTTTAGGAGTGGGAATTACCTTCCCACAGCTGGGTCCCAGAGATGATTTGGGGAAACTGTGAAGTTTCAGGAGGTGGGAATCACCTTCCCTTCCCAGAGCTGGATCCCAGAGGTAATTTGGGGAAATTGTGAAGTTTCAGGAGGTGAGGATCATCTTCTCTTCCCACAGCTGGATCCCAGAGATGGTCTGGGGAAATTGTGAAGTTTCAGGAGGTGAGGATCATCTCCCTTCCCAGAACTGGATCCCAGAGATGGTTTGTGGAAATTGTGAAGCTTTAGGAGGTGACAGCATCCCAACCTTCAGCTCCTCCCTGGGACAGCAGCAGTGCCCACTCTGCCCTTGCAGTCAATTCCCACGAGGATTCTTCTGCCAATATTGCCTTAAAAAACCACCTCAGTTCAGCTGAGCTGCAGCTTTCAGAGGTTGAACTCCAGCATGAGCTGGATTTGAGATGGATTGGCTGTCGTTTACATGAAATTCTGGCCCACTGCTGTTCCAGTCTGGCTCTGTCTGTCCTGAATTTACCAACAGGGAAAAAAAAAAAAAAAAGATGCAGAAAAGCCAGGAGTGTAACCTCTAGCACTGGGAAAAATATTGCTGTCTGGCACAGCTACCAGTGTGCGTGCTAGAAATCCATTTTAATCTCTCCTGCAGAAGTCTGAGCATTCCCTTTTGTCCTTGTGCTTTTCCATCGCCCTTTATGGCTCTAGCATGGGCTGGATGCATTTTCACCTTAAAAATTCCCCTCAGCTCAGTTTCTGGTCGTGTGCAGACTTCCCAGCACTGTCCTCAGAGCTGCTGATGTGCTTTAGATAAAATGTCAAAAGCAAAAAGCCAACCTTTCACTATTCCAAGCTGTAATCTTGGAAAATTGTTTTGGCAGCACTTCAGGAGAATTCCCAGGAGTTTTATGTCCCAGTGTGAGCTTCCTGTCATTTCCTTGCCTTTTGTGCTGCTGACATAAATGCCGTTGTTTTTTTTTTTTCTCCCTGAACCTTGTTTATATTTTAAAAATAGCTGTTGTATTTTTGTGGGGGATTTTTTATTTTTTTTTAATCAGGCTATTTTCATTATTAATGGGATTCAGATGATACAGATCAGTCTGGCCAGGTTAAAATAAACCACAAGCTTTGGCTGAGATGAAACATGAGGTCATTTGGGCTGGACCAAACAAAATCATTTCATAATTGGGTTGGAGGGATAAAACAGCGATTGCTGCACTGGAGAAAACGGGTTCAAATTTGTCCATGCAGGAGGCAGAGGTATGAATATAAATGAAGCTTGGTACCGTTTTTGTGTGTGTTAAAGCTACTCCCAGAAGGGGCAGCTGCTTCTCCCATTCGCTTTCTTGACAGCCAGGGCCTGAGGCTTTCTAAAAATAGAAAGTCATTGAGAAAATCACCAGAGCGTGAACTGCACAGCTTTGCAGGAGCTTCCACCCTGGGCTGGATGGGCTGAGATCCTTCCTCCCTTCCTCTGGCAGCACAAAAATGCATCCCAGCAAAGAGCTTGGTTCATTTTCAAACCCCCCAGCAGGGTGCATGGAGAGTCCTGCAATTAAAACAAAAGAACAAAACCTTTCCAGTGTTCCCTTTCTGCAGAGAGGACAGGTGGGGTTGGGAGAGGTGCTGAGGGAATTTGGGGGGTTCTGGAAGCAGAAATAGCAGCCTGAGGATGCTGAGAGCAGCACCAGAGCCTCTGTGCAGAGAGAATTCTTTATTTTCACACCTCTCCTCTGCTCTCCCTCCCTTAGGCCAGTGTTTACTCCTGGTTTTAAACTTGTCAGTGCTGCCTGGAGGAAAAATCGCGCAGGGAAAGGATTTGATGCAGCTGGCAGGAAAAACCAGCTCACAAAAGTGAGACCTTTTGTGGTCTAAACCATTTCCCCCCTCCAAAAAAAAAAAAAAAAGGGCTGGAATATTAGATATTAGAGGAACCCAAAAACCAGCCTGGGTGATTTTTTGCTGGTTTCTGGAAATAATGATTCCTCCTGTGAGGTAAGGGGCAGCTCTGACCCACAGCAGTGTGGTGATGGCAGAGCAGCAGCTCATCCTGGGCCCTGCAGGTGTCAAAGGGGCACTTTTGGGGTTGTTTGTGTGCTGCTTTTGCTGTCAGACCCGTTTCTTGCTGGAATTGATGTTTTTTGCACCGTCAGTAATTGATGTGTGGCACCTCAGAACCCCGCTGCAGTTTGGTGTGAGATCTACGTTCACGTTCCTCACTGGGACAGGAGGCAGAAGGGCTGGCACATGCCAGGGCAGGACGTGGCTCTGGGGATTTGGGGGAGTTTTTTGGGG
>VXBU01004959.1:41294-71398 GCA_013400315.1 Bombycilla garrulus
GGCGGCGGCTCTGCGGGCCGGCCCTGCGGGGCTCCCCCCGCCCCGCAGCCGCACGCCGAGCCCCGGCAGCGGCGCTTGGCCGCGTTTCCAGTGCCACACGCCATCGTCACCCCGCCCTTCCTCCGCCCGGGGTCGGCCCCGCCGGGACCCCCGGCGCTCTCTCCGCCCGGGGGTTCTGGGCTGCGAGCCCCGCGCGTCCCTCGGCGCCTCCTCCGCCGGCTCTGCCCTCACGGAGCGCGGGCCCCGCCGCCCAAAGGCGCCAAGGGTGGCAGGGGGTGTCCGGCCCGGCCCGGAGCGGAGCGGGGAGCGAATCCCACCCCGGTGAGAACCCTCCCCGGCCTCGGCCCCCCGGAAAGGCCGGGGCGGTGCAGAGACCGCGGCGCTTTGTGACACACGGAACTTTGTCCCAAAGGGTCGCGCCTCAGGTCGCCACGGCTCTGCTCCGCCGCGGGGTCGCTCCGTCCGGCTCAGGGCGCGTTTAGGAGCTGCCGGGAAAATTAAAATAAACGAAAAATCAGCGAGCGGCCGGTAACTTTTTGCTCGTTTGGGTGCTGTTCCTCTCGCAGCAAACGGGGCGAGGTGCGGAAGCCGAAGCGGTTGCGGCCGCCACGTGGGAAATGCTGAGCTTGATGTCCTGCAGTGCCTTCCCCTCCCAGCCCTCAGCCTTCCTCAGGGTGAGTTTCTCCTTGCTAGAACCCAGGTGTTCCTTTTATTTGGGCTTCTCAGAGTGACCAAAGCCAGGTTTGCTGGCGCTGGGTTTTGCATTTTTTTGCATATTTTGTTTTCCTCCTGCTCCTCAGGCCACAATCAGCCTCCTTATGTAATGACTTGTGTTATATAAACTCCATTCTTCAAGGAACAGTCATTAACCTACTACTGGGTATTGAAAATACCAAAATACTGTCACACAATTAAAATCACTAAATGGTGTCCTCAAATTAGAGCACAGATTGCATTGCAGATTTTTTAAATTTTTTAATTTTTTCTTTTTTTAAAAAACTAAACCACACGTGAAACATTTGACAAGCCGGGCTCTTCATGCAAAGGAACAGCAGGGCTGGGAAGGCACCTCCTGCACAACCCTCTGCCCTGAGCTGTTTCCACTTCTTCCTGAGCTCAGAAGTGGATTCTGGAAATCCAGAAATCTGCCATGGAAATGCGGAGCTCAGGAAGGATGCAGCTGGTTCCTCTGTCAGTTGTAAAAAAACCAAGTGTTTCTAAAGTCACAGCCCAATAAAACCACAGGAGGGAACGGTTTGGAGACAAGTGTCAGGGAGTTTTGTGGGGCTGAAGTTTCCCAGTCAGTGTTGCTGAGCTCCCAGCCCGGGTCAGCTCTCAGCTGGGCTTGAGGCACTGAGGAGAGATTTTGTCACTGGCTTGGATAAAAACCTTTCCCTCGGTGTGTTTTGGAGCACAAGTCCCCCAAAAATCCCTGTTGTGGTCAATCCTGGCTGCTGAGATCCCAAAAATCCCTGTTGTGGTCAATCCTGGCTGCTGAGATCCCAAAAAATCCCACCCTGATCAATCCTGGCTGCTAGGATCCCAAAAATCCCCGTCCTGGGACCCCCAGCTTGCTGGGAACTCTCCCTGCCAGCAGGAATTCTCATTTCTCACAGCCTGTGCTCACAGGGTGTGAACCCTTCCCTGCTTCTCTCCACTAAAAAGGAAAGAAGCAACTCCAGAGCTTGAAAAGAAATTTTTTCAGCACTGATTCTCCACCAGTCACCAGCACAAACATTTATATATATATAAATTTATAGTTTATATTTATATAAAACGAACATTTATATCCCACCTAAAAATAAAGGAAAACCCCATTCTTTGTCCCATTTCCTTTAAATTAAATGTTTCTCTTGGAATCTCTTTTGACACAAAAATAACTTTGACCTTGTGTTCAGCCAGTTTTATCCTACACACATAAATATCTTTGTATAAATGTGTATCTCAAAGGGAAGAACCCCATAAAGTTCAGTATAAACTGAGTTTCACTGGGAGTTTCACTGCTAATTAAGCATATGGAGAAAAAGTATTTCTGTAAATCATAAATTTTTCAGTAACCTGCAAATGAGAAGTGACATGTCAAGAGTTCTAATTAATCCACAAAAAGGACTCTGCTGAAAATCCCCACACACACACAAACCACAGTTAAAACATCCTGTGTGGGTTTTTTCTGCTTTTCTAGGAAATAAAACCAAGAACCCTGGGTAGGATGAGTTAAGTTGAAAGCAGAAAACATTTCTAAACAAATTTCTAAACGTTTTTTTTACCTCACCACAGAGCAGCTTCAGTGCTGGGGAAGGAAAACTCTGCTCCAAACACTCAGGGCTTGCCTGGAATGTTTTTTGAAAGGGATCAAGCAAAGCAGTTCCCACAGAACCATCTCCTTCCTCTGGCTGGAAATATCCCCATGGAAACAGAGATGGTATCACACAAATCAGGAGCAGCAGAAATCCCTCAAACACAAAATCTCCAGGAATAAAACGGGACAGGACCGGGCAACTGCAAAAAAAAAAAAAAACAACTCTGCAAACCTCACAACTGCAGCTCCTGCATTGTTCTGATCCCCACACATCCCAAACTCAATAAAAACACAAATTAAGCGTTTTTAACAGATAAACCCCACCCCAGCACAGGTAATTCTGGGTTGTTAAACATTCCCAGGATGCAGTGACACATTTGGACACCGGCCAGGGCTGTTTCAGCACAGAGCAGAGCCAAGCCCAGCTCCCAGGAGTGCACAGGTTTAAGGTTTTCTTTGACTCAGACCTCAGCGATTTCCAGCGTGGACTTGGCAGTTTTCAGCTGGTGGGACATGAAATGATTCCATTCCAGGTTTTGTGCTCCCTGGAAGAGGTTGAGGCAGCAGCAGCACAGGGCTCAACGCTGCCGAAGTTCTCTGCGCTGAGGGGGAACATTAAAAATGCAAATTCCTGCACGTGCAAAACAATTAAAGTGAGGGGAAATGAGGGGATTCCTGTCAGCTGGCAGAGTGAGAAAAGAGCACGAACACTTCAAGGTGATGTTTACAGAGCTGTCCTCAGTTTTCAAGAGCCTGCTTTGCTCCAAAGCATTCACAGGTGTCTTTAAAAAAAAACAACTTTCAAAGTTTTCTCTTGCCTGAAAGCAACAGCACTTCAGCAGTCACACTCTGCAAGTGGAATAATTTGGTTTTTTTTCACTTTTATCAGTCTGAGCAGACAGAACTCAGAGCTTTGTGCTCTGGCTGTATTCACAGCCCCACTCTCGGGTTTGAGCTGTGTTTATTTTGCTGTAAGGAAGGAAAATGCTTCCATTCAAAACTACTCTGCTTAAAAAAACCCAATTTTAAATTATTTCTGTTGACTGGAGTTTGCCCCAAATTCTCTGAATCCAGTGGGCTCCAGTTAAAGCCTCACCTCACACAATTATTTCATGTTTTACCTCAAAAAGAGCAGCCACATTTCCTCAGCTTCTATTTTGGAAACAGACAAACTTACAGGGTTTTTTTTTTTTAATTTTATTGGATGCTTCCAACTTTATAGCTAATAATATACAGATACTCAGGTTTTTTTTCATTGTTCCATTCACATCCTCACAGAGTTCAGCCATTCTGTCACNAAAAAAAAAAAAAAAAAACCCAAAAAAAAAAAAAAAAAAAAAAAAAAAAAAAGCACAACTGAAATAAAATAAATCCATAAGCTGGAAAAATACATTATAAACTTATATTCAAGAAACATTCTCTTTATAATTAAAAACCTACTTGTAATAATTAAAGTAGGATTTAAAGAAAAAAACTTGGTTTTAATTTTTAAATAGGTGGCCTTTGTGTATACTTTTAATCATTTTTATGTACAAGCCCAACCAGTATCTCTGCCTACCTGTGACAGAATACCTGAAAAAAAAATTAATAAAGACACTGAAAAGGAGTTTTTAAACAAACAAACAAACAAATAAAAGATCAATATGCATTTTCCAGGAAAATACAGTATAATCAGAACTTTAAACACATGCTTCCCTCATCTGGATTAAGGCCTAAGAGACAGATGTGCTTTAATAAAAGCAGACAGTATGAAGAAAAGTCCTTCCACTTTTCTCTTCAAATTCCTGTAACAGCTCATCTATTTCATTTTCCATGTCTTCTGTGTGCTGTATCTGCAAGAGAAAAAAAAAGTCTGAGCCACCAAGAAAACGGAATTTATGTTTAAAACGTTTAGAGAGCCGAATGAATCCCGGTTCTTTGGGAATTCTAACTGGGCAGGCTGTGCCCAACAGAGCTTTACTGAGCTTCCCAAAAGCACAGAAATTCTGGTTTGTGTTCATCTGCAGCTCCCAGCCCACCCGAGTGACATTTCAGGAGGACTTGGCTGAGTGGGCACCATCCCAGATGACAGAGACAGGCTCCAGAATAGCTCCAGGGAACAGATGGCTGAAATCTCAGCTCCTTGAACCCTCTTCAGGCTTCTGGGCTGTGGAAAGGACTTGAGAGCAGAATAAATCCCACCAGGAACCTGGTGATTTATTCACAACCAGCCTGGGATGGTGAACTCCTCAGCCTTGGGGTGTAAATAACAAAACACCTTCCTCTGCTCCCGTCACACTGAGTGCAGCTCCTTTTAATTCTGTTTTTTTTTTGTTTGTTTTTTGTTTTTAATTCTGGGTTTTAGTTTAGTGTGGCACAATAAAATCCAGTTTTGTTGTTTTTTTTATTAAGGATGTTTGGATTCAGAATACAACCCTCACATTTAAACCCCACAATTTTGAGGGGAGCTCACTTCAGTTCATCCATTCGCCCGCCAGCTCCCAAAATAAACAAGGCAATGTGAAAATTGACATTTTGATACGGATTTCACTGGCAAAACTGCAAAATGCAGGAGCTTTGTGGAGCAGCAAGCAAAGGGCAGCCCCAGAAAATCTGATTTTCCTCTTTACTTACACACTGGCAGAGCTCACAGATGAGGAAAGCACCCAGCGTTGCCTCCTCGTGGTTGTCCTGAATGTCTACGTTGATCACATGGACTGGCTGACACGTCTCCTGCTCTCTGGAATTTAAATCTATTCCAAACAAAACACAACAGCAAAATTTTGGGGTGGAACGGGATCATATTTTACACCAAGTAGTAACAAGATTTTTAAAAAAACGCATAGGTGTTGTCGCATTCGAATTTTCCAAAGTATTTTTTAGAATTTATTTAATATTGTCTTTATAATCCCTTTTATTTCAAAAAATAAAGAGTTTGTTTTGTTGGGTTTTTTTTTGTTTGTTTGGTTTTTTTTGGGGTTTGTTTTTGGGTTTTTGGGGGTTTTTGTTTGGGGTTTTTTTGGGGTTTTTTTTGTTGGTTTTTTTTTCAAAAATAAGGGGTGGATTTTGGAAACCTATTAATTCAAATTTGTGAAAGGGTCATGGCAGTTTATTTTCCCTGCTCAAAAGAAATTATTGCTCCTCTTACTCTGACAATTTTTCAACCTCTCAAAAGATGAAGAAGAATCTCAAAAGAATCTCAAAAGTCAAGAAGGATTTTTCGCTTCCTCACCTGGAGGGTTTTAATGCTCATTTTTTAAAAAAAGCACCATACACTTAAAACTCTGAACTGCAAGATGAACTGCAAGCTAAGCACTGATTCAAATCAGAAAATTCTCTTTTAACATTTTCCATTTGCTGAGAAGGGTGAAAAAATTAAAACATTTTTCCTACAAGAGCACATGTGTTTTTGTTGTGCCTCCATAACACATCCTTCCTTCTAGATCCAGTTTTTAGGTTCAAAGTTGCTCTCCTACCTCCACCCTGCACCTTCATTTTGGAAAAGCTGTTTCAAAATATCACCTTCCTCATCCAGAGCCACTCAGGCCACGTGTGCAGGGTGTTGTCACCCTGATTTTTGTAAGGCTTTCTAAGCCTTCTGATATTTACAGATTTGTGAAGAACTTTCTCACACACTTTCTGTAAACACCTCAGTGTTTTGCATTCCTTCACAGAGGAGGAGAAAAATTGATGGACTGTTTGTCTGTGCAGTGTCTTTGGAGAGGTGGCACTGCCACCGTCCAATCCACTGTCACTTTTGGAAAACTATAAATACTGGAGTCAGAAAAAATAAACCCTCTTCTCCTCTCTTCTGATCCCCTGAGCTGCGGTGTGTGTCTGCGTTCTTTTGTGTCCTATAGCGACACACTGTGAAGGCAGAGAGCTGGAAAATTTGCAGTGGTTGCTCCTCATTTGCCTTCTTCCCATCCAAAAATCAGAGTGGGAGCAGCTTTCAATCTGACTGAGGCTGAAGGAGCCCTCAAGGAGCAGGGCAGCCACTCTCAGAATTCACCAAACATCTCAAATTTGAGCGCTGAAAACCCACAGGGACCCTGAGGAGGTGACAAGGAGCAGGGCAGCTGCTCTCAGAATTCACCAAACATCTCAAATTTGAGCACTCAGAACCCACAGGGACCCTGAGGAGCCCTCAAGGAGCAGGGCAGCCGCTCTCAGAATTCACCAAACATCTCAAATTTGAGCACTCAGAACCCACAGGGACCCTGAGGAGGTGACAACCTCCAAGTTCTGTGGATGACACCAAACCCTCTTGGCTGGGAAACCCCTCAAACCTCCCCAAACTGCACCCAGCAATTGCAGAGCTCAGAGCCCAGGGGTGAGCAGAGCTCCTGCTGAGGCCATGAGGGTTCCCAGGCACCCTGTGCTGTGCTCAGAGCAGCTGATGGCCAGCTGGGATCCTTCTGGCTCCTGTCTGACTCATTTCAGAGCTGAGCACGTTCTGCAGTGCTCCAGCAGCTTCCCCACTGCCCAGGAGGTGTTCTGTGGGATAAATGCTTGGGAGCTCCCAGGGAAGGCAGGGAGCTGCATCAGATGTGTTTTTCCATCAGCTCATCCCAATTTGTTCAGTTTTTGAGGATCATGAGCGTTTCCAAACCAAACACGGAGTTTTCTGTCTGTTTCTGCACCTCCCTGGTGAATAAATCCACATCAAGCTCTTGTCCTCACTGGTGTTCAGCAGTTGGAGGAGACAGAGAGGTTTCCAGATTGGTGGAGGAAACAAAAACCACTCAAATTTAACTTGGTTTATCACTTCGAGCTCCTTACCTTCTACTACTTGATCATAGACTCTTTCTTCACATGTTAGGATCAAATCAAAAACGTCTTTGCAGTTCTGGAATCGTTCCGGTCGTGGCTTGATTCTCTTATTTCTGTCCAACATGTGTAAAATTCCATTCTGTGTGTATCTGGAGTGGCTGGAGTTAAGTATCTTTACTTGAAGGAAAGTCATGGTTTTGAGCAAACGGCCAGCACAAGGTAAATTATTTAAAATTATTTAAATTATCTTTAAAATAAAATATTCTGCTTGCAAATCTAAAAATCAGTGACCACTAAAGAGATTCGTGAGATCCCCATCATGCAGCTGCTTTTCACAGAGCTGCCACCGCCACCACAGCTTTAAAAAGCCCTCAGAAGAAGAATTTTTCTTAGGCTAAGATATAAAATTATTTTTATATCCATAAATCCTCGGAAGCCCCAGCTTGTGCTGCTCTGTCCTACATTTTCAGCCACTGCCCCTCACTTCAGAAGACATCCTGAGGTGTTTCAGGTGCCACCTGCACTGAGCCCGACTGCAAACGTGCATTTCTGCAACTGAAACTCCAAAGGAAGCCAAAGAAACCCCAGCAGCACATCCCAGAAAAATATCCTGGGATGCATAAATGGGAAAGAATGAAGAAAAACATTGAATTTCTGCCTGTCAGAGCCTCATCACCGTGTGAAAGGAATCTGTGATGCTGCTGGGAGCTATATTTATGCTGCTGCTGTAACCTTGAGGCTCTGATTTTACATCCTGCAGTCCCTTTTCAGGCAGGATTCTCCAACCCCACTGTTTTTCCCTGTTTTCCACTTTTTTTTTTTTGGATGTGCAGTTTCATTGGGAGCACTCCAGGCTTGGCTGTCACCTAAACCTTGAGGAGAAGCAAACTCCCTGTGAAGGCAAAGATTCAGGGGTAAATTGGGAAAAGCAGGAAAGGTTTGGATTGAGAAAGCCTGGAAAGGGGATGAATCTCTTCCTGACTTTACCACAGCTGTATTTTTAGCCATCTAAAAAGATATTTTTAGTTTATATATACTTTTACAATGTAACAAGGACGACAACAGCCTGTAATTTCTTGAGATAACAACTCTGAGAATAAAACAATTCCCATCGTTTGTAAGAGTTCATCTGGGCTGAGAAGGTGACAGACATATATTTCTTTTCAGAAAACATTACTATTATTTTTGTAAAGAAAAAAACCAAGAATTTCCTGCCTAAATTTCAGCAGGAGCACAAATTCTCCTGGCCAGATGTGCTCACTGTGCTCCTGCTCGAGCAAACAGCCTCCCAAGCTTTGAAATCCTTCAAGTGTTTTAACTTCTGCTCAAAATTAAACGCAGCTTTCTACCTACAAGAGTCTGTGGAAAACAGATTCAGCTCTTCTGTGTCTGCATCACTGCACTTCAGCTACTTCTAATTTCAATTTTGCACCACAAACAGAGTGATAGGCTGTTTATCACAATTAAATGTTGTAATTAGCCTGGCTTCTGCTGCATTTCTTTTCTCCAATCACTCCCAAGCCGGTTTTTTTTACTCTTTTTTTTCCCCAAAATGTTTTTTTCTTGTATTATTGAAGGATTGTCCTTTAGAACCCAAAGATCTCACCAGCAGCTCTTGCACCCCTGGGAACTCTCCTGGGATTTGTCATGTTTGTAAAAAAAACCCAAAAAAAAAAAGAAAAAAAAAAAAAGAAAAAAAAAATCACTTGGATGGAGCCACCTCAGACCTTTGGTTATTTGCAGAGCTGGGAAATAACTGCTGTATTTTCAAAATACCATTTCCAAAATAAAGATGCCAACATCTGCCTGTCAGTTGGAAGGGGAGCCCTTCCTGGGCTCTGCCCTCCTCATTTCTACATCATGCACTTCAAGAGGAGAAGGGGGGGAAAAAAAAATAATCCACAACATCCCACACACTTTTTTTGGGTTCTCTTTTTTCCCTTTCTAGGATAAAATGTTGCTGGCATCTGTCCCCTCGCTTTCCTGAGCCTGGAGACAGAATTACGCAGATTCCCAAACCCACACAAGATTTCTGCTTCACAGCCCAGCTCTCTGCTGCCAACTTACAGCTAGATTTTTGATTTTTTGGTGGTTTTTTTCTTTTTTTCCAGGGTCCATCTGCCTATAAAAGGAGACTGAGAGAAGCAGTTCAGATTTATGGTGCTTTCCCACTCGGTTGCCTGGATTTTTTTTTCACCTTTGAGGGAGGAAAGGGGGGAGCTCTGCACATTATTATTCTCCAAGGTGTAAAAATCCAGCTTTTTGCTCTTGGGGAGTTCAGGTGAACGCAGATACTACAACTTATGGATGGTTTCCACCAGAGTCAGGCTCTGCTTTCCTTCCAACAGATTTCAACTCCACATTTTCCTGTCCTGTGCATCCCTCCTCTTTTTTCAGGACAGAATTTCCCCTGATTTTCTGTGCTGTCACATTTTTGCAGCCCTACCACGCTCACAGAACATTTCCTACCTGCCTCACATTTCCCTTCACCAAACTCTTGGCAGGGTAAATCCACCACATTTTTTTTTTTTTTTTTCCAGAGTCCAATTCAGATTTCACCTTTATTAAGGTGAAATTCATTTATTGTCTGTGCTGAACACTGTGGAGTGTGATGGAATCCGGGCAGGAGGAGTCAGCAGTGGAAAGGTTTGATATCAAAAGGAGATTTTGCAGCACAAAAGTTGGGGTTTTCCAACAGGTTCAGCATTGTTGCTCATTCTCATGGAGAATTTCTATGACTGACTGTGTTCTGTCCTTTTAGCTGAGGATATCCCAAATTAGTGATGAGGATTTATTTAAAAAAATAAATATGTTTAGCTAAACCCCTAAAGCTTTCACTGCTTTTGCTACCCAAATTTAAAATTCCTGTCACAGACACCAGAAATGCCTTTTACCATTCCAGATACCTGGAACCATCCCTCACCCCAAATTTATCATTATTTGTCACTGACAGGACCCAAAAATAACTTTTAGCCACAAGCACCAACCCAGGGATGGCCAAGAGAGTCAAATCTCTATCCTTGATAAAACAATAAAAGAAAAAAGGAAGATTATTGATTATATTGATATATTATACTGATCCAAGTAAATTTCATTTGAACTCCCACGTGAAGCTGGAGCTCACAAGTGATTTCAGCTGGAATGTTGGGGTATAGAAATGAATTTATAATTAAATTAATTTAGAAATTATTGAATTTATAAATTAAAATTGCCATTCCTGTCCCCCTGCCCCATCTTTTGAAGTGTCCAAAGCCAGGCTGGAGGGAGCTCTCAGCAATCTGGTGTTCCTGCCATGAAGAGGGGTGGAATGAGATGAAATTTAAGGTCCCTTCCAACCCAGGCCACTGCTGAAAATATAAAATCCAATTTATTAAACCTAACTGGGCAAATGATACTTGCTAAAATGTACACATCCTTTTTAGGATAAAAAATAAAATGAATCTTTAAAGTAATGGCTGGCACCCAAAGCTTCTATATCTTCAAATAAATTGCTGATTATTCCCTTTGGTGCAGCTGACTAAACCTCAAACACTGCATTTTCTTCTTTGGGAAAGCCAGGAGCAGAGCAGAGTGCTTCTCACCGAGCATCAATGGCATCTGCAGGTCTCTTTTCCACATAATCCTTATTTATTTCTTATTTTCTGCATTATAACCAGGACACCTTGTGTTAAAGCCTGCCTGGTGGTTTGTCTAGGAACTGGATATCTCCTTAAATGAAATGTGTGAGGGGGTTGAGGCTGCCCAACTTTCAGAATCAACTCTTAGAGGGAAAGAAAGATTGGAAATGGGAACAGGCACCACAAATTCCACTTTCCAAGCACAGTGGTTGTGGCTGCAGTAATTCCTTCACTCCAGGGAACACAATGTCTGGCCTTTGGAATTGAAATTGTGCAGTTTAGAGCAAACCAGAGATTGTGCACAAGCCTTTTGTTGTTATTTAACTTGATAAAGTTTTAACTCTGAACATTCTATTGGATTCAAACGGAAACGGAGCAGGGTAAGATGGGATATTGGGAAAAAATTCCTAATACAATGCCTGTCCTTTGGAATTGAAACTGGGTGGTTTAGAGCAAACCAGAGATTGTGCACAAGCCTTTTGTTGTTATTTAACTTGATAAAGTTTTAACTCTGAACCATTCTATTGGATTCAAATGGAAAAAGAGCAGGGTAAGATGGGATATTGGGAAAAAAAATCCTAATATGCTGCCTGTCCTTTGGAATTGAAACTGGGTGGTTTAGAACAAACCAGAGATTGTGCACAAGCCTTTTGTTGTTATTTAACTTGATAAAATTTTAACACTGAACCATTCTATTGGATTCCAATGGAAACAGAGCAGGGTAAGATGGGATATTGGGAAAAAAAATTCCTAATACAATGTTTGCCCTTTGGAATTGAAATTGTGCAGTTCAGAGCAAACCAGAAATTGTGCACAAGCATTTTGTTGTTATTTAACTTGATAAAATTTTAACTCTGAACCATTCTATTGGATTCCAATGGAAACAGAGCAGGGTAAGATGAGATATTGGGAAAAAATTCCTAAGAGGGTATGGTGGGATATTAGGAAAGAATTCCTAATACAATGTCTGTCCTTCTGAATTGAAAGTGGGTGGTTTAGGGCAAACCAGAGATCGTTCACAAGCCTTTTGTTGTCCCTAACTTAATTAAGTCTTAACTCTGAACCATTCTATTCGATTCTAATGGAAACAGAGGAGGGAAAGGTGGGATATTGGGAAAAAAAAATCCTAATACAATGCCTGTCCTTTGGAATTGAAAGTGGGTGGTTTAGAGCAAATCAGAGATCGTTCACAAGTCTTTTGCTGTTCTTTAACTTGATGAAGTTTTAACTCTGAACCATCCTATTGGATTCAAATGGAAACAGAGCAGGGAAAGGTGGGATATCAGCAAGAAACTCCTCCCTGTGAGGGTGGGGAGGTTCTTTTTTGGCACAGGTTGCCCAGAGAAGCTGTGGCTGCCCTGGAAATGTTCCAGGCCAGGTTGGATGAGGCTTTAAGGAACCTGGGATGGTGGAAGATGTCCCTGCCCACAGCAGGGGGTGGCACAGGATGAGTTTTAAGGTCCCTTCCAACCCAACCCAGGCTGGGATTCTAAAATTCACCATCCAAAAAGATCCCAAAGGTGTTACACTGGGCTTTGTGACATTGCTGCAACACTTCTGTCTGCGTGAATGACCTAAAAAAAAAAAACTGAACTTGTTTTTGCTAGTGAAGGACAAGCACCCAGCACTTGTGGGTGCCCAAGGATAAATCCAACTGCTCCCTGCTCCAAATTTCAATAACCACACGCAGCCCTGCTCGCTTCCTGGCTGAGCCAGAGCTCTGGGGTCGCTACCCACACATCAGTGAAGGCACAAACACCTCGAGTTCAGCCCCAAACTCAAGTGCCAGACAAGAATTTATGAGTTGAAGCTGTGTTTGGGATGAAAATGGACAGATCTGAGCTGCCAGAGGGAAAAGCAGTCATGGCAAAGTGAAGTGCCAAAGAGCTGGAGAAGGGATGTCACAGCTTTGTAGCACAATGACAAAGGTACCTGTTGGAGTCCAGGGTGTTCCCCTGGCTTCCCAAAAAAAGGATTATCATCACTGCAGGAAAAATTACAAGTCGCAAAAGATAATTAGAGTATAAATCAGATTGTTAAAAAGTAGAAATATGAGTTTGTGACATTGTTATGATAAGAAGCTTAAAAGCTAAGATGGAAGATTTTTACACGTAGTATGTGATTTCTTCTTCTTGCCATCCATCTTTAAGCCAGGGTGGCATTTCTGGATTGGTTTGTCAGAAAACTGAACAGTGTAATGTAAGAGTCACGAATTGGAAATTAACAATAAAGATTAATTATGTAATTTGTGGTATAAAATGATAAGAGCTGCTCTCTAGGCAGGGAGTGTGCCCTGGACCAGCTTGTAAGACAGACCTATATAACTTAGAGAGAAAATTCCTTAGAGAAAAAAAAATAAACAACCTTGAAAACATCGGAAAACGGCTTCTGCGTCTCCCTGGGTGGAAAGAAAGGGAAAAAAAAAAGAACAAAAACTCAAACCACCAGCTAGAATGTCCTAAAACTCAAACCACTACCTAGAATGTCCTAAAACTCAAACCACCACCTAGAATGTCCTAAAACTCAA
This sequence comes from Bombycilla garrulus, assembly GCA_013400315.1. NCBI lineage: Eukaryota > Metazoa > Chordata > Aves > Passeriformes > Bombycillidae > Bombycilla > Bombycilla garrulus. The sequence continues at coordinate 54,490 of VXBU01004959.1, forward strand.
ACCACCACCTAGAATGTCCTAAAACTCAAACCACCACCTAGAATGTCCTACCCACAGGTAACCTCAACCTCAGAGAACCCTCAGACAGTGACAGGTACCAAGGACAAGATGACTCGAGGATGTGGCACGTGTGGCTGTGCCCCTCAGCCAAGCAAGAACTTCAAGAGGTTTGGTTTGGATTGCTGGAATTCAGAGCGTCTGGGGCAGCTGGCAGTGAGTGACAGAGCTGTCACCTCTGCAGGAGCAGCAGAGCAGGGCTTGGGAGGCTCCCATGGGATTTGGGACGCTCCCCTCAGTGCCAGGTTCCAAAGATGAGCAGCAAATGCAGGAGAGAGGTCTGTGTCAAAGGATAAATCAAATCACTCCCAGGCAAACAGGAGCTGCCATTTCCACACCACCCTTGGTGCTGAGCAGCTCAGAATTTCCATTACAGCTGAAGGTACCTCAGACAAAGCAAACCACAAGCCTGGATCGATTAAACCATTTCATTCAGCACATCTGGGGAACCTGAGAACACAATCCCAGAGGCAGCAGGGCCACTTGGCACCAGCAGCCTGCAGAGAAAGCTCCACGCTGGGTGAGGTCTGCAGGAAACATTCCTGGCGTGCAATCAACGCTGCTTTAAGGATTTAGAGTTGCTGCCATGAAAATGGGAATTGGTTTGGAATAAAGAAAAAGGAAGTCTAAGCATCCCTAATGTTGGCACAGAAGTTTTTGTGTTGATGGGAGGGAACTTCAAGGCAAGAAGCAGCGACTGGCACTTCGCTCCCCTCCTTCAAACTGGGAACTGCCAAGGAATGAAATCACTCCTGCTCTGAGGGGATTTCACAAGAGTCATCAGCCTCACACTGGATCCTTCAGTCAGAATTCCTCACAGCATCTGCTTGGGACTCACCTTGGATTAAAAAAATAACATTTTCAGGCTACCCAGAAGAGACAGGATGGCAGAGGGTGTTTAATGCAATGAAAAGCATTTGCTGTTAGATCGGAGTCTGGAGTTTCTACCATGTCCCAAAGCTCAAACACAGGAAAAATAGTATTTAAATAATACATATCTAAGCTCATACATATTTAATAATTTGATATGTTTTCTTTTTAAGGTGAATGAAGCCAAGATTAAAGGCGGTGTGATCAGAAGGCAGATGAAGAAGCACTGAAAATCTGCTGCCTTTGAAAGGGCCGAGATTTTGTGAAGCATTTTGGTTTTACAATCCTTCACGGAGAAAAAGGGATTGGAATGCAGCCTGTGGCTGGAAGCATGTTGATTTGCAGAAATGTGCCTCTCAGAAGCCTGTTTAAATCCAGTTTAAACACTTCTTTCCATCCTCATCCCTTCTCTCTATTTCTAGCAGCACTGAAGTGCTTTGTAAGACATGGTAAGAAAGAAAATGAGAAAATGCTTTTGGAAGAAGTTTTGCCACTGACACACAGCCCATGATTTCAACTATTTTTAGCTCTTGCAAGATTAGGCTTAAAAAAAAAAATGGAGAAGAAAACACCCAAACCCAACCCAAAAAATATAAAAAAACCCCTCAACAAATCTAAATGAAACATTCCAAAGGGGCTTCCAGAGACACAGCTCTGGAACACCGGAATGGCAGCTCAGCAGAGGAGCTGACAAGTGCTCAGCAGTTCAAAATCCACGAAGAAAAACCAGATGAAAATGTAAGATAAATACATGCATGAAGAGCTTACCTGAAGGAGAGTTTAGGTCAGTTACTCCTCAAGACTGAGCTACACAGAAAATACCAAAATACCACGTGGGCATCCAACTTCAATATGGAGTTCACAGGGTTAAAGCTAGATCCCATCACCAAGATCATCACTACTTTTTTTTGTTTTGTTTCTGACAGAAAAGAATCAAGGTCTTCAAGGGAGATGCACCGAGTTGTTCTTCAGTTCTGGAATTTTCCTTCTAACTGAAGCAGCTTTAGGAAATTCTTCAGGACACGTTTTCCACCCTCCCCTCAATTTTATGACCTCACGGAGCTAAGGAGCTAAAACTGGAATCCTACCTAAAGTTAGGGAGGTCAAATTAAAATAAGAGCTAAAAAATGTCAGGAACAGAGCAGGAGGCCAAGCTGGTAGGGTAGGTGCAGGCTGCCTAGAATTCCTAATTAAAAATACCCCCTCTATCTGTGAAAATCATCTTTAATGTGAGGGTCACAGGCACAGCAGTGTTGAGGAAAGGAAAGAAACAACCAGCCAGAGTTACTCACATTGATCAAGAACCCAGGAGCAATTCCTGCAGAATTCTGGCCAAATTTCCATTTGAACAGCTCCTATCCCTGGGCACAACATCAACTGCTGATGAAGATTTAAATTAAATTGAGTTTAAATTTAAATTGTTTAGCAAGTTTCACCCTTGACTAGTTTTTGCCTTCACTTGAAGGCAAAGCTCTCACCAGCATTTTTGCTCTATTTTTGTTTCAGCTTTAAGGTCATCACCACAGAATTAGAATTAAATCCTCAAACCCCTTCATGAAGTTGTAAGGGGCAAGTAACGGGAAGGAAAAATAATCCTAATGTTGGAAAGGTGCTGTATGAGAACTACAGACCATGGCTGTGCCTTCCTCAAAGGAGGAGCAGAATTCTCTACTGTTGTCCTAGAAATAACAGAGGAATGTTTTAAAAAGCAACGTTCAGAACATTGTTAAATGGTTTTGGGGCAGTCCTTGACTGGGGCTCAGGGAATTTCAATGCTACATTCTAAAAATTCAATGGGAGACGCTGATACTTATTTTAAACTCCAAGTTTTAACTGCCACATCTTAAAAGGCTTTGAAGTACTTCCATTTTAGATCTACTGTAACCACCTACTCAACTGAATCTGTATTCCTGGCTCCATTAATCCCCTGAAATTCAACATATGCCTTCAAGGTACGAGAGCCTGTGCTCTATATTTCACTAATTAACTGCAATGAAGGTGCTTTTAATCTCTGCAGAGTGGGTTTTTAATAGTTGTTCCCCCTCTTCACGAGTGAACAGTAGAGGTTCAGTGCATCTAACACAATCTGAACAATTTTCATTTGCTCTGAGTGAGGCCCAGCAGTGCACAGCAGCTCGTTTTTTGTTTGAGGCTGCTGCTTTCTGAACCTGGGGGGTTGTGTTTATTTGGGCAGAGGATGTTCCCTCACAGCCACAGTGTCACTGAGTATCTGGTGTCCACGGTGCCTGCAAGGACAGCACTCAAACCTCAGGTGTCTCCTCACTGGGATAAGAGAACAAGAAGCAGGGTGTTGGCAGCAAGACTCAAAAAAAAATTCAGAGTACAGCTGATGAAAGCAAGGCTGGGAAACAGAATAAGCAGCTCAATCATATGGAACCCCCATCCCAACCCCACGAGGAGAGCAGCCCCTCCCACCCCACAGGAAATCCCCATCCCCTCTCTGAAGTTATGCTCACCCAACAGAACTGAGAGCCCCTGGGGGACACAAAAAATCTACTCCACAACTCGCTGATGAGAGCAGCTCCGGGTTTGGTTAAATCTTTACCCTCAAAACCCACTTCTGGAAATGGAGATGCTTTCTGTGCTGCCAGTCTTCAGTCTGAAAACCTTAAATTAGCTGAGAATCAAAAAAGCAATGTCACAGAGGCATTTGCTGGTGCCCTATTTCCCTGGCAGTGGCCGTTGTTTAAACCTCCTTTATGTTGAGAAAAGGTTTAACTGTAACACTGCAAATTTTATCTGGGGAACACAGCAAAGCATGGAGCAGAACCACAATGGTGACTCCAAAACTTGCTGAGAGGGGGGGACAGGTTGGTTTTCTGCTGTTTTTCAGGTTTTTTTTTTTTTTTTCTTAAGTACTGCCATATTCAGTGCAGCAGCAGTGAAGAATTCAAAAAGCAAATCTCAAGTTGTTGGTGCTTGTTAAAATTAATTCTCAGTTCAAGGAATTTTCTTTTAAGCAGTTCTTTTAATCAGAATATAAATATGGCATACCTCATTAAGATGGGTTTGCAAGATTCTCCTTTTCTCTATAGGCAGAGGGATTAAAAAAAAAAATCAAATAAACCAGCACATCACATGTGATATATTAATACTACATCCTACATTTTGAACTTCTTTTTAAAAAAGTATCTTTGTTGAGAAAAACATCTAGAATGAGTTCCCCAAGTTTTGTTTGTGGGTTTTCTTAGTAAAAAAAAATAAAAATCAAGTTTAAATAGGTATTTTAAAATAATGCAGCTGGGACATTTTTAGTAGTGTGCCTAACCCTGATCACCTTTGCTCTTACTGGGCCCTCCTCTGTCCATCCTCTCTAATAAACTACACGGTTATTTTTTTTTTTTCCCTCGGTGCACAGAGCAAATCACATATCACAAAATCCTCAGTGAGAAGGGTGAGCTCTTTAATGAAAGGCATCCTCTTTCCCAGAGAAAGTATTCTGTAAGCCTTACCTGGCAGTTTGTCTGAGCTAAATACAACATTAAAGTCGAGGTGGTCGCTCTTCCCAAATCCACACTCAGGAGTCTTTGCACTGAGAAGGATCCACAGTGCAGGGGAGGCAAATCTGAGGCTACTGATGTGTTCACTCAACACCTAAACATGGTACCACACTACAAAAGAGCATTTGGAATGTGTGCATTGCAACTGGGTAACAATTTACAAGGGAGCATTAGAGGCCAACTGTTAAAAAGGAAAAAAAAAAAAAAAAAACTTCCTATAAATTAAATATTTTCAAGTTCGCCAGCCAAGCAACTCTATAGATTCTTAATGGCAAATGATGAATTACACCTTTCAAGGATGAACCACAGTGGATTTTTTAAAGAGGCCATGCCACAGGGATACAGTTCTTTGTCTTTCCTAAGCAGATCATTGTACATCTGATCATAAGTTGTTTTGAAGTCATAAACATTTGGCTTGTCCGGGGCTGGTCCTGGCAGTTTCACGTGAGTCCCCGTGCCAAAGGATCGGACGCTGAATCCTCGTTTGCTGAAAGACACAAGAGAAGGGGAGGAGAGGACAATCAGACTGCTTGGACTTGAAAAATTCAACTGCTGAAGAACACAGGAGTGAATTTTAAAACCACCTCTCAGCCAGCAGCCAAGCTGCCAAGAGAAGCCAAGGTGTATTCTCCTTGCAGTCACAATCTAAATTCACACACGCTTCTATTTGACAGCAATTTTCTTACAATTATGGTACACAGCTACTTGGAAATGTCTTTTGTGCCTTCATTTTGTGCCTTCAGACATCCTGGATTTGCAACAAAACGTTCTGTACTGGTGACAACCCAGGCAGAGATGGTTTTCTCTCGATACAAATAAGTGACTGTGGTGACTGATCAATACTGAAGTGTCCTGCTGAGACTCTTGGCCTCACTTCATTTTTCTTCTCACTTTGTTGCCCAAACTGCCTCAGGTGTAATTTAATCAGCCCAGGACAAAGATTTGTGTGCCTGCCACTGAAAACCACGCAGATGTTCTGCTGGCTGCTCTCTAAAACTCTTGGCTAAACCAGGGATTACTTCATTCCATTCTGATGAACAACTACTTGTTTATTAGTTACAATTAAAAACAAAAATAAAATAAGGAAGGCAGGAACCTGCTTGTCTTTAGGAGCAATGCCAAAATGTTCTTGCTGATTAACTGAAATGCTCAAACCTCCTTCTGTAATATTTAAAAATATGGCAATCTATTGAATAATGGGGCAAAAAAAGAGATTTTTTGGTGATGTAATGGATAAAGTTACATGGTGAAATACTGTTGTTATCACTCAGAAGGCTGAAACATTTGGGTCTGTAATGACAACATAACTTTAAACAGCAAGACCAGGACTTAAATCTATTTTTTTAAGGACTCACACTTCCAGCCTGAATGTTTTTGGCAGAGACTGAATGGAGTGAACAACGCTAAAACAAAAAGTGAACAACCCAGTGCCTATTCCCCCAGAAATAACCCCAAATTCCCAGTGCTTTCCTCTGAGCAGATCCAGCAGAACTGGACCTGAGTCACCCCCAGAGCTCCTGCTCTGCACATTCAAGGGAATTCAGCAGGAGACAGAAACTCAAATTATCTGTCTGCTTTCAAAGGGTGTCCTCAAAGTGATCCCAAACACTTCTGTGACCACGGGACTGTGATCATCACCTCCTGCCCCAAACTCAAACAGCTCAGAAACCATCAACACCCATTTCCCTCAGCCCCTCCTCGCTCTTTTCTTGCCTCCCCACACTTTTTCCTCCAGCAACTATTTATAGGTGGTTATTTCTGTAAACAGACAAGATACCCGAGGATTTTTTTTTTTTGCTTCTTTCTGCAGGACTGAAAATGGATACAAGTGGAAAAAAGTGCAATTCTTTGCCCCTCCCAGCCCTCCATCACATGGAACTGGTGCAGTTATGAGTCACTGTTCATTTATTTTCCCTGCAATATTTGCAGATTCAAGTTTTGATTCTGCTGCTTCTACAGGATGTGAAGAGAGATGTAATATGTACAGAAGAAATTGCAGTGCTGAAAAATTCATGTTTCAATTTGATCTTTTCTTCTGTGGTTTCCTCCTAACTTTTATTTTTTTTTTCCTTTTAATATTATTCTTTGAGACAGATCTGCTTGGATCACACACATGAAAACCTTCATCTCTAATTGCTGCAGAGTTCCTGAAGTTTGCATGATCTCACATAAAGCCAAGCTGAAATTTTTGATGTTCAACACATCAAAAATTTGTGCCTGCCAGGCCCGTGACCCACTCAAAATTACTTCCTTGAATAGCTGGAAGATGAGTTTTTCCCATGGAATTTTCTGCTTTGTACCTTGGAGAGTGGCAGCGTCCATTTTTACACTATTTATGCCCCAGGAACAATGAATTATTCTAAAAACATTTCAACACATTTCCTGCAACAACTGGGGCACAGGAGAGGGAAAAATGCCTGCACAGAGCCATTAGTCAGGAGTAATAAAATCATATTTTATTCGATATTATTCAGCTTTTATTAAATAGCTGGATAAATCCAGTGTAGTGAATCATCAGGTGACTGTGGAAATGTGGCACATTTGTAAAAATGAACAATTCCTACAAGACAATGGGTATTCAGTTTGGGTTTGGCCTGGTAAAACTACCCAGAGGATGGGAAAAAAATGAGCTTGGTCACAAAAAATAAAGAGTGAGACAGACTAACAGACTGATTTCTGAAAATGTGGAGCTTAAACTTTAATAATGACCATATTTCAGGAAGTTATTTTGATATTATTAATGCTATTAAGGCTGATGTAGATAAACTACCAGTGTATTAAGGACAAAATGAGTCACTGAGCTCATTTTCAGCACATCTCAGTCCAAAACTCATCACAAAGAGCTCAAAAGCTCCACTCAAAGTGTTCCTGAGCACTTCCCTCCAACAGGAAACTGGAAACTATTCTGAAATCAGAAAATGAAAACCTGGACTGCACTGACACACACTGGGAGCACCCAGTTCCAGGCACTGGCAGGAGAAATAATAATAAATAATAAATAAATAATAATAATCTTCTTCTGTGCAGCTTGAGACATTAATTTTTGTCCACAATCCTCTTTTATTTCACTGTTATCTCACACATTCTTATTAAATTGCTATGTTCATAACAGCACAGCCTCTCCTTACTGTAGAAAATGTTAAATATTAAAGCAAATGCTTTAATTTCATAAATAAAATTTTCTGCACTGAGAGAGGTGAAGCTTTTCAGGGGATAAATTCTGAGTTTTACCACATCCCTTTCCACAAGAGGCAGCAGGAAAATATCCAGCAACTCTTGTAGGCTGCTTAGAAAAATATTTTATGCCACCCAATCAATATTAAAAAACACCCCCCAAAATAAGCTCACACTGCTGAACAGCAGAACAAATGCACTGTTAATTCATTTTGAACACTAACAAGTTGTAATTTGCATTATCACTACTAAGCTGTCGAATGAAAGTGTGCTTTAATCAAAAAAGTGAAATTATCTCCTTCTTGGGGGGTTTATTAATTTAGGATTTTTTAAATTAGACAATAGAGATGTCAATACCTCACTGCATTTTGGTGCTGACAGGGGATTCCAGGAGAGAAACTGTGAGGAACAACTTACAGAAATAGCACAGGAGCAACTTAAAATTCTCTTACACCTCAATGTTGAGCTACAAGTTTAAATATCAATATAAAAACTAAGATTTTGCTACAGAGGCTGCAATATTTGAATTTCCCTGCTGCCACTAAGATCTCATGTTCATACTCCTAATTTCCTGAAAATCACCTTTCTAAAACAAGGAATGTGTGGCTGAAGTGTGTGTCAGCATTTTAGAAATTTTTATTGCCTGTGACACAGAGAACTTGAACTCAGTAACTTCCTTCCAAGCAAAACAGCAATGTGGAAATTGCCTCATAAAAAAGTTGGGCTGTTAGAGATTTACCCTTCTGCCTTCCTCCTCTGAGGGAGGACCTGAGGGGCACAAATAGAAAATAAAAGCTAAAATCACCGACAGAACACGCTGGTTGTGGCTGGGGTAGAGTTAATTTTTGTCCCAGCAGCCGTGCTGTGGATTTGTGTTTGCAACACAGATGTTTTCGTGTTTTTGTTATTGCTGGGCAGGGTTTACCCAGCACACTCTGCTCACCTCACCCCACCCCAGCAGAGCCTGTGAGAGCAAATAATGCAGGCTGAGGAAGATCTGAGCCAGGGAGGAGTTACCACAGCCAGTCTGACAGCTTTTAAGGAGGGCTCTGGCTCTCTGCACTGCTTTTTCTGTCTCCTTCTGGCTCAACACACCCCTGCGGTGATGGCTCTTATTCTAACAAGCTTCAGACAGACTTTCAGCCTGACTTCTGTTGGAAAATCAGAGCAAAGTGTTTAAAACTTGGTTGATTACAATAAATACACAAGCACATACTGAATGCTGGACGCCAGGCTTTGTTTTCCAACTGCACGCAGAGTTTGTGTCTTTTAAAGTCTTGTAATTCCACTAACAAAATGCCTTAAAGTTTCGTAATTCCTGGGCTTGTTCTTAACTCTTCTTCCTCTTTTAATCATGTGTTCTTTCCAACTGCCCTCAACTGGTGAGGCAGGCTGGCTTGGAGCCAACAAGACACTTTCCTGAAGTTTACTGGAAAATGGGCTCTTATTTCTTCAGAGCAGCGTCAGCAATTTATCTCGATTTTGCCATTTATGCTACTGCTGCTTTAACTACAGAAGATGTTAATAAAATGAAACGTTTTCTAAATACAGTTTTGTTGCTTTTAAATTAAAAGCTCAAGGGAGAACAGGCTTAAAAAAACCACCCCGCCACATTTGGCAAACACCAGTCACACAGGAAGTGATTTATTTCTGCAAAAACACAGGGGAAGGAAAAGGTCAGACGTCAGAAGTAAAATTTAACTTTGTCCTTAATACTCAGCTTTCAGTTAAAACTCAGCTCCAGCACTATCAGAGGAAAAACAATGTCATGTTTTCACAGAACTGCCACAGGTAAATCCGATGCCAAAGGTGAGCGTGAAGTGCATGAAATGCTGTCACAGTAAGATGGCTGCCAGACCAAATGCTTCTTATTTATTCCTTTCAAAGCTTTTATTTTTATTTACACGTAGCACACAGCTTACACATGGTTGTTTTGCTTACTATGCCACCAACGTGTATTTCTAACGTGAGTGTTTCTTTGAGTAACTTTAATAAAATAAACCCAGCCATCCTCATCGTGTTCCTGCAGTGCAAAGGGAAGATTTAGGGACACGATTTAAGGCAGATCAGGGCTCTCCTGTCCATCAGTCCGTCCCAAGTCTCCCACCTCACCTCTTCAGCCAAGCTGAGAGCACTTGGGAGTGCTAAACAGATTAACACGTCTAATCTCAAAGGCATTTAGCATTCTCAACCGAATGTTCTGGTTCTCCTGTGAGAGGAAAGGGCTCCTTTTCAGGGCATAGAGTGACTCAATCTTCACAGAATGTTAAGGGGTCGGGAGGGACTTTAAAACCCAACCCATGGGCAGGGACACCTTCCACCATCCCAGGCTGCTCCCGTCCAACCCGGCCTTGGACATTTCCAGGGGTGGGACAGCCACAAACTCCCTGTGCCAGCGTCTCACCACCCTTTTTACCACACTAAAAAAATTTCTTCCTAAAGTCTAACGTAAATTCCCCCTGTACCCATTAGTCCTTGTCCTATCACTCCAGCTCCTGACGAAGAGTCCCTCTCCGGCTTCCCTGTGAATCCCTTTCAGATGCATTCAAGGGAAAAAAGATTAAAAAAAGGAAAAAAAAGGGAACATTGAAGTTTCCATACGGGCCCTGCNGGGCGAGGGCGGGTGGAGAGGGAGTCGCCGGCGAGCTCTGGGAGGCGTCGGGCGCAACGCGGAGGGAGAGGGTTGTGCCGCCTCTCAGGCCGAGTTTTGGGCGATAAATGGTGTTTAAAAAAAAAAAAAAGGTATTATGGTGTTGGTGATCTGAGGAGGGTAGTGGAGGAGAAGTTTGGGGAGGAGCGTGAGGGCTTGTTCGTTCTGGAGGGGGCTGAGGGGAATTGCGATGTGCAACTTCGTGAGGGGAAGAGGAGGAACGGGCACCGATCTCTGTGGTGACCAGGGACGGGACCCCGGGAACGGCTGGAGCTGTGTCAAAGGAGCTTTAGGTTGGATTTTAGGGAAAGATTGTTCCCCCAGAGGGTTCTGGGGCGCTGACCGGGCTCCCCAGGGAATGGNGGAACATTGAAGTTTCCATACGGGCCCTGCTCCACGTAAGTCCCCAAGCCGCGTTTTCAGCACTGAGGCCACAGCTCCGTGAGGGAGGGCACGGGCCGGAACCCCCGACTGCGGCCTGGAGCGGGGCGCGGAGGAAGCGAGGCGAAAACCGGATGGAAAGGAGGTAAAAGAGGGGCGAAAAGGATGTACAAACGGGGAGGAAGCGGGGTGAAAAGCAGATACAAGAGGGGTGAAGGCGGGGTGCCGTCCCGCAACCACGGGCCCGCCGGGCCGGGCGCGGGCCCCAAAACACGGCCCCATCCGCGCCTCCCTGACAGCGCAGCGCCGCCGGCACGGGGGTGAAGCTGGCGGCAGCGGTTACCTGAGGATGTTGTGCGCCTCCATGCTGCGGTTCTGGTTGCTGGAGCACACCACGGCCACGCGGAGCGGCGCGGACGGCATGGCGGGCACGGCGCTGGGGCTGCCCGCGCCTCCCTCCCTCCCGGCCGCCGCTCCACAAAATGGCGGCGGCAGCGCGGCGGGCGGGGACGGGACGTGTCAGCAGGGCCCCGCCGCGGCCAACCGCGGAACGGGGCGGGGGNTTATGGTGTTGGTGATCTGAGGAGGGTAGTGGAGGAGAAGTTTGGGGAGGAGCGTGAGGGCTTGTTCGTTCTGGAGGGGGCTGAGGGGAATTGCGATGTGCAACTTCGTGAGGGGAAGAGGAGGAACGGGCACCGATCTCTGTGGTGACCAGGGACGGGACCCCGGGAACGGCTGGAGCTGTGTCAAAGGAGCTTTAGGTTGGATTTTAGGGAAAGATTGTTCCCCCAGAGGGTTCTGGGGCGCTGACCGGGCTCCCCAGGGAATGGGCACAGCCCCAAGAGCTCCAGGAGGGTTTGGACAACGCTGCCAGGGATGCACAGGGTGGGATTTTGGGGTGGACTCTGAGCTTGGACTCTGATCCTTGTGGGTCTCTTCCAGCTCGGGATGTTCAGTGTTCTAAAGCTTCTGGTTAATCTCATCCAGGGAAGGGAACGGAGCTGGGGAAGTGTTGGGAGCCCCAGAAGCTGCTGAGGGAGCTGGGTGGGGAAGGATAAAAGGAGGCTCAGGGGAGACCTTGTGGCTCTGAAGGAAGGGACAGATCGGGGTTTCTCCCGAGGAACAGGGACAGGATGAGAGAAAACGGCCTCGATTGCTCCAGGGTAGGTTAAATTTGAACATTCAGGAAGATTTCATCACGTCAAAGGCCATGAGGCCTCAAGCGCTCCCGCCACAAAACAGCCACTGGATCCCTGAACCCTGCTGCCTCTCCGGGCTGTGGAGTTCAAAAGCATTCAGAAAAGCAGGTTTTTAGGACAAATTTCCCTGTGTTTGGCACTAGATGGCAGCCGGATGCCGCGGCGGGGCCGGGACACGGGAAAATCCCGAGGGGAAGCGTTTGGATGCAGGATTGAGTCATCCCGAGGAAAAGAATTGGGCTCGACACCCTGGATAATCCCAGGGGCATCCGCAGCGAACAGAGGGTTGCTGTTAGGATTAAACACGGAATTCTGCATTTCAGGAGGAAAGCCTCACGCTTTTACTGCAAACTGCACAAAATAGAACGGCCAAAAACACTTACGTACCCACCGACTGGTGAAATATGCTGGTTTCAGAATTGTTCTCTCACAGGTCAAAATTATCACCGTGCTCCTTACTCAGCCCGGCTCAATCCCATTTTTCTCTGAGGTTTTTGTCATATTTTCCTTTTTCCATCTCATAATGCTTTTCTACTTTGGTCACCTTGCACTATTGCAATGGCAAGAGGAGGTAACAGCAGGAGAAAACACAGGACATCAAAGGAATAAATCTATTTCCCAGCTCAGCTGAACTTCACTTGTGAGGCAGGACTGAGTGCTTCCTAAAAATATTTTCTGCCCTCCCATTGATATTTTTTCCCCTTTGTGCTTTCTGAGGAATTTTTCCCCATTATCACCACAGCACTTCCAGCAGAGCCTTTTCCTGACATTCAGCACCTGCTTCCATTCTCCTCCCTGTTTAAAACTCTCCCTTTCTCTTGTATTTTCTATAAAAAATAAAGCTTTGCTCACTAACCCCTCAATTTCAATAAGGAAATCTTTCCCCTTTCCTCATGCAGCCCTTTTGTCATCCAGCATTTCCCACTTAGATGTGTCCCCACAGAACTTCCTCACCCCTCCTGCAAAAGCTTCTTTCCTTGTGTCTCCTCTCAGCCATTCCTATCCCTGCCCATCATCTTCTTAGTTCTTATTCCACAAATAATAAGAATTATATGAAACAAATAAGAATTATAATTTAAAAAAAATCACCTGGTTGTTCTGGTCAGGGAATTATCAGAGATGCAGTGACCTGTGCTGAAGCAACACCAGACTCAGGGTGGTTTTGCTGAGGTTAAAACTGCCAAAAACCCCATCCAGTCATCCCTGCTGAAATTCCAAAGCTTTTACCAGGAACGTGACGCTGTTCCTGCCTCTTTTCCTCCTTCTATCCCACTTTTCTTTTGGAACATGCTGGCGAAACACAGCAGCAGTTTGCAGCCTCGTAAAACTGAAACTCCAGGTCTCCATGGAAGCAAAATCCCAGCTTTTGCCTGCACCTCCAAATAAAGCCAGCCAGCATTTCCATTTACATCCCACAAAAAAAAAAAAAGAAATATCATCATGCAATTAAGAGAGATTCTTTGAGGCACAGAGTGTTTCCTCCAGAAGATTCAAAGCTGGGCTTTGAGCTGCTCACGTTTCAGCAGTTGTTTCTCCTCAGATTTAGCACAGAATGAGGGAAAAGCAGCTCGTTCATGAGCATATCATTCTCCATTTGAACTCCTGGCCGTGGCCTGGAATTTGCACTGGAAATGACTGGAAAAATCAGGATAATAAAACACCTAAGAAGGCACCACACGGATTTTTAATAGCAGGTGCTTGTATAGTAAAACGGAGAATGTGCAGTTGCCTTAGGAGCTGTTTCCACTTTTTCACAAAGCACTTTCTTGGCAGTTATAAATCAGAATTCTGCCACTTCTTTATTGCTGCCAGGACAGGCCAGGATGGATTATCACTTCACAAGCTACTCTGCACATGTTGGGAATTGCTGCAAAGCCTGGAGAAAGCTTTAACTGCTCAGTCTCACTAAGGCTTGTGGCAGCTGAATTAGTACCAAGAACATGTAATTTTCTCTTTTATTATCATAAGAAATGTCTACATTCATGATGGAGGAAATTTCTGTAGTGACAGAAGGAAAAAAATCCAGTTATCAATAGGTCAACAGATATTTTGCTTAATGTCCCACAAAATCAAACAGGAATAATCTGATTTTCTTTTCCACACACCCAGATGTGTTCAGTTAAAGCTTAATCCTCTGAAAATTAATGAGAAACTGATATATAGTTTCCCACATCCCATTTATAATGCATGGAAAAGGAAAAAAAGATGAAAATAATCTTTTAGCAAATTGCAGATTTTCTCCTATCAGGATTTATATTCCTCTTCCACCCTCTGCCCAGGATGCTGTTGCAATGCAATCCCCAGAGAGTGATGAATAAAAATGTGAAATGATTACAAAAACATCTCTTTAGCATAATCTAGATGCTCTTTTAGCAGGTCACTGTATCCACTGTTACCTGCAGAGGTGTCTCACTGAAGACAGTCACATTCAAAAGTGTAAATTAAATTTCCATTTCCTCAGACTTACATCAGTGTTACCACCTGAATTACCCAGCTATCTAGAGTCCAAACTTCTAGTAAATAAAATCCAGTATTCAGAGAATAAATCTCTTATTTTCCCATTAATGCTGTCATAATTTTACAGTAGACAATGGAATATTATTATGGCCACTTTGGGCAGACTCATTTTGAGTCAAGCAAGATCTTAGAAGCTTTAAATACTGATGAAATTTTCATTTCTTTTCATTATCCTCTTAATTTATTAAGTTCAACGCCAAGGTGGTACAAGGCTCATTGTTTATACAGCTGGTTTTCACATCTGGCAATTGATGACAAGATGAGGAACAGAACAGTGACAAAAGGTGACAGAAATGTACAAAATAATTGGCACTCCAACGCTCCTTTGCTGTGCCTACAGCAAAGGCCGACTTGAAACCTTTAAAAGACCAACATTTGTCTTAATGTTCTTAAAAATTGCCTTTTCTTCCAGCAGTGGATCTGCTTAGGGATAAAACCCCAGAAATGATGGCATCGATGAGTAGCTTAAATCAAGTCCATGGGCAAAGCAATAAACACAGAACACTTAAAGGGAGCGAGAATGGAAACACAGCAGGAATAACAAACAAACAGAAAGGTGTTTCTGCCTGATGAAACACACACCTGCAGTTCCTCAGCCACCCCCAAGTTCTTGAAGGGATTATTTTCAGTACAAATACTGTGTATTATTATTAAGGATTCCACACACTTCGTGTATTTACCCTCTACCACCGAGTTGAAACTTCACAAAAGACTTCCACAAGGAAAAGCAAACAGTTGGTTCAGTGCTAAACATTTACACAAACAGACCACACGTGAAGTGTCCTAACAGCAACAATCCCTTCACAGCAGAGCCTTTCCCCTACTTTATTTTTTTTGCTTTAGGTGCACAGTTCGTAAGTGATAATAAATTAATTTTTTTGTGTTACAGCAGTCAACTACATACAAGCAACACGTACTAAAAAACTACCTCACTAAATACCTCTCTGAAGGTAACTACTTTGTGTATATATATTAAATTTCAAGTAATGATCAGCCCAAGTTGGTTTTGTTCTGTTTTTAAAGAAAACAATCAGACAAACCAACAACCACTAATTCCAGAGACAAGAACACGAGGGAGATACGCTTAAACCAGGAGGACTAGAGGAACAGGAACACCAAGAGGAGTGGGACAAATTCTCAGCACTAAGGCACAATAGAATCAGTACTAGAGTATGGCTAAAACCTTACTTTACTACAGCATCAAGTGAGGAGTTAACGGGGAGTGTTCCTACGCTCAAAACACTCGGCTACAACATCAGTGAGTTCAGTGCTCAAGAAGCTTCTACCTTAGTGCAGCTGCATTGCTAAAGGAGGGGATTTCAGGAGGCAACGGGGTGCTCACTTATATCTCACTTATTAATAAGGGTTGGTTCCTACTTGCTCAACGAAATGCGAGTTTTCTTACTCAATTCATCCTTTCCTCTTCACTCTTTGTGAAACTACGACACAATTCTGATGGGAGAAAAGCGGGTGTTGGATGTTGATGGTCGCTGGAGCTGACCAAAAAACCCTCGACCAGAAAAACCCCCGTTTTTGGACAGTGGCCAGTCTAGCCCCAAAAATTTGTGACCATGATACAAAACCCACCTAAAACATGAGATTAAGTGGGCTTTGGATCAAACACACACTTAGCTATGGGGTTTGTGGTTCCACCAGCCAGTTCTCCTGAACTTTAAACAACTTTACCCCACAGGAAAAAAAAATCAAGCACTGGTCTAAGACCAAGAGGTTTTAGGTTTAAAATAAGGGTGTTCCGGAGAGTCTTTTCAAGCAGGCCCTCGGTAAGATCTGCCGCTTGCCCTTGAAAACAGACAATTTCTGGCACTTGGGGACCTCTGCCAATGTTTTTTTGATCCGCTGAGAAGCCACGAGTTCCATCACCGCGAGCGGCTCCGGCTCAGAAGCCACCGCGAGCAGGCCGAAGAGCTCGGAACTCCGCCGGGAACGCGCATGGTCCTGCAAATCCGGGCACGGCAAACCAGAACAGTCCGAAAAACCTCTTCCCTCGGCGGAGAGCTCCGGAAGGACGGCTGCAGGAACTGCCCGGCGCCAGCCCCTCATCCTCATCATCATCCTCATCCCCATCAGTTTTGTCCCCTCCCGCACTACGCTCGGCGCGCAGCGGCGGCCGCGCGTCCCCCGCGGGCGAGCGCGGGGCTCATGAGGTTCTCGGTGATGTAGGCCACGAGCAGGCAGATGAAGACGAGCATCACGCAGATGGATCCCCCCACGGCCGTCATGGCCACGACGATGTCGCGCATGGCCGCGGGCTCCACGCGGAACTCCACGCACTGCGCGGGCGGCGCGGGGCGCGGCGGGGCGTAGCGCGGCCGCAGGCACAGGCGGTAGCGCACGCTGCCGTGCGCCTCGGCCAGCAGGTAATCGCGACACGCGGCTCCCAGCTCCACGCTGTCGCACGGGAAGCGCGTGTAGGTGCCGTCCCACGAGCAGTTGAGCGCGAAGCCGCGCAGGGCGGCGGAGGGGCGCGGCGGGGGAGGCCCCCAGTGCCGCAGCCCCCACTGCAGCAGCACGCTGCCGTT
>VXBU01004959.1:71543-87560 GCA_013400315.1 Bombycilla garrulus
CGGCGGCCGCCGCCGCATGGAGGAGGCTCGGAGCGCGGGGCGAGCGCGGGCTCCGCAGCCGCCGCGGGGCCGCCAATGGAGAGGCGGCGCCGCCGTTAACTCTCGCCGGGCTGCGGAGCACCCGCCCGCTGCGGCCGCTGGTGGCCGCCCGGACGCGGCTCCCGGGGCTCCGAACGGAGCGCTGAGACCCCGCGGGGGCGGGGGATGATGAGACACCGCCGGGGATGGGACAGGGATGATGAGAGACCGCTAGGGATGAGACAGGGATGATGAGACACCGCCAGGGATGGGACAAGGATGATGGGACACCGCCAGGGATGATGAGATCCCACCAGGGATGGGACAGGGATGATGAGATCCCACCAGGGATGGGACAGGGATGATGAGACACCGCCAGGGATGGGACAGGGATCATGAGACACCGCCAGGGATGGGACAGGGATCATGAGACCCCACAAGAGTTGGTACAGGGATGATGAGACCCCACCAGGGATGGGACAAGGATGCTGAGACCCCACAAGGGTCAGCATAAGGGGTGCTCAGACCCCACACGGGTTTGTAGAGGGGCACTCAGACCCCACAGGGGTTGGTACAGGATTGCTCAAATCCTACAAGATTTAATACAGGGGTGCTCAGACCCCACAGGGGTTGGTACAGGGATGTTCAGAGCCCACAGGGGCGGGCACGGGGGATGCTCAGACCCCACAAGGTTTGGCACAGGGAATCTCAGACCCCACAAAGTTTGGCACAGGGGATCTCAGACCCCACAGGGTTGGCACAGGGAATCTCAGACCCCACAGGGTTGGCACAGGGAATCTCAGACCCCACAAGGGTTGGCACAGGGGATCTCAGACCCCACAGGGGTTGGCACAGGGGATGTGCAGCCCCCGCCGCTCCTCCTTCCCCCGGGCTCTGCTGTGCCCACCCGAGTCGCGTCCCCCAGGGTTTGGGGGGCTGCTCCATCCTCTCCTGGTCGAGTTGCAGATTTCATTCCACACCAAACAATGTTTGTTTTGTTGGTTGTTTTTTTTTTTTTTAAATCTGTCCTTGAATTTGATCTGGTTTTACATAGGATCCTGCTTTAATTTTTATAGCAAAATATAAGCATTTATGTATATTTAATGTGTAAAATGCAGCAGGGCTGGGGAAGGTGACAGAGCTCCCGTTCAGCTCATCCAAACCTTGTTCGAAGAAATGGAGCTCACGGGGATTTGATTTCATTTTTAAAACGGTGATAACCACACACACCCCAGGCTGCTTTAACCTTTGTGAATTTAAATAAACTCAGCGAGGATGTAACAAAGACAGGAGACCCTCCCAGGAGGAGGGATAACTCTGGGTCTTGGTGCCCTGAGACAGCAGGAACAGGGATATTCCTCTTCCTGCCTGGCCCCAAATTCCGTTTCCTTCTTCTGCAGCAGGGCCAGCCCTTCACCCATCCCTGCATCTGAGCCAGGATTTGATTTTGCAGCACAGGAGGAGACAGCAGTGCTCCATCCCAGCACTACACCGTAATTAATGTTCTCTGAACGACCTTGAGAGAGACACACGGGAGTGTTGGCTCGTGTAAGTGTGGAAAGAAAAGAGCTCTAATGAAACAATTATCAAAATACAGCTTTAAACAGTGTTTGGAGATGCTGTTAAATTGGTAAAAGTTGCTTTAAGTGCTTTTCTGAGTAGCAGAAAAAACCCCAACATTACTTTTTGTTTGTTTTGATCCATCTGGTTCCTGAGGTCTTGTTCTGTGCCTCCTCTGCACTCAAACCCAGCTGGGCTTTCCAAGGCATTGCTGCAG
Organism: Bombycilla garrulus; assembly: GCA_013400315.1. Classification (NCBI taxonomy): domain Eukaryota; kingdom Metazoa; phylum Chordata; class Aves; order Passeriformes; family Bombycillidae; genus Bombycilla; species Bombycilla garrulus. The sequence continues at coordinate 73,339 of VXBU01004959.1, forward strand.
CACCCTGATCTGCTCTGAGAACCCCCAGCAACACCTCAAACCCAGATTGTTTTACAGACCTCCAGACAGAGCAGCACCACAGGGGTTTGGTGTTTCTGCTTCTCCTGCACTGGGTTCATTGTCTCTTCTTAAAGGAAACAGTGAATGAGTATCAAAACTCGCTGTGGGCCAGGCAGTGAAGCACTGACAACCTCCAGCTCCCAATTTATGCAACACTCTGCTAATTTTAGTCTCAGATGGGGCCAGGGCAGACAATCCCCAGGGCAGAGATGTTTGCTCTCAGCTGAGGGCAGCACATGACATATGGTTCCTAAAGCATCCTCCGAGCTGGGAGCTTTGCATTCAGGCCTGAGCTGCTGCAGTTCCCCCCAAGCCACAACTCTGAGGATTACTCACCCTAGCCCTGCAAACGCAGAGGATCTGCCTCCTCATTTAGATTTTCCTGCAGCCTGAATCAGTGAGCAGCCTCTCCCCCGCTGGGCTTCCATTTCCAGTGCTTGATTCACTTCCAGTGAGGGCGGCACTGGCCAGAAGAGAACTGGGCTGAGCACGGCTGGGCCAGTTTGGGCACGGAGCTCTGGCACTGGGGCCACGGCCTCAGGGGTCAGGGGTGCTGTCCTGACCTGGCAATGTCAGAATTTTGATCAGGATGTTCTGAAACAGCAAGTGCAGCCTCAGCTGATGTGCTGTGAGTGTGCTGTTCACAGAGGAGCAGCCTTGCATCACAGCAGGGCTGGCAAGAGAAAGCACCAGTGCAGATTTAATCATCTCAGGGCATTGTGGATATTTTAAACCCCACGTAGTGAGCTCCTTACTGGGCTCCATGAGCAGCTCTGGCACTTGGCTAAAGGATCATTTCCTAAAATTGTTCCTTTTCCTTATTCTGCTTCGCTCTACGCCAGAGCTGGGCTTGCACAGTTGATTGTACTGGTAAGAAACACAAGCAGAATCCAAACAAAGAACTAAAAAGTCCTATGAAATGTAAATTTCAAGCTCCATTACAACCAGTGGAAGAAAAAATAATCAGTGCTGTCAGAATGAAAAAGGCTGAGCTTGTTGGGAAATAAATACTGTTTTCCCCAGTGTCTGAAAGTGCTTGCAAAATATGCTACAAACAAAGGATTAAAAAGAGCTTAACTAATTCAAACAGACAACAAAGACCATCTGATTTTTTACCAGGTGATGACATTCAGCCACAAGCTGTATTTGATGACTGAGGTCCCAGAGTTTGGGGTTTCCAAAGGGGTGATGAGAGAGCAGGAGACAGCTCAGGCACAGGGGCTGGGACAGCTCTGCCCTGTTCTTACCACTTAAAACATGTTCTGGGCTTTGAAATATCATCATTAAGTCCATTCTCCTTTCATTTTAAATTCCAGGGGTTCCAGCTGACTGCTCCTTCTTTGTCCCTGAGGTCAGGTAAGATGTCTTTTGGAGGCCGCAGAATCCAATCTACTGCATCAACAACACCCAGCTTGATTAAAACCTGTCTAGAAGCAGCAAAATTTACCTTAGCTCCCTGTCAAACAGGAAATAAGTCAAACAGTTTGGAACAGCACTAGCTGGGCTGTAAATATTCCTTCTTTCCTGTTTCTTGGGGTGCCTGTCCCTGTCCCTGTCCCCATCGGGAGGAGCCTCTCTGAGCTCAGGGCAGCCCTCACCTGCAGCAGCAAGGCTGGGGAGATGCCCAGCACTCTGTGGGTGTTGGAACCCAGGGGTTCCTATGATGCCTTTGGCCGACCCAAACCCTGCTCAGGAGGCTTTTCAGCCTTACCAGAGATGTCAGGGACCCTGGAATGATACTGAAAATGCCTGTGGCTCTGATTCTAATCCATGGAACAGGTTGGCAACTTTGTACGAGGAATTTCAAGTTACAAAAACTTAGATAGAAAAATAGTAGTAGTTATAAGTAAAAAGAAAAGAATTTGAGTGTGTGTCCAGGGGGGTTTGAAGCCCCGTACAGGGGATTGGAGATCTGTACAGGGGGGTCTGAGGCACAAGATGGAGAATTCTTACACGTGCCATGTTATCTTTTGTTCTTCTTCATCACCTCCATCTTCTTGGTGCTGCTGGCACTTTGGGATTGGTTTGACACAGATCTGGACAGTGTGGTGTGAGGGGCACGGGTTGGTAATTAATGATAAACATTCAATAGGTAGTTATTAGTATCAAAGATCAGAGCTGACCCGGGTTGGGCACAGTGTGTCTCTGGACGCGTTCTGTGCCAACCCTGGCAGGGCAGAGAAATCTACTTTTGATAAGGAACTGATAAACTGCCTTGAGAACACCAACAAACCACTGCAGACTCCTTCAGCAGCACGGGCTGCAAACCTGGACTGTTCTGTGCATTGTGGGCTCTCCTGGGGCTGAGGAGATCCCCACACGTGGGGACACTGTGAGCCCAGCAGGGCTGTCCCAGCTCAGAGCAGGCAAGGAGAGCTCTCCGAGGGTCTCTGCACCAGGGAGAAGGTGCAGTGTTCACACACACACTGCTGGCCGTGCTTGGGGCTCTTGCACAGCTCTGTACAAAGAACTGGTCATTTCCTCTGGTTCCCTCCCCACCCCACTCAGAGGGTGTGTTAAAGAAACACCGCCGAGCAAAGTGATTTATCAAGACAGATTTCTTTGTATTAGAGATCAGTCGAGTGAGTCCAGGGACCAGGGGGGTAAAAAACACCCCCCAAAACCGACCAAAAAACCCCTCCCCAGCTTTGAAAGGGGACGTGGAGAACAAGAGGGCGAAGAACACAGGAAATCAGAAAGTGCTTCTAAGAAAAGCAGCAGGATAAGATCATTCCCAGTCTGCGAGATCTCCCAGTCTGGGGAGGCAGCAGTGGCCCCACAGCGAGCTGGAATTCTGCTCTGCAACCCCCTGCCAGGGCCTGCAGGGAGTTCCCTCCTCCTGCCTTTGTTCTGGGCAGCGTTTAATTGAGGAGCCACTTCCCAGGAGGAGCTGCTGTCCCCTCGTCCCTGCAGTAGTTTTCCCTCAGCAGCTCTCAGAAGTAATCGTCCTTCTTGCCAGCAGCTCCCCGCGCTCCCGCACGGTCCCTCCGCTCTTGGACGAGCTCCAGGTCGTCGTTGTCATCCACCTCCCCTCCGTGATCCTCCTGGGGGCACAGGCAACAAACAGCCAGGAAGGGAGGAATCAGCAGAAAGGAAATCCTGGAGAAGGAGACCCTAAAGAACGCAGCACGCTGTCCCCGAGCAGAGCTGTGCCACCACAGCAGCCCAGCTCTGGCAATCTGGGCAGGCAGGGATGAACCCACCTCTGCCAGGCACCTTCAGGTGTCACTGGCAGGACACAGAGGTGTTTTCATGACCAGCCAGGCTGTTTGAAGCTCATTTATTTATCATTTGACATCTCAGCCCGTTGCCTCTGCTGCACAAGGGGCAGATATAAAGAGCAGAAATGAGCTGGTATTTTACATCCACCACATTTAGAGCTGTCTCACAAACCCCACCCAGGACATGCAGCAGCCACGGGTGATTTTTAGCTCCAACCATCCATTGTAGGCACCTACAGGAGGCCTGGATTCACTCAGGGAAAGGAGATCTGACACCAACTGTGCTCTGCTCACCCCTCATTTCCTCACTTCCTTCATTCCCAGCAGCCCAAACCCTCAGCTCCTCAGCAATCCTGGGGAAACTGCAGAAAAAACCCTCAGGAGCCTCTCCCAAAGGGCAGGGAGAGGATGAATGAGACTGGGAGAGGATTCATTTCTGTCTCTGTGAGCCAGAAGGTACCAGGGTGATCCTCTCTGGCTCGTGCTTGAAAAATATTGACCTGGCCTTGCTGCACTGGCACAGCCTGTGACTCCTCCTATAATTCCTCCTGTATTTTCTGCTGTGATTCCTCCAGTGATTATTCCTTTGAGTCCTCCTATAATTCCTCTTATAATTCCTCCTGTGATTCCTCCTGTAATTCTTATAATTCCTCCTGATTCTACCTGTGATTGCTCCTCTGACTCCTCTTATAATTCCACCTGTGATTCCTCCTGTAATTCTTATAATTCCTCCTGATTCTGTGATTCCTCCTCTGACTCCTCTTATAATTCCTCCTGTGATTCCTCCTGTAATTCTTTTTATAATTCCTCCTGATTCTACCTGTGATTGCTCCTCTGACTCCTCTTATAATTCCTCCTGTGATTCCTCCTGTGATTTCTCCTATAATTGCACCTGTGATTCTTACAATTCCACCAACAATTCCTCCTATAATTCTTCCTGTGATTCCTCCTATATTTTCTCCTGTCATTCCTCCTGTGACTCCTCCCAGCTGCTGCCTGGGAAAGATCCCACAGCTCAGCTGCTGCAGGTGGATGCAGACAGAAAGGAGGAGGGGACAAAGAGCACAAAGGGTGCTCTGAACACCTGGCAAAGGGAGCAATGGGCTCCAGGTTTGTTCTGGAGATCTCACTGAGCAGACCTGGAGCCCCTGCTCACATCTAAAAGCTGAGTCCTCCCCCACACCAGAGAGGGAAAGAGGAAGAACCTTGGTGTCGTACAATTTCTTGCTCCTGATCTTCTTGGTAGTCCTCCAGTGGGTCTTCCCTGGGCCTGGCAGGTCTGGCAGCATCCTGAAAAACACAGCCAGGCACGGTTGGAAACGCCCCAGGCTGCTCCCAGTCCCTGCCAGGGACACAGCTCAGGTCTGGAATTCAGGGCTGGATCAGCAGGAGCAGAGGGACAATCAGACAACACAAAATCCATTCATTTTTTCCATCCGGTCTCTTTTCCCACCTGCTGGCAGCTCCTTCCACTTGGACTCTGGAAAACTTTGAGTTATTTGGGGTAGAGCTTTAGGGAGCACAGCCCAGCCAGATCTGAAAGCCAGGTATTTATGTCATTAATTCTTTCCACATTTTCACTGATCTCAAGGAGGTGTTGCTCTGCTGGTGCCAGCATCTCTCTCTTACCTAATTTCATTGGCCTGGATTTCTTTTTTTTTTTTTCTTAATCCCACTATTAATCATGATTTTAGAGCCTGACAGATAAAACACTCCTTTTCTAAAACAAGCAACGTTCAGCTGCTTGTCAAAACAAATGAACATTTCCCTGATGCAGAGTCTGGCTTCAAGCAGCAAGAAACACTTTGTGAAATAAATGGATTCCATCTGCAAGGAGGCAAACAAGGAGGCAGAGCTCTCACGTGTTGTCAGTGCTGCCAGGAGCCTTGGACAAGTGCAGGGCTGCACTGACCAGAACTCAGATTATTGTCCCTGCTTCTGGTCCCAAGGGCATGAAAAGTGAGTGAATCATCCCTTAATCCACATCTCTCCATCCCTAAAGGTGCTGCAGGTGTCAGGGGAGACTTCAACAAACAGAGAGGATGAGGCCAGAGCAAACTGTGGCACTTGGCTAAAAGATAATTTCCTGAACTCTGGCACCTTTGTTTATTCTGCTCCACTCTACCCCAGAGCTGGGCTTGCACAGCTGATTGTACTGCTAAGAAACACAAAACAAAGACCCAAAAAATCCTTTGAAATGTAAATTTCAAGCTCCATTACAACCAGTGAAGAAAAAATAAGCTGGTTTTGACCAAGCTGCCGAAGAGTTTCTCCTCTCTGCCCCGTCCTCACAGTGGGGTTATGGATCCATCCAGGAATCTGATGTTTCCCTTTCATACTTTAAACTCTCTGCCCACCCTTCCCCAGCTGGGGATCCCTGCCTGGCCCTGCTGGTTGTCCCCACTCTGTCACCTTTGGTGGCTTCTCCTTGGACTCTTCTTTAACGCTGGGCTCCTTGAACTTCTCCGAGCCTCCCACCTTCTCCTCAAAGTCAGGTCTCTCCAGCTCAGCCTCCTCAAACTCATCCTCACCTTGGTTATTGGGGTCCTGGGCAGGATCTGCAGCATCATCTGGCATCTGGACAAGAAAATCCTCTGGTGAACAAATGGCAGGATATTCCCTCGGGAGGCAGCAAAATGCCTTCCCCAGCAAGCAGGAGCTCTGCCTTGGGGTTTGAACAACTCCTGTTTGTGTTTGTTAAAAAAATCCCAAAACAGTCTTTGTTATCCCTCCACACCCAAAGAGTTTGGAGATGCCCATTACAGAAACTTCTGGGTAATTTTTGACTTATTGGATTCGTATTCTGAGTTTGGAGATGCACATTACAGAAACTTCTGGGTAATTTTTGACTTATTGGATTCGTATTCTGAGTTTGGAGATGCACATTACAGAAACTTCTGGGTAATTTTTGACTTATTGGATTCGTATTCTGAGTTTGGAGATGCACATTACAGAAACTTCTGGGTAATTTTTGACTTATTGGATTCGTATTCTGAGTTTGGAGATGCACATTACAGAAACTTCTGGGTAATTTTTGACTTATTGGATTCGTATTCTGAGTTTGGAGATGCACATTACAGAAACTTCTGGGTAATTTTTGACTTATTGGATTCGTATTCTGAGTTTGGAGATGCACATTACAGAAACTTCTGGGTAATTTTTGACTTATTGGATTCGTATTCTGAGTTTGGAGATGCACATTACAGAAACTTCTGGGTAATTTTTGACTTATTGGATTCGTATTCTGAGTTTGGAGATGCACATTACAGAAACTTCTGGGTAATTTTTGACTTATTGGATTCTTATTCTGAGTTTGGAGTTTCACATCACAGAAAGTTCTGGGTAATTTTTGAATTATTGGACTCTTATTCTGAGTTTGGAGATGCACATTACAGAAAGTTCTGGGTAATTTTTCAATTATTGGACTCTTATTCCGAGCCAGAGTTGCATCCAGCTGAAACACGGCAGGATGAAAAGATGAGAACTTTTCACAGCCAGCTTGGGCAGGGCTTGGAGCACCCTGGGATGGTGGAAGGTGTCCCTGGGGGTGGGCTGAGATGAGTTTTGAGGTCATTTTGAACCGTTTTGAGTGGTTTTGTGATGCTGGGGTTACTCACCATGGGCTCCTGGGCCACGGGCTCTTTCTGGGAGTGCCCGTTCTCCTCCCTGTCGATCACTCCTGCATCTGCCAGGGACAGGGACACGTGGCATCACAGTGACAGGAAAAGGACAAGCACTAAATGAACCAGCCTGACCTTCTGGAACTAAAGAACCAGGTCATGCTTTTGGAAAAAAAAAAGCTGAGGTTTCAAGAAGAAAGAAAAAGCAGGAAATTTGCTGACAGACACAGGGGTGTCAACACGATTAAAATGACACAGCATCAACCAATATATATATATTTATATATATTAAAAAATACTAAGAAATATAGAGATAGAATATGATATATAAGAATTTATATAGAGATAAGAGATATAGAAGAAATACAAAGATACAATATTAAGAAAAAGCATGCTTGCCTCATGGAGCTACCAATCAAGAGATGTGTGCACAAAACAAAGCTACCAATCAAATAATGCATGACTGTGTAAACCAAGATAAGAAGTAAATATAAACAGAGTTTAGAATCAACAAAATAAATGGCTTTTGCTTGATTCACACTGAATCCTGCAAAGCCCTGTTCTCTCCTCAGGGACAGGAACAGTCAGTGGGCTCTCCTTAAAGGCAGTGCCACCAGTTTGGGGTTTGTCCCCCACGCTCTGTGAATGTGTGCAGAGAAATCCCCTAAAGGAAATCATTTCCATACCCATTTCCAGCTCCTCCTCATCCGCCCTCTCCTTCTCTGCTGCCTGCTCTGCCCCTCTCCTGGGGCTGGGGGGCTGGGGGCTGCCCCTCTGCTCCTTCTGCCCGGTTTTGGGGGCAAACTGAAGGGTTTTGGGGTACCCAGGTTGTTCCTCATCCAGCTGGGTGTCCACCTTGCTAACGAGCTCCTTCCAGCTGCAAAAAAACAGCCTCAGTAAATATTCCATGAAACTACTTCATGATGGCAAGAAGAAAACAAAAATACTCCATCACATGTGGAAGTCGGGCCTAATTTAACTTTATTTTGGTAGAAACTAGCAGGTTGTGTTAATTACTGTGATAGCTGCTTGAAAAAGAACATTTAATATGCCACATAATATGCAATCAATTCTGCTTTGTAAATACAAGTTATTGTAGAACTCTGTTATAATATTATTCATATGACAATGGCATCCACAGAGCAATAAACTCCAATTCTGAAGAGGTTCTTACTCATGCCTCACACATCCCCAAACACACACAGCTAAGGGCTTAAAAATATCAAAACCACAAGTCCTCTTCATTGTTCCAACTTCATGGAAAATGAAGATGCTACTAAATTAAAATTAATGTTTCCCAAATACCTCAATAGCCGTAGTCAGGGACAGCTTCAGAAGCAAATCAAGGATGAAATCCCAGTGAAAAGGACTCAAAAATAAGTGAAGCAAAACCTTTTAACCCCAGTAAGTTACAGCAAATTCCAAGCAGGCTGACTGCTTGCTCCAGGCTGTCCTCTACATGAGGTTTAAAAATCTGCTTAAGACATTTCCAGTTTTTTAACTGCTGCAATGGACAAGTGGCTTTAACTTCAGCAACTCTTGAAGCCAGCACACAAAAAAATGGGATTTTAAAATCTGCTTAAGACATTTCAGTTTTTTAACTGCTGCAAAGGACAAGTGGCTTTAACTTTAGAAGTTTTTGAAGCCAGCACACAAAAAAAATGAGATTTAAAAATCTGCTTAAGACATTTCCAGTTTTTTAACTTCTGCAATGGACAAGTGGCTTTAACTTTAGAAGCTTTTGAAGCCAGCACACAAAAAATGAGATTTAAAAATTTATTTAAGACATTTTAGTTTTTTAACTGCTGCAAAGGACAAGTGGCTTTAACTTTAGAAGCTCTTGAAGCCAGCACACAAATCCTTCAGTGAGAAAAACCACAAGGCAGCCCTCAGGTCAGATTTCCCCATTATAAAATCATCCAAATGCAGGTTGGCCACCACCAGGAGCTCATCTGGAGCTGATGCGGGCAGCAGTTGCTGGATGTGGGGCCCCTTTGTGCTCTGCTGCAGCCTCGTGTTGCTCTTGGCTCCGGCAGGGTTGGGTTCTGTGCTCCTTATCACAAATCTCAGCCCCTGTAAACAGCAGCCTCCAGCTGCTCTGTAATTCCTTGGTGATGGCTCCAGGAAAAGCCAAGCACACCAAACACCCCAGGATCCTTGTCCTCGATGAAATCCCCAGCCAAACAAATCAATATTTGCATTTTTTGCCTCATGTAATGACAGGAACCTGGCTGCGCTCTGAAAGGCTCTTCTGCCATCGCAGGCCTCACACCCACACCAGGCCCTGCCTGCAAAAACTGATGCCTCAGGGTTTCAACTTTTCTATTTTCCATCTATTTGTAATCCTTCATCTATTTTTCATCCTTGTAATCCTAAATCTTTAGCGTGTAACTCTAAACTCCATGTGCAGTGGGAGCTGCTGCTTCCCCATTTTGGTCGGGCACAACAATTCCTCTCCAGGCTGGGAATCAAGGACACCTCACTGCCTCAGGCCCTGAGAAATTAAACAAAAGTGACTTGGGGAGAGGAAATTGGGGTAAATTACTTAATTATCTGAAGTTGTAATTAAAAGATCAACCCCCAATATGCCAATGGACCAAACTTATAAAAATGTGAAAACCCGTGGTCCATTTTTGGGTGTAGCCCCTTGTGGGGGCTTTGTGTGCCCTAAATGTTCCTGAAGGCCTTTCAATGAATATAACTGCTTTTTATTCTCTTAATTTTCTCTGGCCTCTGTTTTAAAGTAATCCTGAAAAGGCTCCACAACCACAGCATGCTCTGAGCTGTTCCTGCTGTGTCCCTGCAGATGTGATTTATCACTTTGGGGAGGACGTGGCCATTTAAAGAAATAAGCAAAGCACAGTCTCTGCCCTGGAAAGGCCACAGGTTAAGTGAACAGACAAAAATAGAAGAGAAGAAAGGGCAGGAACAGGCTGAGTCTAGAATGAAATCCAGAAGTTTCCTCTACAGATAAAACAGAAATGAAATCCTGTTTGCTCCAATAAACTGAACAGACACGACCTGCACATACACAGGGGATAAATAAGTTAAAGGAGGAAGCGCTATTTTCAGAGCCACTTTTTTGGATTGTGGCCAGGCTTTGATGAATTGCAGCCATACAGAGACATTTTCTTCCTTTTGCAGAACAGAGCAGTCTCCTGCCAGTGCTAAATGGTTTCCCCAAAGTCTGTACAGCATCCACTGGATCCTGAACCCTGCCCAGACTCCCAGAAATTCCACCAATACCAGCAACACACCAGAAAAAAGCTGTTCCTCCAACACTTTTCCAAGCAAACCCACAATAAACACAAGAGAGAGATCTGGGATGCTCCTTTTGGGCATCTTTGATGCCTGGGAAGGCTGACCTGGAAACAGAGACNCACTTTGATAGGTTTTGGTTCATCAGCAGATTGGAGTTCATTGTCCAATTCCAGCTCCAGGTGATGAAGCTCCATCCTCCTTGTTCCCTCTCTTCCTTCTCTGTTGTTTCCACTCTTGGGCCTAAAATTTGTCCTTGGTGCCCAGCTGGAAAGGAATTGTTTTGTCTCCTTGCTCTGTGCAGAGAGCTCACCAACCCTGAATATGAACCCAGAACTGCACAATAAACCAGCCCAGAATGAGAAAAATATAAAAGCTAAAACTTAAGGCATCATCTTCACCCCAAACACTGGAAGTAGAAGAGTTTTGTGTCACCAACCTTTGCATTTGCACCTGTCTGTTCCCTGCTGGGTGCTGGCTGTCTGGCACGGGAGGTTTTTCTGCTGGGGAGGGTTGTCCTGGATCAGCCAGCGCCAGCCCAGGAGCTTGGCTTTCCTCGTGGCTTCTCACCTGGATACGCATCACCATCTTCACATCCTGCAGAGGACACACACGTGGGCACTGGGACATCAAACACCCCCAAATCTGGGCAGGTTTAAATCCTTTATCAAAGAACAAACATCCTGAAGTGCTCCAGAAGAAATCCTGCCCACCCTGCAGTAGGAGATTCCTCCTTTAATGCGGCCAAAAAGGAATAATTCAGATGCAACGTGAGCCAGGTTTGTCTGGGGAGGGGAATCTCCAAAAAAAGAACAAAATATGTCTCCCACATGGACATTACTGCAATTAAAGCCCAGCCACACTGCAATTACTGCCTTTTTTAGAGATTTGCTGTCCATAACTCCCCTCAATCACCCCACCAGGCCAGCGGGGGCTGCTTTGCAGTGTTGCTTCTCACAGTGTTGCTCCCAGATTTTGAGCAGCACAATTAAGACTTTAATAATTCAGGCTTGTGCATCAAGGAAGAGATTTTATTATACTACATCATCTACTATGTTTTTCTATATTCTACTCTCTATATTCTACTATATTCTACTATATTCTACTCTCTATATTCTACTATATTCTACAGCAAGAAAGAGCTGTGCTCTTTTTATAGAACATATCGTTAGATATAATTGTATTAGTCAATTAAAGATAAACAAGGGATTAATTAGTAAAGAAAAGAAAACAATCCTCTGAAAGTGAAACACCACGTAGCTCACAGAGCTAAACAGGAACCACAGGTGCCTATCTTTGTTTTTTCATTCCTGACAGTCTGCTCTCTCAGAACAGCACGAGAGCTGATTTCTCCTCCTGAGCCCTCTGCAACTTCCTAGGCTGGGCCTGGCAAGGATTGCAGATTTCTCAGGCTGTGTGCAACCACATCACAGACCTGGCAGAAGAACCCCGTGCCCCGAGCCCGGCCGTGAAACCAGCACTCCTCAGCGTGCTAAACCCACAGCCAGCCCTGCCCACAGCACCAGAACACCACAAAATGCTGATCTTTCACGAAGCCAGGCCGCTGAAAAGCAGAGCAGAACGTACGGGGTTCCCGCTGGGCAGGCTGTTCATGGTGCGCGTGAACCTGGCCACGGGGCCGTCCCCGTGCCGCCCCGGCCAGGCTGGCACGGCCTGTGGCACAGAGTTGGCATCCTGAGCTGGGGCTGGCTGGCTGAAGGGCACCTGTGCCCGTGGTCTCGGGCCACCGTGGCCGGGGGATCCCTGTCCTGGCGGCCGCTGAGCGCCGGGCACCGCCGAGGGCGGCGCGGGGTGGTTCTGGAAAGGCTGCAAGGAAGGAAGGACAAGAAAACCCTCAGCTTGGTTGTTTGAAAGCTTGCAGAATGCTTCTCCCTGGGTTTTTCTGGGAATTACACACCTTCTGCCTCCCCAGCTGGCTGCTGGCGGGCACCAGGGGTTGCTGGCCCTTCCCTCCTCCTCCTCCTCCTCCTCCTCCTCCTCCTCTCAAGCCTGGCATCTTCTGGAGAGCTTCCTTGAGCTGCCTGAACTCTTCCATCTGGGCCTGAGGGGAGGAGAAGGACACAGAGAAACCTCACACGGGGTTAAACATCTCCCTGCTGGGAGCAGCCACTCCTTATTTGTTTGGCAGAGGTACATTTGAAAAAAATATATTTTATGCATATGAAAGTTAGATAAAATTCACAACCATCAATGACAAACCCAGATTTCTGTATTCCCCCTTTGCCAGTCTTGCCTCTTTTTTTATTGCACTTTTACCCTGAGCTGCTGCTCTGATTCTTTTCCTGATGCTGTTCATTGCAGGAGCCATGGATTAACTTTGTTAACATAATTATATATTATCTACAATTATATATTAATTATAATACAATATATTATATATATTGCATTATAAATTTATTTTATAATTGTAATATATTATAATTTTATATAATAATTATATAATTAATTTCATAACAATTTAATAATCGGCATAATCCTACTTGACAATCCAATTTACTTTACAAGCCAAAGGCAAATCAATTCTCCTGGGCTGGATAAGCAAATGCAACCCTCCTCTTTCTCCTGCAGCTTCTTTCTTTCATCTCCAACCCTGAAAAGCAGGGCTTGAAAAAGCCACTCAGGAAAAGCTCCTCATTTCCACCCTGGTTATTTATAGGAAATTGAGGGGAGAGACCTTTTCATGTTCTTGCCAGAGTACCTGGAAATGAACCAAATCAGGGACTGGGCAGAGTAGGAAAACTTCCAAGCAGCAAGCAAAGTTTAGCAGGAAATTAATTCCTGAGCAGGCTCTGTTGATTTCAGTTCTTCCCGCTGAAAAGTGACCTCAAAATTAACACTAAAAACAAAACAAACACCAACAAAAGCAAAGCAAACATAAAAGGATTGAGGAAAAGGCAGGTAAGAAGAGTTCCTGGGATATGAATTTGTAGGAAGCTTCCAGTCAGGACAAACCAGATGGATGCAAAATTTATACCCATCAAAAAAAATTCACCATCACCTGGAAGTATTTGGAATGTGGGGAGATATTTTAGGGTTGGGAATTCAGGGACTTGGTGCAGAAAATCTGTATTTTCAGCTGCTGGGAAAGACTCCAGGCTGGAGAATTTTACAAAATTTTACTGCTAAGAGCATTTTAGGCAGCTCAGCACCCTGGAATCCAGCTGGTAAGTGGATTTATTATTTAGAGAATGTTTGGATGTTACCTGGGCACTGAGGAGCTGGGAGTGAACCTCCTGGTGGGCCTTCCTGAGGAGCTTGCTCTCTTCTCTCAGTTTAAACACTGTGTCTGCAGGACAAGAAGAAATTTCATTTATTTGTCCTTAATTTCCCCCCTTCTAACCCAAAAGCTCATCAGGTATTACCCTGGGCTTTGTGGAGCAGAGGGAAAAAAACAAAAAAAACAAAAAAACAAAAATCCACGAGCAGGTTTTGATTTTCCAGATCTCATCAAGCAGGAACAGATGCAAACCTTAGAAGCCCCACAATGTAATTAAACAGCAAATGAATAAAAACCACTCTTTGGGAATTAAAGGGCTCAGCATTGCCTACAACACTGGCACCATTAAATTGCATTATACAGACCTACACCATTAATCACAAAAAAAAAAAAGTGTTTCATTCTGCTGCCAAGCTCAAATGTCAGAATTTGCAGCATTTGCTCCTGCAGCACCACCTGAGGCAGGACAACACCCCAAAACACTGGATATTGTCCCACAAAATTATTCCTGGGGGTGATTTTGGGGTCTTGCAGAGGAATCTCTGCCCTCTCTTCATCCCAGTCCTCCCTCAGGCTGGTTTTTTAGGGTTTTTTTTGGGATTTTTGGTGGTTTTGTTTTGTTTGGGTTTGTGTTTTGTTTTTGGGGTTTTTTTGTATGTTTTTGTGGTTTTTTGTGGTTTTGTTTGTTTTTGTTTGTGAGTTTTTTGTTTATTTGGTTTGATTTTGTGGTTTGTTTTTTGTTTGTTTTTGTTTTGTTTGGTTTTGGTTTTTTAGGCTTGTTTTTGAATTTTTATCACCTCATCCTACAGGCTGGTGACCAATTTG
>VXBU01004959.1:87787-97998 GCA_013400315.1 Bombycilla garrulus
CCAATTTGGTGTTTTTAGAGTTTTTATCACCTCACCCTGCAGTTTGGTGCCCAATCTGGTTTTTTTTGGAGTTTTTATCACCTCACCCTGCAGGCTGGTGCCCAATTTGGTGTTTTTAGAGTTTTTATCACCTCACCCTGCAGTTTGATGACCAATTTGGTGTTTTTAGAGTTTTTATCACCTCACCCTGCAGTTTGGTGATCAATTTGGTGTTTTTGAATTTTTATCACCTCACCCTGCAGGCTGGTGCCCAATCTGGTTTTTTCGGAGTTTTTATCACCTCACCCTGCAGTTTGGTGATCAATTTGGTGTTTTTGAATTTTTATCACCTCACCCTGCAGGCTGGTGACCTCGCTGTCCCTCTCCTGCTGCAGCTGGGCCAGTTTCTGGCCGTGGGTCTCCAGGCTTTTACGGTGCTCCAGTTTCAAGCTGTTGTGCTGCAGCTGCAGATCCAGCAGCTGCTTCTTCACATCATCGTGCTGGTTCTGGAGAGAAAAATCGGGGTCAGAGCCACTCCTAGAGCAGTAATTCAGTAGTGCTAAGTGTGTCTAATTAGAGTTGCTGCAGGGGGCAGGAGAAATGTTTGTCCCTCCAGTGAGGCAGCCAGAAATCCCAGGTACAAACATTCTCTGTGCTCAGTGGTGCAGGGAAGGGGTGAAATTCCAGTTAAACTCCACTTTGGGAGGAGGTTTTGGGGTTTCCTTGGGAGCCACCGAGCTGGAGGCAGAACTGCTGGCAAATCCCTTTGTGGGACAGGGTCAGGAGCTGCTCTGGATGAACCCATCAGAGTGCAGGCCACGAAATTTGCTGAAATCAAATCAAATTCCTGTGGAACACAAATCCAAGAGCCTTCCCAGAGTTCCCAGAGCTCTAAAGGACATTTTTCATGCACGCTGCAAGGTGGGAATAATCACCTTTGAACAGGGTGGAATTCCCAGGACCTTCCTCAGGTGCTGGACACACACCCAGGGGTTTTTCCTCTGCTTTCTCTGCTCCCCAACAGCCTGGAAATTTTGTTTTCCAGCCTGGAAATTCTCCCAGCCACCCCTCAGAGCTGCTCCAGCAGGAGGGAGAGCTTGTGCAGGGATCCTGGGAGAGCCCACGTTCCCCACAGCACCACGCAGGCATCGAATTCCAGGGGAACGAGACTCTCACAAGACCACAGAGCATTCCAAGCACAAAATTCAGCAAGAATTCAGAAGCAAAAAGCTGAAAGATAAAACTGGAAATCTGCTCTCTTCTCCCTCCTCTCTTGCAGAAAACAAGCAGAAACATCATTTTGCAGAAATATCCTTTTGCTCGGACACGCTGAACCGGAATTCACCTTTTTTTTTTTCTTTTTTTTCTTTTTTTTTCCTGTTTTTTTTTGTTGTTGTTCCCATGGTAACCCAGAGAGAGATTCCTTCCACATTCAGTTTGTCAACACCAATTATGGATGCAGATTGAGTGGCTCTCAGGTGAACCCTGGCCCTGCCACACAATCCTTGCTCAGGACTCAGGCAGCCATTTCAGTCAGGCTTCCTGAGGGGAAAAAATAAAAATTTAAAAAAAAATCTTTTCAAAAACCTCTAAATGTTATCTATGCTTGCATTTATCTGCAGGAAAACAAAGTGTCTGTGGCCCAGGCGTTCTCCCTGAAGAAATTCTCCACTAAAAGAGATGTAGCTGTGCTCCAAAAATACAAGCAGTGCAGAGGAAAAGATGGAGAGGTCCCAGAGACAGAACAAAAAAAGAAAGATGAGGATGTCAGGTTAACCAGATCACAAGATCTGAAGGGAAAATAAAGAGAACTGAAGATAATTTTTTAGCTTTCAAAGGTACTTAGAGCACTTACCAGGGCCCCTGGAAGAAAGATCTGCAGAGGAACCAGTTCCCTAAAATCATTTTGCTACTGAACATCTCAGAAACCACAACATTCGTGAGCAAGGCTTGATTTAAACAAGGAATTCTTGTGAAATCCAAGGAATTTTAATTCCTCATCAGCTCAGGCCAATTAATTTCTCAGCCACATTCTGCCTGCAAAGTGATGTGCATAATTTGTGACCCCAGACTGCTCCCAGGCAGGAGGAAGGGAGGAACACAACCCCAAGGGCTGGTTTTGTCTTTCAGCAGCTGTAAATGTAGTTAAAAAAAAAATAGATGGCTGGGATTGCTGGTTTTTTTTTTTAATTTTCCCATTCCTCCAATAAAAGGAAGCAAGAGAAAGGGAGCCAGGAGGAAAAAAAAAGCTGAGTGTCCCCTTGAGAGGAGCAAAGCAGAGCTTTCTGCTTAGCCTGCAGTTGCTGTGCAGAGGAATGTTGGTGTTGCAGAGTGTTCCCAGAATCCATGGTGCTGGAGGATGCCCAAGAGACAGAACTGTACTTCCCTTTTCCCCACGCTGGAATCCAAAAGGATTCCAGGCAGCTGGAGGTGCAGCCCAGCTCAGGAAATCCAACCCAGAGGCGCTAAGGGCTGCTGGAATCCAGCCCTCTTTTAACCCAGAGTTAAATCAGCATTTCCCTGCCAAGGTTTAGACTAAAAAAGGTTTAAAAAAAAAACCAAAAACCCACCCCAGCAGCCCCCATTGCACTGCTCCAATAAAAGCGAAATTGAACAGCAAGGTATGCTTCAGGTAGAGCAGGTGATCAGCTATAAAATGCTATAAAAAGCTATAAAACGCTGTAAAATGCTAGAAGCTGCCCTGCTCTGACCCTCTTCCATGGACTGGAACATTCTGTGCGAGCCCAAAGGATGAGCTCCGATGAACAAACCCATTTTCACACAGAGACCCAGAAAAACAGCAAAAGCCTGTGTGACAAAAGTGCACAAAGGCTGCCATTGAAACGAGGTGTAAGTGAGAGCTGTAACCTGATACAGAATCACCAGGGAACTGCCCTGGACCTGAGCAGCCAGGAGAAATGTGGATCAGCACGGATCTCCCCTCAGGTTCAGCAATCCCGGGATTCTCCATCCCTTAAAACCCAGCAGCCAGACCTCCCGTACCTTCAGGATCTTGTGCTGGGAGCTGAGGGCCCCGTATCTGTTCATGGAGTCTTGCTGAGGAGAAAAAAGATAAAACAGTGCTGTTAGAGCCTAGAAAAATCCCAGGGAGGGAGAAAAAAAACACAGAAGCACCTGAGGGAGAAAAAAACCACAGAAGCACCTGCCCAGGCGCAGGGAGGGACTGGGCCCAGCCCACCACGGGGAGCAGCAGAACGTGCAAGGTAGGAAAAGAACTTTTTCAAAGAACATTTACAAAGCAACCTATCCAGCAGCTGATGAATTTTGTGTTTAATTCACATTTGGAGTGGTTTTCCCCAGCCTTCAGGCCTTGCTCTGGGTGCTGAAGGAGCTGTGCACAGTGAAGCCCTTCCCTCAGGGCTGAGGGGGAGGCAGAGAGAGCAGCACGGCTCAGGCTGTCGCCCACACGCAGAAACTGCAGCGTTTCCACCAAAAAATGGATCACTAGGCGATGGAGTGAGCCTCAGGCAGCTCTGTGAGCAGGCAGACTGAGCCCAGCTGGCACAAAGCAGCAGAGGAGAGGGATTTACCCCTCCCCAAGGTCACTCGGTGTCCCCAAGGTGCCACCCAGCACCGCCATCCCCTCACACCACCCCCTGTGCCCAGAGGCTTTGTCCCCAGGGCAGCAGTGGCACCTGAGAGGGGACATTCCCAGCACAGGTAGGCTCACAAAACATCGCTGGGATCTGGGTTTGGGCACTTCAGAGCAGAGGGAAGCAGCATCGTGAAGTGCAAACACTGCCACTCCCAATTTAATGTGATAAATACTCAATAAATACTCATTAGAGTCTGGAATATCCCCAGCGGAGGAGCCCAAATTGCAAGGGAGTTGCCCACCATTAAAAAAAATCAGATATTTTTCTGTCACAGGCTGACATTCACCTATTTTAGAGGCCTAAAAGTGATTCCCCTTCTCCAGCACCTCAGGCACAGATGCTCTGGGAAAGGAACAAAGCCAGCCTGATAACTTGAGTGAATGTGACAGACTGTATCCCAGGGATGCATTTCTTCCCATCCCTCACTGAAGAATCCTTTTCCCCGCTGAGTGAGGACTCCACAGGCTGGTGAAAATCATCTGACAATCCCTGGAGGCAGCAAACAATGGCTGTGCTTTGCGTGGTGAGCCTTGCACTCTGCTGGAATTCGCAATTCCCCTGAGCTGGGAATGATCTCCTGGGCTGGCACAGCAGCTCCAGCCCTTCCCCTGAGAAGGAGCAAATCCTCACACACTCCTCGAGCACAGGAGTCAGCCAAAGTTCAGCCTGCACGGAGCCTTCCCTGCCTTCCAGTGGCCTGGTGGCACCAGAAAAAATAAAATTTAAAAATATTTCCCATTGTCCCGCAGACAAACCACACCTACCTTCTCCTTGTTGAGAGCTTCCTGAGCTTCTAACTTGTACACTAAAAAATCTGGAAAGGAGAGAGAAGGAGGCAGCTTAATGAGCTGGAATTTCACAAGGATCTGGTTTGGATTTTGGTGGGGAGGGGGAGGGAAGAAGGAACTCAGCCCCTTGCTGAGCAAAAGGCTGCAAGTCGATGAGCTGGAATGCAGATGCTGCTGGGAGACCATTCCCTGCCCTTGGGAAGGTGGGAGTGTTTTCCATGAGAGCTGTCCATCCAAAAAATGCCCTTCCTTTCCCAGTGCACAGGCAAGGGATCTCCTACTTCACAAACAAAAAGCTGCAGCTTGATGTCAAGGAAGCTGAAAAACTTTTTGGAGTACTCTGAAATGAGAGAAGAGTCTGGAAGAGGGGAATTGAAGCTGCTTGTGAGACCACAACTGTGCTGATCTCATTTGTGCCAACTTTTTTTTAAAAAAAGTAATGTGTATTTATTAGGATGCTGCATTTTCTCAACAAATTAATTGAAGAGGCAGCACAGAAATGCAAGTTGTGCCTCATCCAGGCAGCTCCAGAACTGCAGCCAATCCTGGATGCTGGGGAGTGAGGGGCAGGGATGTCACCCCACACACCACTTTTAAAGATAAAACCCAGTTTATTAAGTTACCAACAGCAATCCGGTGCAGAGGGGCCTGACCCCCAAGAAAAAAGCACTCTGCTGAAAGGCACTTGAGCTGTCTGTTGGTTTTCTGCTTCCTGCTCTCAAAATCCCTGGTGTTTGTGTCTCCTGTCACCAGCTCTGCAGGAGGAATCTGCTCTGTCCCCTTGGGGAGGGCAGTGCTGCCATCACCGAGCCCTTGCAGAGCTCAGCACCCTCAGCTCGCTTTTGGGAGAAAGCTGACATCCTTCCAAGAAAAAAACCATGGTCCAGTGCCAGCTTCTCTCAGCACCTGAAGTGTTCAAACACCTGAAGTGTTCAAACACCTCGACAGGGCGACTGCTGCCCACAGATTGGCCTGAGGACAAATGTAGGAGAAAATGGAACCCAGCTGCCAGCACCCTGTGCCCACAGGCACCGTCACTTCACTGTCCCCAAATTCCACTCAGGGACAGCCACCCTGGGGCAGGAGAGGCTTTGGGGACAGCTGGGGACTCACCTTCCTTTGTCTTCTTGTGCTCCCCTCTCTCCTTCTGCAGGGATCGCTCGAGCCGGGAGCGGTGCTCGTACACCACTGTGGGAGCAGAGAGGGGCACAGCGTGACACAAACCCCACATTTATCCACATTTATCTTTTCCCACTTATTTATTCTCCCGCCTGGAGCTGGGAGGGGATATTTGGCCTGCAGACCATGGGTATTCCTGACTTCACACACCACAAATTTGGAGTATTTGCACTCAGGTTTTGCTTTGAAGCCCAAGCTGTGATGTCCAAGAGATGTTTTAGTGGCTAAATTGTGGTTTTGTGGGCCAAGTGCCTGCCAGGCTCAAGCAGCCAGAGTCCCTTGCTCTGGAAAGGTATCAGCACCATACAGGAGAAAAATTTGTTCTCCTTCTACAACCCAGCCATTGACTGGCCCTCAGTGCAGGAAAAGAGATTTTTGCTTTCCACAACCCAGCCATTGACTGGCCCTCAGTGCAGGAGAGATTTTTTTCCCCCATCCACAACCCAGCCATTGACTGGCCCTCAGTGCAGGAGAGATTTTTTTCCCCCATCCACAACCCAGGCCGCTGAGAAAAACTGAACCAAGCAGCCCATTACACACAAAACTGAGAAGGGAGAGGGCTGAGCAGGTGCCTGGAGGGGCCAGGATGGCATTCAGAGGGAGAGGTGATGAAAGAAACCTCCCAGAGCCAAGATCCCTGCAGAGCCTGGGCTTGTGGGGGCCAGTGGTGCCATAACTCACAGCCTGCAGGGAAATGAAATCAGTGAGTGAGGTGATTCAAACCAGTGCTGAGCCATTCCCTGCTGAAACCTTACTGGTGATTTAGAGAGATGGGAACACTGATTTGGGATTGGAATTCGTTTTTACTGAGGTTTCCAAAATGCTTATACACTATTCCATAGGGTTAGTAATCTCTTGTTACAGTCATTATGTATAAACATTATAAAGACAAACTCATGCATTTCACAAAGATCTCTTGCTTGCAGAGGGTGATTCAATCTCCTTCTTCCTGGCACCTGAGTCTTCATCCACTCAGCTTGGAATCTTTCAGATTTCTGTTTGCATCTGGTTCCTGGTTATCAGACTGGCTATGCTAATTAAACTGCGTGTCACAACAAAACCTTGCCCAGCCAAGAGCCCCGGTGACTCGGGCTCTCACTCCAAGTGGATTTGTGGACTCAGGCCATGCTGGAGCAGCAAATTCCTGTGTCCCTGTGTCCCTTCTGCCCTCCCTCAAGGGGCAGAGAGCCAGGCTGTCTCCTCCTCATCTCTGCTAACAGCCAGACATCCCAGCGATGAGGATGCTTCCCCCGGACTGGGCACTCCCCTCAGAACCACACTGCCCACACCATTCCGGCAGCGCTTTGTTTCAGCCTGGAAGGATTTTTTCCCCCTGCTAAGCAGCAAACCCATCTCTGCAGCTGTCCCAAGTGTCTCCTCCGTGACAGGTTTATTTTTAGGAACACTTTTCCCGGCGGCCTGCTCAGGTGTCACCCTGAGGGCTTCCCCAGCTGAGCACACAAAGGGTGCTTCTCCCATGCTGAAGGGGAATTGTCACCTGGAGAACCTCAGCCACCTCCCAGAGGATTTGGGAGCCCTGGGCACTCACTTGGTGGCTCCCTCACTTCTGATTTTTCCCTCAGAGTGATCTGGCAGCGCTCCTGAGGGCAAGGCTTTGATGTGAGGGGAATCTCCCACCAGCTTGGGGCTGTGTTGTCACCCACAGTCCCGGATCCTATCGAGGCCTCAGGGGCAGCTCGGCATCACAAGCTGTTCAGAATTTTACAGCACAAAATCTGCTCGCCCCGACCTTGTTTTTGTAACTCAGATAAACTGCAGCAACTAGAAAAGAAAGGTTTAATCTCTCCTGTTTTTCCTAGAGGTCTTCAGAGCCCAGAGAAAGTGAGTTTAGCTTCACACGGAGCAGGGACAGCAGCGCCTCAGCTCTGGGGGTGTTCAGGGCCAGCAGCTGGACTTTGATGATCCCAGTGGATCCCTTCCAGCTCAGAACAATCCAAAATTCTGTGATTCTTTATTTGTCCCTGCGGTGAGCCACAGCAACAACTCCCCTGAGCAAAGCGGCACTGCACAGCTGGGAGGCCAGGGAGCCAGGAAGTCTTGAACAATTAATTTGCTTTTCCAGGAGAGAATGGAGGGTGGTCGGTGTCCAAATCCAGCTGGAATCCAGCCAGGACTCGGCTCTGAGGCACTGTCACCTGCTGCCAAAGGAGCTGCTGAAACAATGAGAGCCCTCGCTGAAAAGGCAGGACCAGGGACAGAAGAGGACACAGTGATGTGTGGAAAAAGGTAAAAAATTGTGCAGTAGGCATGTATTTATTTAGCGTTGGGTGCATGTGGGATTTTTTTTTTATAAAAATATGTGTGTGGTCTTTGCAATATTTATTTATTACAGTGTTATAGACTTACTAAGCTTTATAAGATGTTTATATATTTTAGTTTTTAATTTTATTTGTTTTGTGTTATAATTAATTTTTTGTTCCTAAGTTTTTGAGGAATGTAAGTCACGCAACAAGTGCAGGGACAGAGCCCAGAGCCCCAGGTTTGTCCCCAGAGCACCAGAGGCACCGCTGCACTGCCAAAATCCCACCAGCATCTCTCCCATCTGCCCCTTGCCAGGCTTTTCCCGGCAGCCAAATCCAAAAAGAAGCCTTGCCTTTGTTAAAACTGTGGGACAAGTGAGTGTCTTCTCAAAATAAAAAAGGGTAGCCATGGCAACAACTGTATTTAGGAACGAGAGGACTGACGGAGGTTAGAAATCCCAGCAACAGGCTGCAGCTCTGAAAGTCACACATATTTGGGTGGGAAAAAAGATGAGCTTGGCTCGGTTTGTTGGCCTGTTGTTCCCAAATCTGGGGTTCCCTGAGGCTGCCGCTGTCAGAAGAGATGCTGACACACCAGGAGGAATCAATGTGGGTTTTAACTTCTGCCCTGCGGGTCTCTGCACACCCCAAACTCCTCGGGAATCCTGGCTGGGGCTGAGCTGGAGGTGTTTGATTGCAGTGAGGAGAAATGGAACCAAACCGTGAGATAACAGCTCTGAACCTGAACACACTTTAGATCCGTTCCCAAGGCTGACTGGGTTTTGGTTCCTGGAGAGGAGCACACACAACTCCCCACTCTCTGCAAACAGAACACACGGCCCTGGGCACCACCAGCCCTGGTGGGATGCTCCATTTGCATCACAGAACCACCGAGAGAAGATTTAACCCTAAAAGACGTAAATGTTGAGTCACAGATCTGCAGAAAGCCCCAGCAATACCGGCTACAGCAAGAATATTCCTGGATGTGCCCAGGGAGCTCATGACAGACACCCTGTATTTGATTTTAGCTGGGGAAGAGCTCCCATACAAACACTGCCATGTAAAATGACTTTTTAGGGGAGGAAAAAAGGGGTTAAATAATCTCTTGACCTTGAGTAGAGCAATTTTTGGCCACACGGATTCATTCTGTGGGCACTCCCACCAAACCCCTTCACGGGGAGCTCAGCAAATCCATCCAGAGACTCCAAATCTGCTGAGAACGCCGCCTTGGCACCCACGGCAAGGCTGGAACGATGGGCTGGGCAAAGCGGAGGAGAGTTCAGCGCCGGAGTAACCGCGTGTCCTCAGCTGCCGACAGCTCCCCGTGGGCTAAAATCCCATTTTCCCACAGTGAGGCATTTATGTAAGGAGGACAAATGAGGGGAGAGAGAGGGAGGAGGAATCCGCACGCTGCGTTCGCCTTCCGGTCTCCGGCAGCTCTTGCCAGAGGAACCAAGTGCTGGTCAGCGGGATCAGAAAAGCCAATTCTTCCTCTCCTCCTCCTCCTCCTCCTCTTCCCCTAATCTTAGGGAGCTGAAAATCTGCAGCATCCATCGGCCCCAAAACGCTGGCACGGCTTTTTTAGTGCCGGATCGGCCTCTCGAGGTGGGTTTATCGCCTTTGCAAAGGCAGTGGGCAGCAGCAGACTGAGAGAACAAAACTTCAGTGGAAATCCCTTCCCTCTCCGCTCACTTCCACGCGGGGCACAGAGAGCGGAGCCGCACCTCAGAGCAGCCCCTGCGTTTTTCCAGCCTCACATTCGGCGTGACACGGCTTCGGATTTGCAGCCGAAGGGAGAAGAAATGGAACAGACGCGACGCAGCCGAGCTCGCCCATCCAACACGCCCCGACCCCCCTTTGCTGCCAGCAGCAAATCCAGGCTCAAAGCTGCTCCAATTCCTGCCATCCAAACGGGGGAAAAGAAAACGGGCACAGCATCCTTAAAGCCAAGAGCCGGACGTGCCCAGGGCACCCTGTGGCGGCCGGGAGGGACAGAAGCGCGGGCAGGGTGCGCACACACGGCCCCGAGCGGGTCACTCACCTTGCAGCTGGGCTGACAGCGCTTCCTGCTGCTGTTTGTATTTCTGCGCCAGCGCCTCGGCGTTCCGCACCTTCTGCTGCAAGTGGTTGTAGAGGAAAACTCCGGAGGCCAGGCAGGCCACGGTGAGCAGGCAGAAGGCGGTCTGCAGCAGCCCCTTCTGCCGCCGGGAGCACATCCCGGTGCCCATGGCGGGCCCGGAGCGCGGCGATGCGGTGCTGCTAAAGCATCGGGTTATTTTCGAGCCCGGCAGCTCCTCGCCTTGCGCCGCGAAGTCGCGGATCCCCGCGGAAGATGCGGCGGCGGGCTCGCCCTCGCTCCTGCCGGGCTCTACTCCTCGCCGTCCGTC
>VXBU01004959.1:98328-108937 GCA_013400315.1 Bombycilla garrulus
CAAGAGTCCCGAGCCCTGCCGCCCCCCCGGGGAACCCGGCACCGGTTCGGAGCCCCTTCCCTGTTCCCGTCCTGCTCCGGACCGGTGCCGGCACCTGTTGGATGAGGGACACGGGAGCGGATTAACCGCGACAGCATCCTCGCACGAGTTCTTCCAAACCTGCTAAAAGCTGTGGTTTCTCCTCGGGAAAACAGGAGCGGGTAAAGGCAGGAGGGCGGCACGAGGGGAAAGATCCGAGTTGGGCTTTTTCCGAATGGTTTGTGTTGGAAGGGACCTTAAAGCTCATCCCATTAGGGACACCTTCGCTATCCCAGGGTGCTCCAAGCCCTGTCCAACCCGGCCTTGGACACTTCCAGGGATGGGGGATTCCAGGGTGTTCTGGACATTCCCTCCATGTGCGCTCTTCTCTCCTGGCAGAGCTCAGCTGGTTTTCTCCCGGTGTGTGATGCTCAAGGTGACCTCTGAAGGTCCCTTCCAAGCCAAAACATTCCATGATTTTGTGCCTCGTGGGACAGACAAAGCTCCTGGAGCCTCGCCTGGGTGCTGAGCTCAGATCTGAGCCCCCCCAGGTTTGCAATGAATCCTCTCTGCACCAACACCCTGGCTGTTAGCTTGGCTCATCTTTTAGCTGAGCTCACCAGGATATTTTGTCTGGAATTCTGCCAAGTTCCCTCTTTCAGGCACCTCGGGAATAAGCAACAATCACAACAGTTCTTCAGCAGCAATTCCCCTCTAAGAATCGTGCGTGGTGGTTTCATAAATGTTAATCAAACGAGCTTTACAGCCCTGCTGGGAATTAGTTGAGTGGCAGTTCTGTCACCCTCATTTTTCACCAGGAAAACTGAGGCGCAGTGTTCCTGTAAGGTTATGATTAGCCTTAAAAACCCATAAAAACCCAACTTTTTTATGGCAGGATTTTTTCCATCCCCCCACACAAGCATTTTAAGTGGATTTGGTGGATTTGTTCTGGCCAGACCTTGGGTGAGACAGCCTGCTGGAAATGAGGTGATTTGGCTCTGGGTACAGCTTCCACTAAACATGATAGGCTTTCCTTAATGAATTAACTGATGAATGCAGCTCTTTCTGAAAAGCAGAGTAGCACTGATGGGTTGTTTCATGGCAGCCATGCATTGTGTGTGTGTAGGACCAGGGAGAAGCTCGCTCCTGATTCCCAAATACTCAGTTTAAGACACTCCACTGTAGCAGACTTTTACTGTCCAACTGTGTCTTTACACAAATGCCCAACCCTGGGGTTTGCTGAATCCTCCAGCGTCTCTTCAGGCTGTTTGTCAGGAGCTGGGATGTTTTTTGTCTGCATCCTCCTGAGGACTGAGCAGGCAGCCTGTGAGATGAGGGGTTTCAGTCTCAATTTTGCCTCTATTCAGCATTTTTTTTTCCCTCCTGCACTCATTAATTACTTCCTCATGTGCTGATTCCTGGCTGAGAAACACCGGGAGTTTTTGAGGTTTTTGACAGAGAGGATTCTGGAAAAGGTTAAAGTCTGGATTAGGGAATGCGAGAAAGATTTGATTGACAGAATTTCTGAGAGCAAGCACTTTATTTTTGTAACAAATAACTTTACTCCTGCAATAAACTCAGGTTTAGATTTAACTCCATATTTCTGCACCAGATCCAAGGCCAGTGAGAGCCAAAGGCTTTGCTTCGTGCTTGTGCTTTACCAATATTTATGTGATTCAGGGGATTCTTCCTCATGTGAATTCCCCCAGCATCCCACACCTCTAAAGGTCTGCACGAGAATTTTTAGGAAGATACAGAGGAGCAGAGACCCCTGAGCTGAACAAACTGACCACAGGTGACATCTCCCTTCAAACCCAACCCCAAATGCTTTTGTGCCTCAGGGATTATCTGACCATCTCCTTTGGCTCCCTCTAATCCAGGGGGTGATCACATCTGATGACAATGATTTAAAATAATAATCTGAACAGAACAAGCAATTCCCACGGGAAAGCTCGGGGTGTACTTGTAAAGAAAATGCCACCTTCTCCCCTGTGGAACAAACTGTGAGTATGAACCATCTGTGCAAGTGGTGCAGTCCTGGAAAGCTCCAGCCTTTTAATCAGAGCTTTGGATCCCACAGCAGGCATTTAATGGGCTGTGGGAGTGTTTTCAGCCAGGTTATGTAAACGCTGTCAAGAAACCAAGTGGCTGAAAAAGATGGATGGAAGGAATGAGTGGGAGGAGGCTGCATTGTTTAAGGGTTGCAGTTTTATAAATCTGCAGATAAATGGGCAACATCCACAGACTGGACACTCACCCTAAAAGCTTTATGGGGTTTGGATCTGCCACTCCGGGAACAGGCTGAGCAGGGGAGGAGTTTGAGGCAGCAGTCCAGAGGGTGAGAAATGTCAGGCACAAATGGCTGAAAATGTTCTCAAAGTGGCATCTTGATATGCATGGGTTCAGAGCACGAGAGGAACCAACACTCCTGGGGGTGCCTGCCCTTCCCCACACAGAAATTCCCAACTCATTCCCTCCAGGAGCAAAAATGCCCTAAAATGGAACCATTCCTGGGGACAGATCTCATCTCGGTGTCTCCAAGGTTAAGGGGTGGGAGAGCTGCAGCATTCCTCTCTTCCCATAACAAGAAGTGACAGCTTTTAATTAGAATTCATTAGAGGCAGCCCTGGGGAACTGATGGGACCATTTTCCAGGACGTGTTGTTGAAATTGTTTTTTATCTCACGATGACACGTTGGCTCAGTGCTCTGAGTTCTCTTCCCCAAGCCTACAGATGTCCTTTGAGTCATCTGTGCTGTGCCTAAAACCGAGGAGATGAGATCTCAGAACCCTCAGCAAACTCTGGGCATGGCCATCATACGAGAAAATGCAGCAAAATGAGGCATAAACATTGGTTTTTTGAGTTCCAAGATAAAACTCATCATCCAGACGAGCGTTCCATAGAAACTGGAGCACAAGATCCACAATTACTGCATGTCTGGGTATTTTGGCAGTTATTTGGTATTTACCTTAAAATATCAGCTCTCATAGTCAAAGAATTCTGAGAGAACTATTCTTTCAAAAAAAAAATAATCTTTACTCCAAGAATTTACAGTGCAAAAAACTTCCACCATGTGAACTGTTTTATTGTCAATCCTCTGTTAAAAAAAAAAAAACCAAAACATCTTTGCCTTTTAGTTCCCTCCAGTTTGGACTGGGAATCTTCCTTGGTTTGAGTCTGTGATTTGGGTTAGTTTTTAATCAAAAAGCAATAAAAATTGGTTTCAGGGGGATGAAACCAAACAAGAAGAAGCATATTCTGCTTAGAAAATGCATCACAGCACACTCAGAGCCTGTGACTCCACTGCCTGGTTGCTTTCGCTGCCTTTCCAAGGTTCAGACGTTTTTATTAGAGCCAAGGAACATTCCAGCTTCCAAAGGTAATAAAAATGCAGTGTGCCAGAAAACAACAGCAAACAATAGCAGAGGGATTTTTGGTTTGTTGAGGTGCTGCTGAATTTTGTTTCTGCCCCTCTCAGGGTTCCAGATTCCTCCATGGCTTCGTGCTCTGAGGGGTTTAATTAATCTTTAATTAAGGATTGTGAGCTTCTGCTCATGAACTGAAGGACGTGGGGGCTGCAGCTCAGTGCTCTGCTCGGCCCTGAAGCATCAGGCAGCCAAATCTGTGGTGGCTGGAGCTCCTCTTCTTCCACTGCACCCTTCAATCCCAGGGTCAGGGTAAAAGCTGAGATGCCAGGAGGAGGCTTCACACGTGGGTGAGATGGATAAAGCCTCAGCTGCCCATTCCAAAGAAAAATGAGTGGAAAAAAATACTATAAACTTCTGCCCAGGGGAGAGAAGCTTGGCAGGACTGATCACAGCTATGAGTATGAGCCTTCCTCACCTTGAGAGTGAAGGAATTTGTCTCTAGGATTTCAGTTTCCTCCTGTTCCCCACGGGCTCTGTTCTGGCTGGAGAGAAATTGTGCCACAGAAAGCCAGAGAACACTGGCACCAGCACAAAAATTTTCCTCCCCGTGTGACCACTGAGCTTTATGAAGTCCAGTAACCCAGCAAGGCATATTCCACAGAGTGCAGATTGCTGCTGGATTCATCTTACAATAATGCATTTCAGAAAATCATCCAGGAGTTCCTCACACCATCACCAAGCTGCACTCTGGAGATTTCACATTTTACACTTTCCCAGCTCTGGGTGAAGTGCCATTTGTCACCGTGTGGTTGTGGGGGGGATTTCTGAGGAAAACAATGAATTTTTTAATGGTTGTTAATCAGGCTGGAGCCTGAGCAGGCAGCGCAGGTGATGTGGGAGGAGAAGGCAGCAGCGTGGAGCTGGCACAGAACACTCAGATCTGTGCTGGTTCCTCCTGCAGGATGTTCTGCTGCACCCCGTGTCCTCGGCACACAGAGAGGTGAGAATCCCTCCTGATCTCACTGCAGCGTTTTTCCAGGGGGAGCTTTGTCGCCCTGATTTTTGTAAGGCTTTCTAAGCCTTCTGATATTTACAGATTTGTGAAGAACTTTCTCACACACTTTCTGTAAACACCTCAGTGTTTTTGCATTCCTTCATAGAGGAGGAAAAAAAAAAAAAAAAAGACACTGTTTGTCTGTGCAGTGTCTTTGGAGAGGTGGCACTGCCACCGTCCAATCCACTGTCACTTTTGGAAAACTATAAATACTGGAGTCAGAAAAAATAAACTCTCTTCTCCTCTCTTCTGATCCCCTGAGCTGCAGTGTGTGTCTGTGTTCTTTTGTGTCCCATAGTGACAGAGCTTCACGCCTGCACTCTGTGGGACCAGGCAGCCTCACCACTTGGACACTTTGACTTCATGCTCTGCAGATATCCATGACACATCGAGCTGGAAAGATCATTTATGAGCAACTCAAGCTGGCATTTCTACCCATGAGGTGTCAGCCAGGGAGATTTCAGTCTGGTTTTTAATACCCTCCTAAGCCAAGAGTTTAAGTCATCCCCGCTTTGTCACTGTGTGTTAACTGTAGCCACCGACAGATTTAGGGTGAGAGTTTAGACATTGCTTAATCACTGTTGGTTTTAAATAGAATACTTTCCTGAGCCCTGCATTTGGGTTCTGAAAATCCCATTCAGCATTTTTCCTGCACATGGATAATGGGAACACGGTCCAAAGGGTTTTGCCAGAGAGATGTGCAGTCTGAGGTTCACATCTGCTTTCGGAAGCCATGAGAGGATCTGGGAATATCTGGGAATCTTCCTGGGGTGGATTCAGCAGCCTCCTCCCAGGGATCCATCTCCAGCTGGCAGGAGCGATGTCTTCAGCAGCAAGACTGTGATAAGGAGAACAACACAAAGCCATAAAAATGGAAATCAGCTCCTGTTCTGTTAAATTAACCTGTCAAAAATTCCTTCCGTGGCCAACAATCAAGCTGACAATAAGCTAATTACACCAAGACCTCTAAACACAAAAAGTACCAGATTGAGAAGTTGTTACCTGCCTGTATTTTCCTGCCCGAGCAGCCCAGGAGTCTCCAGGCACGTTGTTGCTTTGCCTCCCTGTGCGATGCCAGGGGCTGTGAGATAAAATCTGCAGAGTGCCTGTGACTCTCGCAGATCCCGTGGCTGGAGGCTGCACAAAAAACGCTCCTTCCAGCCAGCACTGCCTGCAAAGTCAACCTCAAGGAGCTCCAGCTCTGTTTCTTACATAACACTCAGTAACAAACCTCGTGCAAAGCCCTCCCAGCCTTCCTTTTATCATTTAGACAAGAAAAAAGCCCCTTTAGGGCAAAGTAATTCAGATGATTGGCTAGTCCTGCAGTGCATTTACACACCCTGAGGAGCACAGAACTGGACAATGATGCTGAAATTCCAGCTTTTTCTCTCTGAAACTTTGCCAGTGACTCCCCTCTTCCCCTGCTCTATTTTTTCTTTGCCATGGGCACATCCTCCCTGCCTCCAAGCCTGGATTGGTGTGTGGATGGAAAAAAGGGATCCTGTGGGGGAATGGCAGTGAACGCCCTTCCCTGGGCACCACGGCAGCAGAGAGAGGACTCTGTAATTCCTCAATCCCCCTCTCCTTCCTCACCATTCCTGCAGAAGGATGGGATGTCCCTCCCGGTGACTCTCCCAGGGCCTGCGACAGCACCAGGATTTCACAACCCGGGTTTTCAGCGGGAGCCAGTGGTTGTAAAAATCGCCAAACCCGGCCTTGCAAGGGGTTCCTGAGGACTGCGAGGGTGGGGTTGTTGTGTGAGGGTTTGCTTTTCACTTTTTAAAATGAGCTCTGATTTAAGGCAGGACCTGACAAGAATTACAGCAACCCAACTATTCATAAAATCCTTGCGTGTGGTTGCTGTGTGCAGTTTCACTTTTAAAAATGAGCTCTGATTTAGGGCAGGACCTGACAAGAATTACAGCACGAGCGCTATTCATAAAATCCACAGACAGGGAGGCACGAGGATGCAATTCCCCAGGAACAAAGCCAAATATTTTACATTTTACATTTACAGCCACACAGGCCTCGACTCAGGTACATGAATGAGTTGCTTAAATAACTGCAGCAGCAGGAATAAAAGAAATAAAAAGGAGGATTGGTTTCCTTGTGTACCCTGTGGCTGGGCCCAGGTTCAGGGCTGCTGTAATCCCACAGATTTCAGGATCACTGTGGGATTTTGAAGGCTCTGTTAAGGCAGCAGGATGTTGCTTTCTCACCCATTAGCATTCTGGGGTGGTAGGAACTCATCCCATCACACAGTGCTGAGAATTTTAAAATAATAAAGAAGCCAAGATGCCTGCTGTCACCACCAGCAGCTAATTATAGCAGCGTGGACAGGCTTCCCTTGCAGAATTCCATATGCTGTGCTCCTCCAGCACAACAAATAAACCAGAAGACATTTCTGATTTTAACCCCAAAGTCAGAAACACATGAAATAATTGAATGGAATTTTTTTTTTTCCTTTTCTTTTCTTTTCTTTTCTTTTCTTTTCTTTTCTTTTCTTTTCTTTTCTTTTCTTTTCTTTTCTTTTCTTTTCTTTTCTTTTCTTTTCTTTTCTTTTCTTTTTTTTTGCATGTGTGCACCTGGGGAAGTGGGCAGAGTGCAGGGGCAGAATTTGATATTTAGGAATGTATTAAGTATTTCTATGCTAGCCTTATCCACACAGCCTTGGGTTTAGGCACAGCCTAAATTCTGCCAGTTTTCCACCTGGCACTGCTGGGACACTCAGCCAAGACCACAAAACCGACCCAGTTTTCCTGATTTTTCAGTGATGCTGAGCTTTGGAGGGATCCTGCCTCAGATATTGCGTGCAGCAGCCACAGGAGGAAGAAGTGACTCCAAACACCCCTCAAAGAGCAGAACCATCGGCACAGGTGATTACCCCATACAGGATCTCTCACCTTTCAGGTCCTGCTGCCCTTAATTATTCTTTTTGCTACATTTTCCAGTTGTTTTCCAGCACTAAAAAACTGCTGGGAGGGAATAAAGAGGAATCCCCCTTGGGCTTGGATTTTATTAAGCCGTGGTTTTGCTTCAGAGGAGCGAGACCTAAATGTGGCACTGAATTTCCTCAAAGTTAATTCCCAAAGCTGGGCACTGGAGGGATGTAGGTCACTTTGCTTTGTTCTGAGGCTGAGCTGAGCTATAAATACCACCAGTTTTTCCCTGAAAAGTGGGAGCACACTCATCCCTGCTGCTTTATCCAGGTCACTGCCTCTGAAGGTAACATCAGTGGCTCCTGCTGCCACTTCCAGGCTCTGATTTTAAGGAAAAAATCCTCCAAAACAATTTTTTTCCCTGTATTAAGCATGCAAAACAGCACTTGGGGGGATTATTTTTCTCTACAGCTCCTGAAAACACATTTTGACCAGCCTGTTTTCCCCTCAATCACCAGTATATTTTTATCCCACCAATATATTTTTATCCCGTGAAATGTTCACCTTCAAAGAACATCACAATGGGATCAAATGGCTCAAGTTTTTCATTTTTGCCATGTCTAGAAGGTGCAAAATATTAAGATTTCTTTGGGGGGGGATAAAAAAAAAAGCAGGTTCACAGGGATAAATCCACATAGCCTGGCTGTCCCTGGAGTGGCTCCCATGGCTGACTGGAGGTGCTGAAGGAAAATCCAAGAATATTTCTGTGGAACAGCGGCATCCAGTGGGCAAGGAACGATTCCTGCAAAAAATCCTTGGAAAACCGGGCTAGGGCCACGGAAAAGCAGAGGTTTCTCCCCAATATTCAGTGCTGTGCAATTCCAGCTCCTTGCAGTAAACGTTGCAATGCCCAAATTTTCCTTAACATCCAAGCTGAGTTTTTATTGCTGCATTTTGATCCTTGTCTTTTGGGCTGATGATGCCTGAGAAGGTAACTTTGCAAACAGTCAATTTTATTTTTATTTTAAACAATTTAATTCAATTTTTAATTTTGTTTTTAAAGAGAGATTAGCTCGAATTTTAACTAAAAATGTAATAATTTTCTATATTTTCAATTAAAAATATTTAGATTTTAATTAATTTTTTTAAAGAGAGATAAGCTTGAATTTTAATTATATTCAAGTTTTAAAAGATTTCATTTTTCATTTTAATTTTGAAAGTGAAATTAGCTTGAAAAAAAAAACCCAACCTGACATAACTCAGAGCCTGGATGTGCAAGCTCCTGTTTAGAACAAGCACTGGCAAAAGTAAGGGATAAAATTATCTCAGTATTTATTGAGTGAGCCCAAAACTCTATGAATGGATCTTGCAGGACAATTGGTGTTGGCTGCACTCACCTGCTTCTAATTCATTTTTATATTAACACAAATCTGCCTGGCAAAAATCAAGCTGAGGGAGGGAACACCAGAGCTCATTCAGCCTCACTGACCACATTCCAAAATATTTCCTAGCGCTCTTCACCTCTGCCCAAAGGCTGGCATGAAATGCAGCTGTGCCAGGAGCAAGGCAGATCAATTCCCTCATTTTTTGTTCACATTTTCACATTTCCCCAGTTGGTGTGTTTAGCTGGGCTGGGCCAACATCGCTTTTACGAAACTCAGAGGACAAAGGACACCGAGTCCTCCTGCTGGGCTTTATCAAGTGCCAGTGACAAGCTCGTTTTTGGACAGGTCCTCTGTGCCCTGTAGCCATAAAATTCATGGTAGCAGCTGCTGTGTCCTGACACTGTCTCAGAAATTTGCTCTCTCCAGTCCCCAGCAGCCCCAGGCGATGCTGCTGCCTGATGTCCTTCCCCCTCTGCTGGAGTTCCAGGGCTCTGGCGGTGCTCCTGACGGGCTGGGGTGGTACAAGGGATGTTTTTTATGACCTTGCTGCCACATTCCTGCTGTGAGTGCAAGGGCATTAATGCTGGTAAGGTTTTACCTCACTTAACTGGAGTTTTCAAGGTGTCTCTGAGCTCGGCAGGGGCAAAGTCAGCAGAATTTGTGTGTCCTGACAGGAGAGAGTCACATGAACGCTGTCATCATTGTTATCATCACAGACAGAATACAAACTGCTAAATTGCCTCTGAAGATAATTATAAAAGTTGTAGTGCTGTGCTTTAAGGTTCAAGGCCAGGCTGGATGGAGCAACCCAGCCCAGTGGAAGGTGTCCCTGTCCACGACAGGGGCTTGGAGCTGGGTGATGCTCTCCAACCCAACCCATTCCAAGATTCAGGTGTCCAGACTGACATGTGGTGGCACTTCAGCCACCCGTGATCTCATTCCAGGCAGAAGGCTGGGACAGGCAGCAGGAGGAGGATTTCAAAGCCCACCTGCTGAAAAAAACACAAATTCCCTTCACGGAATCACAGAACAGTTTGGGTTGGAAGGGGACAATGAAGATCATCTCGTTCCACCCCCTGCCATGGCAGGGACACCTTCCACTATCCCAGCTTGCTCCAAGCATTGAACACTTCCAGGGATGGGTGATCTACTCCTTCCCTGGGCGATCTCTCCCAGTGCCTCACCCCCTTCACAACGCACAACTTCCCCCTAATATCCAATCTAAACCCACTCTTTTAACATCTGCTCCCTAAACCAAGGACTTGCTGGACTGATAGATCCCAAAAACCCCAAACGCGCAACCATTTACCCACAGCATCCCTCCCTCATCCCTCCCCAGGGCCGCGCGGCCGCTCCGCCCGGGCACAGCGGGCACCGTTCGCACCTTTCCCCTCACCCCGGGGCCGGGGCGGGCCTGAGGCTCCCCGGGAGCTCCCCGTGGGCTCCCCGCGGGCTCCCGGGAGTTGTAGTCGGAGCGCCCGGAGCGGAACTACGGCTCCCGGCTGCCCGCGGGAGCGCAGGCGGGGCGGCCCCGGGGCCGAGCTGCGGCTGCGGCAGCGGCACCGCGGGGACGCGGCGGCCGCGGGGACACGGCCCGGCTCCGGGGACACGGCCCGGCTCCGGGGCGGAGAGGTTTGCTACAACCACAGCGGGAGGAACCGGGATAAGGGCGGATCGCAGCCCCGGCGCCCAGCCGAGCCCCTCACCCGCCTTCTCCGCCCGCCCGGGCGCGGCTGTGGGGATGGAGGAGGGACGGCGGCGAGCGCAGCGCTGGGCTTGTGGCTCTGGGGATCCTCGGCTCTGCTTTCGCGCTGAGGTACGTGCCTGGCTCTGCCCGGCTTTTTCCCCTCGGCATGGGACAGCTGGAAGGGGCTGGGGTGGTTCTGGCAGCTTTAGCCCGGGGGA
>VXBU01004959.1:109807-120832 GCA_013400315.1 Bombycilla garrulus
GCCGGGATTGAGGCCGCTGTACCGGGGTGGTTCCGGCACCTTTAGCCGGGATTGAGGCCGCTGTACCGGGGTGGTTCCGGCACCTTTAGCCGGGATTGAGGCCGCGCCCGCCGCTGCTGCTGCTCCGGCTCCGTTCGTGTTTTCCCGGCTGGCCTGGAGGGTGTGAGCACCAGTCCTGTTCCCCAGCAGGTACTGCAGGTAAGGCCTGGCTGGCTGAGGGGAGGGCGCTGATTCCTGCCGGGAATTTTCCTTGTCCCTGGAGCGTGTGGGGAAGGAAGCTCGGAGCTGAGGCACGTGTGGCGTTTTCTCTCCTGTGTTTCTGTATTTGCCTGAATGGAGGCAGAAAAGGCGAGACTAAACCCAAACTGAACCCAGAGAAGTTGGTGCAGCTGCACTGGAGGCGCTGAAGGTGTTTGCTCTCATTTTGCTGCCTATGCTCAGCTGCACAATTACTTTCTGAATGTCACAAATTCTGATTTCTACCTCACTGAGAAGCAAGTGAGCCCTGGCTCACCTTCATGGAGGTCACTTGAGCTTGGCTTTACTGCTGAACCTTCTCTCTTTTTGGCTAAGAGCCTCATGACATCCTCTGCACTTCTCTGTTGCTGTAGGAGGAGTGGATTTGGCTCAAATAAGATACCATTTTTATTTCTCCTCTGTTTAGCAACTCCGTGGTTTCTTGAAACTGCTTGCTGTGAAGAATGATGCAGTTGTTCATCCTTCCAGGACCTTTCTCCATGCTTGATTACCTGTTGAATTTTTCATTCATGGTTTCAGGATCTGGAGAAGTGAATTACCAAGGGAAGCAGCTCCTGTAAATAACCCAAATCCCACATTTTTGTGATGGGAATGATGCTGAGTGACGAGTAGATAATGGAGATGAGAAAGGGGAAGCTTCCACAGCCTTGGCAGAGCTGGAGAGGTTCTTGCCCTGTTTTGAACTTTGCTTTCTGCTGAGTTGTAGATGTCTGGGTTTGTGTCTGGAGCGGGTGACATCTTTTGGGCACATGGTGGTTCCTTTAAAAAGTTCTTTTTAACTTACAGGGCAGTAGTTTGCTATCAGGTAACTGTCTGTAGTCTCAGCTCTACCACTGGTGTATCCTCAGCACTTTTTGCCTGTTTTTCAGACTGATTTAATTCTGTGAAATCCTGTGAAAGGCCAGGAGCTCCTTTAGGCTGCCTGCAGCATTATTAACACCTCTCAATTAACAGCATCAACCACAGGCTCTGTTTTATTGAAGAGTTACTCCCTTTTTAGGCTTCACAAAGGTAGATATGTTTCCCATCCCTTCCTCTCTGCACAGCACAGCTCTGTGAGTCACTGCCATGAGCAGGAGCTTCAGATTTCTGTGATATTTGTCTCGGCACAATTCTCTGCTTATTCTGATATTGCTGTATAGCATCATATGTTTTGACATTTATTTTGAGTGCATGTTTGGAGCTCTGTGGCAGCGAAAACCCTGTGCCAAATTCGTGTGTGAAGAATCTGTTATTCTCCTGCTTTGCTCTGCAATGGCCACTGCTGGGATTGTTTGGAAGAACTGGCATGCTTTTTCCACTAAAACTTTGTAAAACGTCTGGGAAACTGCAAAAAACTGTGGGAGTACTGTAAGTGTGGTGCTTGCAGTTGTCTCCTTCCCTTTTTCTTGGGGAAGAGGTATGTCCATGGCTTTTGGAGCTGCTTTCCTGTAGAAGTGGGTGTCTCCAGGAGCAGAGGATGCTCAGAGCTGTGGCTGCTGCCTCAGAAACGAGTTCATCTCCTGCCTCGTGTTTGATTTTGTGCTCACAGGGGCTGTGTGAGGATCTCCTCAGCCCCAGAGACCCCACAATGCACAGAACAGTCCAGGTTTGCAGCCCGTGCTGCTGAAGGAGTCTGCAGTGGTTTGTTGGTGTTCTCAAGGCAGTTTATCAGTTCCTTATCAAAAGTAGATTTCTCTGCCCTGCCAGGGTTGGCACAGAACGCGTCCAGAGACACACTGTGCCCGCCCCGGGTCAGCTCTGATCTTTGATACTAATAACTACCTATTGAATGTTTATCATTAATTACCAACCCGTGCCCCTCACACCACACTGTCCAGATCTGTGTCAAACCAATCCCAAAGTGCCAGCAGCACCAAGAAGATGGAGGTGATGAAGAAGAACAAAAGATAACATGGCACGTGTAAGAATTCTCCATCTTGTGCCTCAGACCCCCCTGTACAGATCTCCAACCCCCCTGTACAGGGCTTCAAACCCCCCTGCACATACACTCAAATTTTCTTCTTTTTATCATTCCAGAGTCCCTGACACCTCTGGCAAGGCTGAAAAGCCTCCTGAGCAGGTTTTGGGTTGGCCAAAGGCATCACAGGAACCCCCTGGGTTCCAGCAGGGCTGGTCCTGGTGGTTTCTCTGCAGTTGGAGGCTCTCTCCAGCCTGGCTCTGCTCTCTGAGCTCGTGTTGTGCCTGCCTGTTCCCATCACATCTGTTTGCCTCGCTCTTCATCTCTGCTCCTGAGGTGCTGCTGGGCTCTGGCAGAGTCAGGGCTGTGCTGAATGTCACCGTGCCACCCACAGCTGCTCTGGTCCTGCCCTTTCCCTTCAGCTGCTGTTTTTCCAGGGCTGGAGTGGAGAGTCCTCTTGGAGTTCTGGTTGTTTCTTTCAAGGATTCCAATTCAAGGGCGTTTTTGGAGGGGCCAGAGTTGTAATGCAGTGTACCCAGAGGGAGAGCACCACACCTCTCCATACCCTCTCCCTGGCAGCTCTGATGGGAGAGAGATCATTGAATTCTCTTTAAAACAAAGAGAAAGTGGAGTCTGCTGTTTCTTGGGAGAATTTAAATATTTCTTTTTCCTCTGTACTAGTGTTTGAAATTTCCAAGAACAAAGAAAAAGTCCTCCACATTTAGACTGGAATCAGTGAAGTTACATTGATGTGCATCAGTGGCTTGGTCTTAGACCCTGATCCACATTCTCTGATGGAATCCCAAGGGAATTAAGAGATTCATGCTGGATCAGGAGTTGAAAATTCTTTTTTTTTTCCTGTGGAGAGCAGAACTTGGAGCTGGGATGTGTGAGCTTTGTTGCTCTGCCACCAATCCCACGTGCACCTATGGCTCCATTTCCCATCTGCAGAGTGCTTTTGGATTCTCCAGAGTCCCCAGAGCACAAAGAAAACATCTGGACCTGTAAAAGGCACAGAGCTGGGGGTGAATTCATGGACATGCTGACCCTCAAAGCTTGCTTGAGTAAGGAAAGCAAGAGCTCCTCCTGACTTTATTCTGCTCCCACACGCCTGCCTGGCCAAAGGCACGTCAGGAGAGATTAGATTTAAACCTCCTGATCTGCTTTCAGAGCTCACAAAGGGCGAGTTGGAGGCTGGAAGCAGGCAGGAGTGCAGTGCTGCCCGTTCTGGAAGCCTGAAGGGGAATCTCAAGTCGGTAGGATGAGCTCTCAAGGCTCATCAAGGATCCAGCAGGTTTTGTGCTCCAGCTCCCTCTGTGCCAGGCTGAAGGAGCTGCTTTTTGTTTGGAAAAATTGGAGGAGGAGGAAAAATTGTGTTCCTGACTCAGAGGATTTGTTAATCCCTTTGTACCACCAGTGCTGAGGGTCCCAGGGTCTAAATACCTGTGAGCAGCCCTGCCCCAGACCACTGCTCTGAATTTCCTCAGCCCCACGATTCAACCACCTCCGAGGACATCAGAGTTAATTCCTCTTGATTTTTTTTCACTCCTGCAGTAAATCAGGACTTTGATTTTTCAATGAATTTACTGACTTTATGGACAGGCAATGCAATCATGTAGTTAGATTGAGGTTTTAGGAACTTTGAAGTGCTTGAACTCAGATTTTAGAGGTAAATAGGAGTTGATAGCTGGTGTGAGGGAGGTGCAGACCTGAGCTTTACCAGGGCTCCACACCATCAGCTCTGGGCCAGATGGTCTTGCCTCTGAGAAATATATTAGAGCAATGTCAAGGAAGAGCACAGCTGAAATCCGCTGCCAAGACAGATTTCTCACTGTTGGAATATGTTTCTGTCTGATCCTCTATTTCTAGATGATTGAAAATAGTTCTGGAAGGGATTTTTCTGAGGCCACCTAGTCCATCCTTTTCCACAAGGCATGATAAAGTGCACTGAAACCCTTCCTGATGGATCTGTTAAGCTTGTTCTTTAAGCAGTGGAGATTTTCCAGCTGCCCTGGGTGGCTTGTGTTTGACTTTATTAAACTATTTTTTTAATATATTGTGGCTTTTGTCACTGTTCTGGGCACAAAAAAAAGAGATGCAGGTGGTTGATTATTGATCTCTTAGTGCCAAGGGCCAGAAAAGTGCTGGTGATTCCTGGCAGGAGATGGAGAGGAATCACTCAATGCAATAATATAATAATATTGAGTTTTTGTTTCTTTTCCACAGAGATCTTCCATGGAAAAGTTAAAATACCATTCTCCCTTTTTTTTCTATACAAAGATCTTAATTCAAACTTAGCAAATAATTGCTTTTTTTTTTTTTCCTTAAACAACATCACCTAGTAGCTGTGTGTGTGGGCAGGGAGTATTTGTTTTTATTGTAAAGCAATGTAAATTTAACCCAGAGATCTGCTATTGAGGAAAAAGTGGATTCTCATCAGCTGCTGAGCTTTTTCAAGGCTCCAGGCTCAAATCTGCAAACTGTCAGCTCCAATTAAAGCAAATGGCTGGAGCTGTTTTTTCTCCCTTCTGGAAAGAACACAGTTCATCAAAAGCCAGAAGGAAATTTCATCGGGCTCATGAGCAATTATCTCATGGGATGTAATAAGAGAGACCCACGAGTTGCCCAGTGTGGGCTTTCACTTGGAATCACTTTAAATTCTCCACTGGGCACACTGAGCACTGGTCTCAGCAATTTGAAGTTTTCCTGGTGGAGGGAAGTTGTGATTTTTGTGGGGTTTGGTTGACGTTGATGTCAAAATGTGAATTTTGAGCATCCCTGAGCTGGCAGAGGATATTCCAGCTCTCTGTGGGGGGTGGGTTAACCGTGGCAGGCAGGACAGGGAACACTGGGAGGGTAAAACAAAAAAAATCCTCAGGTGAAAGGATTGTTGGGAAAGCAGAGAGACTCCAAACATTCCCCTCTCCTATTTCTTCCCCCGATTTTTATTGCTGTGTTCCCTTGGGCTCAGCTGCTCCCTCCCGAATTCCTGTTCACCCTTTTCAGTGGGAAAACCAGGAAAGGCTTTGGATGCTCAGCCCAACTGGAGCCCAAAGCAGAGCAGCAGGCAAGCTGAGTGCAGGAAATGCAATGAATCCCAGCCAAACCCATCCCCTGTGGTGTGCCACAGCTTCTGGTGGTGGCAGCCCGTGCCAGCTGTTTATTTGTGGTTTGTGCTGCTGTTTCCTAAAGGTGCTGTTTGCATTTCAGTGTTTTAAAGCAAATATTGACCGTTGTGCAATCCGGGTTCCTGCACGGAGCTGATTAATGAAAAACACTCTGCTGGGTCTTTGCTCTGTGGGTGATCGCTGCCACTTTCTGTTTAATTAATTTTGTTCCTCGCTGCTGACAAAAAGCCCTTTTTGATCCGCAGCTCTCAGTGACAAAGGCAGTCTGGATTTTGTGCAGATCAGGGTTGGGTTTTTGGAGCAGGATCACTTTTCAGTGCCTGTGCTGATCACAGGGGGTTGAAATTTGAGATAAATTGAAAGTTCAAGGCCGGCTCAGTTCAGTTTTTGTGTCCACTGCAGCTTTGGGATCCTGCCATACTCACACACAATGAACCGAAATTTAAGATGTGTAACTTCTCTCTCTAGCTAAAGGTGGAAGATCATTTATTTACATCATTTATTCTGAGGTTGATATCCATTTTTTTAGGAAACCAGAATGCTGGAATTAACACAAAGCTACTGCTCTGAATATTAATAAATTTGCTGTTGTTTCCTTTAGACCTGCATCCTTTAACAAGGTGAAAAAATAGAAAACCAGAGTGAGAACCACTCAAATATTGCTGAAAGGGAAACTAACAACTCAGAGCCAGAACACAACCAGTGTAAAATGGAATGTAAAATTCAGTTTGGGCAAAACAGATCAATGGGCTGGCATTTGGAAAGGCCAAGTGTTGATTGCAGAGATAAAATGCTCGGTGGGGACTCTGAGCCTGGCTGGTTATTTTTAGCATTTCCTCCCTGTGTTTCAGGATGTGCCTGTGCCTGCTCCCATGCTGGAATGACAAGA
Organism: Bombycilla garrulus; assembly: GCA_013400315.1. Classification (NCBI taxonomy): domain Eukaryota; kingdom Metazoa; phylum Chordata; class Aves; order Passeriformes; family Bombycillidae; genus Bombycilla; species Bombycilla garrulus. Next base: position 115,983 of record VXBU01004959.1, read on the forward strand.
TATTAATCCCTGAGCAAAGGCCTATTAATCACCTGATTTATTCTGTTTATGTAATACAGTTAAATATACTCTGGGAGCACGTGAGGTTTGGGTCCTGGAAATGATTTCACCTCAGGGAAACTTCTTTCTTTTTTTTTTTTTTTTTTTTTTTTTTTTATTTCAGCTCAGACTGATTTATCAGTAAAATGGCTTCGTTTATCTGCTGTTGGTAATTAAACCACAAAAGCAGCATCTGCTCCTCTCTGCCTCCCTCCCCTGTGCCAGCGATGCCATTTTGCACAATTTTTACACTCAACAGAATTCCTGACTGCACAAGGAGAAGGGAGGAAAAATGTCATTGAGGCCTTGTGGCTTTGCAGGGGGAATCTCCTGGAATTCCAGTCTGGTTTGGGTTGGAAAGGACATTAAAACCCATTTGATTTCCACTACCCCAGGTTGCTCCAAATCCTGTCCAAGACACTTCCAGGGATGGGGCAGCCACACTTCTCTGCTTCAAGGCACTCTCCATGTGGTGGTGGGTCAAAAATATTGATTTTCTGGGTGTTTTGCTCTGTTTTCATCTAATAGTGGCTGTACTTGTGTGAATTTAGGGGTTTTGGCATAAACTTAGCAGCTGTAAGCCTTGAGAGGTGTTTGATCCTGGTTTACTGTTACTAAAGAACACAAAAGTATTTATTTCTGGCTTGCAGGTAGGAAAATAGGTAGGGAACAATACTTGATGGTGCAGGTGAGCTCTGAAATTTGGGTCAGGAAAGAGGGAAAACTCTTATTTCTGTAGGGAAATGCTCCCAGGAGCAGTGGACAAAATGGTATTGCTAAAAACCAGCAGTTTCAAAGTCAATATGAGCTGGTTTAACTCAGCCATCACATCAAAATTGTGCCTGTGGTGATATTTTTGATGTGAGGGTATGCAAAATTTACTCTTGAAGCTTTACAGTGGTGGTAGCTGATCAGTCTGCACTTTTCATGGCTTGATAAGGCTTTATTTAATGGCGCTGGAAGAGTCAAAGAGAATGAAAAGAGCAAGAAATCCTCTCTGAAGTGGAGCAATTCACCTCAGAAGACAATTCAAACTGCAAAAAATGTGCAAAGGGAAGAAAAAACTGGTTTTTTTTGGTTGGTTTTTTTTTTTTTTTTCATTTAAACACTTCCTCTGTTTACCATGCTGTTCAAATAATGTCAGCTGCTTACAGCACTGGGTTCTGTTTGCTGTGGGGCCAGAGCAGAGCAACCTTTGCCTCCTGTGAGGTGGAAATCGAGCTGTCACAGTTCAGTATTGGCAGAAAGTTGCCACAGTTATTGCAGCTTGAAAACTGGAAATTGAAAGCTGGAGTATTTCCCTTTTTTCCCAGTTAAGTTTTAGTGGGATTTCGTAAAAAAAAAGAGAGATTACATCTGGGCTGTAGGCAGGTATAATATTCTTTCCTGTAGGCAAGTAGAATATTCCTAGCAGGCAAGGTCAGAATATCAGATGAGGATTCAGAAATCTGTTTGGTTTTTTTTTTTTAATGGATTATTCTGTCATAGTTACCTGAAATTCCCATGGGAAGCTGAATGTTTTCTCTGTGAATCATTTCTGGCAGCTCTACCTGTCCTTCCCTGGAGCAGTCACAGCCCAGACAGCACCAAGGGAGGAATATTTGCTTCAGTGAGTGAAACATTTCCACTTAGGAAGTCAATAATGCTGCTCTGGCAAGACTCAGACCACAGGAGCACTGTAAATCATCTCCTGAAGGTTTTGAGCAGCCCTTTCCTGCTGCTCTGCATCTCCCCAGCGGAGGAGAGGGGAATTCAGGATGCACTCGGTGCCTGCTTGTGTGGAAAATGGAAAATTCACGTTGGGAAAGCCTCCTCAGCTCAGCTGCTGGTGCTTTTTGCAGCACTGACAGCTCCTGTAAAAGCATTCAGCGTCACAAATGTGCAGCTGAGCTCCAGCAGCATCCAGAATTTGTGGGAAGGTGCCCAGGGGAGGTGTGGGTTTGCCTTTGTGCAGGACGTGGCAGTGCCAGCCTGCTCTGCTGTTTGCAGGTAGGGAGGGATTATCCCCTCACGTGCTGTGGGGATTTATGTTTTATGGGTTTGTGGGACAGCCTGGAATGTTCTTTGATCCATAATTGCTGCAGCTGGCATTGCCTGCCGTGGAATACTGAGAGTTCTAGGCCTGTGGTGCTTCGTTCATTCCTGGGGAGAGGAAGAAGGCCCAGAGAAATAAAAACTCTGAAGGCTGGGAAGTGACCCTCTATCCCCACCCAGTACCCTGTGGAATTGGTTGCATGAAATTAATTCCTTTTCCCACTGTTAGAACCCACTCCCAGTTCCCTTGGATGGAACAGGAAGGGGTGGTGGTGGTTCTTTTTAGGGAGAAGCCCTGTAACAATAATTGAATTGTGCTTTATTTTGCATTGTTGGATGTTCCCATTTGTTTTCTCTACTTCACTGCTTCATAGCAGCCTTTAAAAAAAAAAAAAAACAACAGTTCTGCCTCTTGGTTGAAGCAATAAATATTCCCTTTTATTCATCTGTGATCTGGAGGAAGAGGAAAGATCTCACTAGGCTCTAAAAAGGATATTCTTTGATAATTCCTGCTCTCATCAAGCCAGTAAACACTGGCGCACCTTCAGCTCAGCGATGTTACATCCACCCCCACAAAAACAAATGAAAGACTCGCCCGGGGCCACTTTTAGTGCAGATCAGAAGGGAGGAGGATGATGTGAAGTTCACCAGGACAGCTGGGTTTGATGCTGCTCTCGGGTGACAGGTGCTTGGATGTCCCAGCAGCAAGGGGAGGGACGGGCTGAAGCTGCAGAGATGCTGAAGCTGAGCAGAAATCAGGCTGACGCTGCACGCTGGAAATGTGGTTTTGCATCAAAGCACTCCTCCACGCGTTCAAAAGGGGATGTTTGGCTGGAGGATGGGTTTATTTTTAGGGTTTGGTGCTTTCAGTTGCTTTTAGTGGTGGGTGGGAGCGTTGACAGCACATCCCAGGGCCCAGAGCTGCTCGTGCTGCTGGGGCTGAGCACATCCCCTCAGCTGGAGCAGCTCCTCACCCTCTGCGTGGTGCCACTGGGGGAGCTTTGACAGGATTATTCACCCCTTGGCGTCCTCTTGGGTATTTTTTTAAAATTTTGTAGAAATCTGGGTGTTATGGACAGCTCAGGAGATCCAGAGATGCCCAAGGATGCCACAGGAGATTTTTTCCAAGCTCTACATATTGAAAACCACATTTCTCTTCTCTGTCTTGTGCTGGTAAAGAGAGAAACAAGGATTTGAGAGTCTGCTTGATTTAAGAATCGGATTTCATTCAGAATTGAGGATGTGCTGCATCTGTGTGGTTTTCACCTCTTTTACCCATTGTCATGGCAACACTTGGGAAGGCTGGCCCAGTCTCACTGATGCCAGCACTAAATCTGCTGGGTTTATTGCAGGTTGAGCAGCAGCCATTCCCTGTTCCTGCTGGAGCTAGTGGATAAACAACAGGAAAAGACTGAAATTAATCTGACATTGGCCATGTTTTTGAAAAACTGCCGTTACATGGGGAAAACGGACAAACGCTTCTTTCAAGTTTTAAAACTTCCTGTATCCTCAAATCAAAACCAAAACTGACTTGAAGGGCAAGTGAAACTCGACAGTGCTGTATGCAGATAAGATGCAAGTGAGGAGACTTCCTGAAAAATAGACTGACTTGAATTGCTAAAATCGTGCTGCTGGTGTTTTTCTGGTCATTTCTTGCAATTTTATTTACTGTGGCTCTTGTGCTTATTCTTGAGTTTGGAATCAAGGGCTGGTGCTGGAATTTTGCAGACTCCTTGCCTGGTTCTCTTCCCTCATGCACAGCTCTCTGTAAAAGCAAAAGTAAAATCCAAGTTTTTGGATGTTACTCCAGATACTGATGAACCTTGGGTTAATTTTTATATCATTCCAGTGCTCAAAGCTGTAAGACCCCCAATCTGAATAAAACAGAGATTGACCCGCTGAGGAGATAAAGCTTTTTATTTTTGCAGCCGCATCATTCTGGGTGCAGAAATGTGATGAAACCTGAACTCTGGGTGGGGTGGGGACCGTGCTGAGTGGGGTGGCACCACCTGAACCGGTGTTGTTTGTTCGCAGGCGTGCTGACCATGCTGCCCACCGCGCCGGGAGCGCTGCCGCCGACCCCCGAGCAGGAGGAGCCCTAGGGTTTGCGGTGCCCACCCATGGAGCTGGAGCCCCATGCCAGCATGCAGGTCGGCATGAGGGTGGTGCGCGGAGTGGACTGGAAGTGGGGCAGCCAGGACAGCGGCGAGGGCAACGTGGGCACCGTGGTGGAGATCGGCCGCACGGGCAGCCCCACCACGCCCGACAAGACCGTGGTGGTGCAGTGGGATCAGGGCAACAGAACCAACTATCGCACGGGCTTCCAGGGGGCCTACGACCTGCTGCTCTATGACAACGCCCAGATAGGTGAGCACAGCGGGGCACAGCCCCTGGCACAGCCCCTGGCACTGCCACCTCCTGCCCCAGGTCACAGCTGCTCCCCCGTGCCAGCCTCTGGCACCCGCGTGCAGAGCGATGCTGAACTTCGTTCATGGCCAGGACATTGCTGTTTTCCTCTGTGCAAGGGCTCTGCCTGAGCATGTTGCCCTGGAGGGGCTGAGCTGGAAACACAGACCAGGCAGAGTAAAAGAATAAAAAGGGATTTATTGAAAGGATCCAGCTTGGGCAGTGCAGGAACCCCCGGGGCTGCACCCAAGGCAAACCCACAAATGGGCACAAAATGGCCGCCGGTCATGAGGGCTCACACTTTTATATGTGTGTATTATATACATATAAATATAGAAATAATAAATATTATACACCCACAAATGGGCACA